>JARYHS010012519.1:124912719-124929338 GCA_031002005.1 Vandiemenella viatica | reverse complement strand
GACTGAATTCGGGAGTTCTACTCTCCTATAATAACCTGGAAATACAAGCAAAAACTATTCTAAAACAGTGATAAAACACTTTGGCCTAAAATCACACATTCATAATTTTAAAATGATTTCAAGTGGCTCAAAACGAATAGTGAAACGCCAACAAGAGGCCCAAATTAAAACGGTACCTTGAAGTTTTAATTGGCCTTGGAGTTTGGATTCTTCCCTGTTAATCAATTCTTGCTTAGTGTACTTCTACAGATTTCGTACTCCGTCTTTAAAAAGTAATTACTTCCCTTTTAAACTTTTTAAATTCTTGTACACAGACTGCATCGCAAACCAAAACAAACTCACAGTGGTCAACCGGAAGTTAACAATACCAAAGTTTGCATTGTGGCGCAGCTGGTGATGAAAAAATAAACTAATAACTTACAGAGCTCTATAAGTGTAAAGTATGATTTTAATAAAACGTGGTTAAATAGACATTTATCGTTTTTTACAAATAATCTTTTATTAATACAACTGTAACTTAATAACATTTAAAGTTAGGTAACTAAACGAAAGAAAATTGATTCATAAGACTTCCGCGGCTGTCTTTGTTCATGATAAATGGCTTTTTGGGTTATGCCGCGTTGTTTATTGAAATACCTGAGCTGTAGGATACCAGCTGAAAGCTCAGGTATTTCAATAAACAACGCGGCATAACCCGAAAAGCTATTTATCATGAACAAAGACAATTACTTTCACAATTTCTATGTTCAAGCTTTAACGTAGCATCCTCGGAAATCACATCTTTTAATATTAACATTTTGAGTTGCTTCATTTTCAGTACTCAACCTGACAAGTATAAGTGTTGCTCATTGTTTACCATTTGATTAATTTAATTTTCTAGCTGCACTCACACACAGCACCTCATACGCAAATTGTCGTAGTTAACTTTAGAGCGAGCATAAGATTCCACGATGAACTTTAAAAGTCCAGAGCTATTCAATCATTTATTACTGAAACGGTTCTGTCGGAATGTCGTAGTCCTGTTATTTTTCGTTGCAAGATCTAGTGCTCCTTGTAAAATATGACATTACTTTTCTTGAATTTAAGTTAACAGAAATGGCCCACAAGTCCCAAGTCCCTGGGGGATACTGTCAGAGAAGCAACTCTGCATTAGGTTCCTTCATAACAAATAAGGCTAAAAAATATTAAAATAACTTAATTAAAATAATAAACAATGGTTCAAATAGTATAAAAACATACCTTTGTAATATCTGCTGGCTTACCATGTCTCCATGACCGGCCACAATTGAACTATGCTGTGAGGCGGGTTAATGTGGAAACGGAAGTGCTACTTGGGAAAGGCATTAGTTCTGTGTTGGGGGTTGTGCCTGTGAACACCATTGGTAGGTGGGGTTTCACTAGGCATGGCCTACACCTAAATAGAAGGGGGAAGGGAGTACTTTCTGAGTTGTTAGCTAAAGCAGTGAGGGAGCCCGTTTCCAGTGATGATGGGGTCAGGACTGTGCCTTTTTTAGGTTAGGGGCTGCTGGTGAAGGGACAGAAATAGATTATCAAAGTGATACTGATTGCAGATTCGCGATGGGGAAAGTCACAGATATTAAAGAAATATGAAATGGCTGAAACAATAACTGACTGCGGTAAAAGTGGGAAAGAGGAGATAAATTCTGAAAATGTAAAGCCAGTAGTAAGGGTGTTAATGGTAAACTGTAGAAGTATAATGAACAAAGTAATCGAATTTGCAAACTTAATAGAGATGCATGAACCACAAGTAATAATTGGGGTAGAGAGTTGGTTAAAAGAAGAAGTACTAGACAGTGAGGTTTTTCCTGATGGTTACAGAGTGTACCGCAGAGATAGAGGAGCAATTGGTGGAGGAGTCTTCATACTAGTTAGCAAAAACTACCACAGTTCACTGGCGTTCATAGATCAAGACCATGAGTTACTTGGGGTAGATTTCTGGGTAATAAAAAGAAAAAATCAGAGTGTTGGCTGTTTACCGCAGTGGAAGAATGACAGAAGAGGATGAGGCTCTTGGGGAGAAATTAAATTCATACTCAGATTTCAGAGGTGAGAATAGAATGATCATCATCGGCGGGATTTAAATTTACCAGGTGTAAACTGGGAAGGGAATAAGATAAATAACACAAGGGAACAAAGATTTGCAAATATCTTAATAAGGGAAGGAGGATTTACACAAGTGGTTGAGCAAAACACTAGGGGACAAAATATTTTGGATATATTTCTAATTAAGCCCGATGAAAACCTTTTGAGGTATCAAGTAACTGAAGGAATAAGTGATCATGAAGCAGTTCTGATGGATATTAGAGGATTCAGTAAACCAGCAGCCAAAATTGAAGGGGGAAATAGGTACAATTATAAAAAGGCACAGGTTTCAAATTTGAGGAGATATTTCAGAGAACAATTCAGCAAATGGAAGGAAGGCTCAGGTACAGTAGAGTCAAGGTGGGAAGAGTTCAAGGAGATAATAAGAAAGGGGGAAGAAAAATTTATTCCAAAGCAAAAAATAAAGAGAAGTAGAGAACCTATGTACTATAATAGGGAAGTGAGGAGGTTAAAGAGGTTGGTAAGAAAAGAACATAACAGAGTTAAGAGACAGCAGGGTAGTAGGGAATATTTAAAACAACTAAACAAGGACTTAATAACAGCAAAGAAAATGGCTAAAGATGGGTTTATGAAGAGTATTGTCAGTGCAGGGGGACCATTGACTGATGCATCTAGAAATTTCTATGGCTATATCAGGAAACTGAGGGGAAGGGAGGATGTAGAGACACTTATAGATAAGGATGGAGAAGAAGTTACTGACGATTTGAAAAAGGCAGAGATTTTAAGTAACTGGTTCAGAAAGCATTAGGGACAATGAATCAGAAACAGGAGGGTCTAATTCGGAGAACGAGCTTAACAACACAATTAGAAATGACGATAGTAAAAAATTTGATATCCATCCTGAGGAAATCATGAAGGAAATAAGAAAGCTGAAAAAACATAAAGGGGCTGGTGAAGATAATATTACTACAGATATCTTAAAGATAGCCGGATGTGACATTGTACCTTATCTTGAAATATTATTTAAATTGAGTCTAGACACTTGCTGCTTACCACAGGACTGGAAAAGTGCAATAGTAGTACCGGTACATAAGGGAGGGGTGAGAAATAGAGTTGAGAATTACAGGCCAATCAGTTTGACATCAGTGGTAGGTAAATCAATGGAAAGATTGATATGCAACCACATCAGAAATATATGTGAGGAACGTAATTGGTTTTCAAGCAGGCAACATGCTTTCAGGCAAGGATATTCATGCGAATCTCAGTTGGTGGGATATATGCAAGATATTTCAGATGAAATGGACAAGGGAGGCCAAATTGATAGTGTAGCACTAGATCTGTCTAAGGCGTTTGACAGAGTAAACCATAAAATGGTAGTAAATAAGGTAAAAACCATTGGAGTGGATAAGAAAGTCATTTACTGGGTAGAAGAATTTTTAAAAGGTAGAAAACAGAAAGTTAGGGTAGGAAATGTAGTATCAAAGAAGTGGAAGTAAAAATGGGTGTGCCACAGGGTAGCGTATTGGGACCATTGCTATTCATTATTCTAATGAATAATTGTGTTGATTATTTACTATCTGAAATTAGATTGTTTGCAGATGACATAATGCTGTATAAAAGAATCAAAAACGATAGAGGATTGTAAACAGTTGCAGGGTGATCTGGACAGGATATCTAATTGGGTTGGTAAACATGGAATGAAGATAAATGCAAAGAAGAGTCAGCTTATTAGATACACAAATAAAAAACAAAAGGTTAATTATGAATATAAGGTGGGGAAAGAATTGCTTGCTGAAGACTTGAAATGCAAATATCTTGGAATTACTTTTGATAACAAACTTAACTGGGCAGGACACATAGGACAGGTGGTAGGAAAAGGTTTCAAAGTTCTGCACTTGTTGGAGAGAGTGATGAGGGGATGTACGAGAGAAGTCAAGGAATTGGGTTACAAAACTTTGGTCAGACCATTGCTCGAATATGGTAGTGTAGTAAGGGACCCTCATTTTACGTATCAAATACAGGAGTTGGAGAGGGTGCAAAGAAGGGCTCCTAGATTTGTTTCTGGAAATTATCGCAGAATGCAATCAGTGACGGATATGGTAAAGGAGCTGGAATGGGATTCATTGCAAGACAGGAGGAGGATGAGGAGGGTCATGGAGTGTACAGGGCATATACTGGTGATGAGGCATGGAAAGATATTGCAATAGGTATGAAAAGTAGTGCATGGAAGGGAAAAGATGACCATGACCACAAGCTGGCACTCGATTTCAGGCACAAGGGTGTGGGAAGATTGTCTTTTTTAGGTAAGGGTGTTAGGGATTGGAATGAGTTACCAAGAGAAATGATGAATAATTTACTGAAAACTTTGAAGGAATTTAAAGATAAAATTGTAGAGGGCAAATGTAGGTGGGTGCAGGATAGGGGGAAGATGGGTGTGTAGGGTTATTGCCACCGGAGCCTGTGCTCCATTGCAATTAAATTAAATTAAAAAAAAAAATAAT
Organism: Vandiemenella viatica; assembly: GCA_031002005.1. NCBI lineage: Eukaryota > Metazoa > Arthropoda > Insecta > Orthoptera > Morabidae > Vandiemenella > Vandiemenella viatica. The sequence continues at coordinate 124,924,773 of JARYHS010012519.1, read as the reverse complement.
AATTAGCAAGTGAAGGATTTAACTACCTGCCTCGGACATAATTTACACAGCTACACGCTTCTAAATGTGACATGTTCCGAAGACGGAACCCACGTGTAAATTTTAGGTCCCTAACGCCACGGTATAGCATATTAAAAAATGTTGTAATCGGCTCGAAGATTTGTTTAGTTTATGACTAAAGCTCAATTTCTATTGAGGAACACATGCATGTCAATTTAAGGAACACGTAAGGATTTAGGTACCTATATCCAACAGAGGTTTCCATGATAGAAGTATTCTTCTCGTCGAAACCACGAATCATTATTTATTTCATCGTGATCACATTTTCATATTCTAGTTCTGTAGTAAGCAAAGAAAACATACATGAACCGAAAGTTCAAGTTAATTTTGCTAACAAGATACATGCTTCAGACTGTGGTAAGCACACGTTCCACAAAACTGTTGAGTAACGACAGACAATACCATCACTGAATACTTGGACCCTTTCGGATTGATTTTTAACCTGGCAGTGTTTTTAGTGTTATGCCTGAGTGATCGTATTTGCTTGAATTCGAACTTCATACAATTCAAGTAGACCATAGGGGTACTGTTACAATAAGTAGGTACGTTTACCTTACCAGCGGGTATAAAAGACTGGAAATCTGATATCTTGATATATACTCTATTTATCACATATACATTTTTTTAGTATAATTACACGAATCTGTCAGATGATAAATTCAAAATTACGAACCATAGAAAATACTCCAAGGTATTCGTGAATTTTAGCTTGAAAGTTACTTGAATTATAAATAAGCAAATCAATTAAAAAATATTAAAAAACTGAATTTAGTGCATAAAACAGCTGACGCTAATTCATTACCGGACTATGGAAATGGAAGCCTAGACTATGCGTGTTCCGACATTCACTGGCTGATTTTTTTATTTAGTTTCAGAAGAAAATATACTATTTTTTCTCTAAATAATTACGAGAAATTACAATTTAACTACCTGCTTACCCTTATTTTAGATACATTTCCTTTAATATCAAAACCACCTCGCTTAATAAATAATGGTCCAAGAAAAATTAAATTATAGTTGCCGCCGCTTCTATCAAACCAAACAAGTGACGGACGTCAAGTTCGATTTCCTGCGATTTTTGGAGCCAGAGAGTGATGCTACCTTTGTTTAAGTTCGCACTGTTGCCAATAATTGTACCCCACTATTAAGGTTCTTCGGTGGTTTAATTACTGATTAATTAATTAAAAAATCCACCAAACAGGTTATTTTTGAAGAGCTGTTTTATTTTGAATCAAAACAAGTCTGCGACATTCACAAGCAAAGTTACAATCCAAAGATGCACTTCTGAATAATCGTAAAGAGAATCTCTGTGAACTCAACTGAATGATTGAAACTCTCTGTAACACTGAATACTGTAAACCAGTGTTTCCCAACCTTTTTTGGGTCATGTCCCACTTTCAACATTTTTTTGCCCCCATACATAATTTTTAATAAATAAATTATTTGTTATTAAGAAACTGATATAGGATGGTTTTCGAAAGAAAACACTTTAATATTATGATAAAACACAGTAAATAAAATCAAAAAACATATAATGAAATACTAAAATTCAAATTCAAAAGATTTATAATAAACATTTATTATGGCAATTTATTGTGATCCTTTTAAGAATTTGCTTTTTTGCTATATTTTGTAACCATATCTGGCATTGCGTTTAAATAACCCAAAGTGAAAGCTGTAAAGTCGCATGAAGTCAATTTCTAAATTGCCCCCCTCAAAAAACCAAATTGCCCCCCTGTGGGGCGTGGGCCCCACGTTGGGAAACACTGATGTAAACTAAACTGACTTACTAACTGAATGAATACTAAACTGCTCTGTCCAGGCGATCTGTTTATATAGAGTCTATCGAAATTACGAGAATTCTTCAAAGGCATCCGCCCGATATTTCTCGATCATTAACAATCACTCAAACAATCTAACATATTAAAAACAATCGGAATTAATACAAAATTAATTAACGACATTACAAAATGATCAGAAATGGTAATTATAGATACTTAAATACAAAATTATTTACAGAAATCCTTTCAAACGGTAGAAAATTGTCCTGTAGACATCGTAACTTACATTAATACATGTAATTACAAACATTTAAGAATTTCTCTTGCACCATTCGGTTCTTAAACATATTAAATGGACTTTAAATAATTTTCTTACATAAAATAAAGTCTATATACACTGATTTACAAGAATTTACAAAATAAACATATCAAATCACTTTCAAGCAAACTTTAGCTCACTACAAATACTTCATACAGTACAATGCTATTCAAAATTCAGGTATTAGAGCTGTTACACCACTCTAACCAAAGCGCACAGTGCACTGCATTGGATCTCAAAAAGCGCTAGATCAACATAAAAAAAATTTAAAACAATAAAAGTAGAAGTGGTTGGACATCAAAAGATATGAAAAAAATCCTTTTTTTATCACACTATTTTCGATTATTTCATTTAATGAATTGCGGGTGTCGTCCGTAAACGGGTGACACCCAGGGTAGACCGCCACCACCGCTCCCACCGCCCCCACTTAGCTATTACGCCACTGGGCTATCGCACAGTTCTTCGAAAAGTTTCACGTTGGAGTTTCATTGCTTTGCATATTCAATGGCAACTTGAATGCTGAATGAGCTATTTGACCGATATTCCAACAACGTAGCTGCAATTCCTGTCGAAGCAATTTCATTGTACGAGCGAATCGGTGTAAAAATCTGGTAGTGTCTTCAGCAAGTGGCGAAACCAAGGTGAAACCACGTCCAAACGTCGAGGGGTTGGGTGGCCACCTCTCATTACAGATGTGGACATCGCAGGCTGAGCAGACTGGTAAAACTGGACAGACGGCGAACTGTGGCGGACCTAATATCAAGCTTCAATGTTGGACAAAGTACAAGTGTGTCTGAACACACAATACGCCGAACACTCCTAAAGATGGGCATCCGCAGCCGACGACCAATGCATGTGCCAATGTTACAATACCACGACATCGGCAACTACGAATGAAATGGGCACGTGACCATCGTCACTGGACGTTAGCGCAGTGGCACAGCGTTCCACGGTCTGGTGAATCCTGACACCTTCTTCATCATGCCGATGGGAGGATGCGAATCCGTCGTTTTCCAGAGGAACAGCTTCTTGACATCTGTACTGCGGGAAGGAGACAAGCTGGCGGTAACACAATTATGCTCTGGGAAACATTCACATGGGCATCCATGGCTCCAGTGGAGCTCGTGCAAGGCACCATGACGGTCAATAAGTATCGTACACAGGTTGCACACCACGAACACCCCTTCATGACGACTATGTTTCCCAACGGCAGTGGCATTTTTCAGCAAGTTAATGCACCATGTCACCCTATCGAACACATCTGGGATGTGACTGAATGTGGCGTCTGGGCTCATCGTCCCCCTCCCCGGAATTTCTGGGAATTAGGTGGCTTTTGCTGTGCAGATGTGATGCCAGCTTCCTCCAGCGTCCTACCAAGGCCTCATTGTTTCATACCAAGATGCGTCGCCGCTGTTATCCGTGCTAAAAGTGGACATACCGGCTATTAGGTAGGTGGTCATAATGTTCTGGCTGATCAGTGAAAAAGGATCACAAATTATCGAAAGATGTAATAAAACATATTAATTGGGAAGCCGCGAAACCAAAAAACAAACATTGCATGGATTAAAGCAACATTTATCAAAGTTTCATGACGCGGAAAACAGGCAGGTGTTAAAACGACAGTCATCAATAGACGAATTGAAAAATGATTCAAATGAAGCTAAATTAAAGCCAACGGGTTCAAAGATCTCAATGGAAGTACTGAGTACTGACCTACCGAATCTTGTTCAGACAACGATCACGAGATTGACTTCTAAATCTAAACTTGTACAATGGCCTGATGATCATGAAATTGAAAAAAGGATTGAGAAAGCAATAATGGACCCAATAACTGTGGACAAGCTGCCTTATGCTTTGGTGGAAGGCGAAGCATTTCGACGAGTCAGTAGACTTGTGTCCACTAATAACACTGATAAACAAAAAAACCTTTCGGTGGAAATCTGGGTATCTAACATGTGTTCTAAGACAATTGAGACATGATGATTCAGAATATGCAAACCGTTTGTCTCTATCACTCACCGTTCTTGAGATATAAGACATTAACCAATTATAGGTGTTTAACACAGTATCACGGTAAACAACTCACAGACAGAAGTTTCAGAAGAGCACTTATTACTTCATGTAGTACTAATGAACACATACTATATAGGTCAATCTAGTTGAAAGTATAATACGTATATAAATCGCATGCATATAAAATAAACATCCATATTTTACAGTGAGTTCGGTTTGATTTCATGGCTGTAGACTTGCGTTTGTGCTGAGCATTTGGCATCTCACGCTGAAGCGTCCAGCTGTGATAAGCCAACATTGCTGCACTCCACTGGTCCTGATAGCGTGACTCCATCACCGAGATGTCCTGATGCAACCGTTCGCCATGTTCGTCGCAGACAGAACCTAGGTTCTTGGGAAAGAAATCAAGAGTCGAAGAGATCAATTTTCAGGGACATGTTGCAACCCAACAGGCTGTACGCACTAATGAACTTCTGCACAACATTCACATAGTCAGGAGATTTATAATTTCCAAGGAAAATGGATACAACTAATTTGAACGCCATCCATGCATCTCTTTCAGTATCACCCAGTAAGTCTTCGAAGTAGCTGTTAGCAATGATCTTTCTTAGTTGTGGACCTATGAACATACCTTACTTCTCTTTTGCATAACTCAACTCTGGAAACTTTTTGCTGTACCGAAAAGCATCTGAGTTGTTATCTAGTGCCTTCACAAAGTTCTTCATGAGCCTCAGATTAATATGAGGTGGAGGCATGATAGCTTTTCACGCTCAGCTGCGTAAGTTGCACGCACATCTCAAAAAATGTACTGCGGTGCCCACAACTTACCACTATCCAAATTCGAATCAAAGTATGGTTCATATGCTCTATTCAGAGACGGTGTAAAAGCCTTCCGATGGGATTTGTCTGTCAGATAGCCGCACACATAGCAAAACAAATGTGGTGAATTCATGCAACCTCTCGACGCCATCCTTTTTCCAAGAAAATAAAAAATGAACAAATTAAATAATAGTACTGTGGACTCAAAAATATTTCAGTGTATTATGTCAAGTGTAACTGTATTTAAAATAGACTAAAACAAAAATTAAGTTGCATTAAAAATAACGAAAACCGACGAAATCAAAGTCGACGAAAGGTGTTCCATATATGTAAATATGTAATTTTTTATATATCTTCGAAACCTGACGTGATACAGCAGCACGGTTTTAAGATTTGAAATCAGCACGTAAATCTGCATCATAAAATGTAAACATGTCAGATATCTACAGCTTGTTGGTATGTGAAATAAATCGGATGCATAGCAGTTTTTAATTATTAATCGTGCTAAGGAGATAAAAATATTTACTATAAAAGATAAAGATTATTATTATTTTTAGAAAATAAATTCCGCAAAATCAGGCATTCAGTCACGTAACCGTGAACGTCAATGAGAAAGCATTACGTCACACTACCAGAGACGCCAAAGTCGTTATTGACATTTTCGTGGAACAGAACAGGTTACTTGGTACATTATTCGTTTGTAGGAACTTTTGTTATATGCTGAAAGACAAGTGTAATTCGCTATGGAACCAGGATTTTGCAAAGCAAACAGTAGCAATTTGCCCAAAATTGACGCTGTAACACTTTCCAGATTTTTCCAGTCAATGATCGAATTTTGCTCATCAGATCTCCGCAAAGTTAAAAATTCAATGTAAGTATATACAAGTGTCAATTATACGTTATAAGCTTAAATAGAATTATTTCAGTTTTGTAAACAATAACCTATTGCTTAGACATACATTTTATAAATTAACTGATACTGGAATGAGGTTACATTTGCGAAGTATAAGAAAGTGCTAAATAGATAAACCAGAAGGAAGACCTAAGCGAAATAACAAAAGATTTTGTTCTTCGTTTCGATATTATCTTTGGCGTGAATAATGTAATTGGATATGGTTGTTGTTAGGTACTATTATTTCTGTGCTGTGCCCCTGCTGTACCTTTTCAGTTGCATCATTTCTAAGTGTGATGTAACAAGACATTTTGAAGCCATAATTAGGAACTTTAAGAAGTATTATTTAATTAGGATAAGGATAGGATTAAGTAATTCCAATTAGTTAGCGAGAGTGAGGCGAAGAGCTTCCCTTTTATTCTAAGAGTTTCAAGTGGCGACAGATTACTGTCATGGCGGTTAAGTTCGGGCACCCTGCTTCCGCCCAGAGTTTGGCGAAATAAGGATTGTACTGTAGCCATCCCACAAAAACAAAAGTTACCCCTCGGGTGGGTTAGGATCGGTGGAACTCTGTGTTCCCTCCCATTTGGCAGAGATGATCCTCCCACCAACAGGGAAGTAAGAATCCAATGTTGGTAGTACTCCCCCCCCCCCTCCCAGAAGAAGATCAGCCCACCCGAATCCCGTTAGGTGGGTGTTATATAAGCCCTCACAATGGGACGATAGGCCCTCAGTCTTGGTCAGTTCTGCTAGATGTATTGTTCAGTCTGTGCTCAGTTTACGATGTGATCGAAGTGATGACTGTCTGGGCCGCCGGCCTGCCAATATGATGTAAGACAAATTTTCTCTCTCTGTGTATACTGAAGGCTCACTCTCGCTACAAGTTATGGTGTAAGAAACATAGAACTTTTAAGGGAAAGTGTTTGATTCCATGTGTTAAATATCAGGAGAACTATAGGGACTCGCCTAATCGTGTTCCTATTTCAATTATAGACCTATGTATGAATGTGAATGATCAGAATACAAATTTACTTTTGTGAGATTCATAATTATCCACATACTTTATTTCTTTGTGACTGTCTTCCCCCGACCCCGTCACCAGGTGATAATGATAAAATGAATGCAAGTCAATCTTCGTCTAAGAGGTCCGATACTAAATAATTAATAAAATAGCCGGAAATTAATTAGCGGGACGGGTGGGAACGTTACATAAGGTGTGTTTCTTTTTGCTTTTAAATACAACTTTTGGGACATCCATTAATTACGTGAGGTGAAATAGGGGAGGGGGGGGGGGTCCGGCGAAATCTCACCAAATCTCACCAGTGGGGAGGGGGGGGGGGTCTACGGAAACCTCACGTGAGATTTTGCGAAAAATGTGGGGACAGTAGAGCCAAAAAAAGGTCTATAATTTGGGCCAAAGTCGATTTTAGGAGTATTTAGTCAAAAAAGTTAGGTTGTGACCTAAAAAAAAAGGTCTACAAAAGTTTCCAGGGCGATTTCTAGGGGTTTTTTTCACGGACCAGATCTCACCAGAGGGGGGGGGGGTCCAGCCAGATCTCACGAAATCTCACCAGGGGGGAGGGGGGGGGTCCAGAAATCCGGAAAAACACCTCACGTAATTTGTGGATGCCCACTTTTCGAGAAAAGTATATCCTCGAAAACAGGTGTCTCAAATTATAAAGCTATGGCACTGCCAATTTCCAGTCTGGTCTAAGCTTCATATTAGCCTAACAACATCATCTTTCAGTTATGATATCTCGAGAACTATGAGTGATATTATTTTTTTTTTGACTTGTTTCATCAAGCTAAATAAGAATCTACCATCAGATTATGGCACCACGGTAATGATAGGGCTGCCAGAGTTTGTTTATTATATTAAACGTAACACTAGAAAAAGATTATAAATCATAAAACCAAAGCAATCTCAACTCGTACTTTATTATGTTGTCAGTACTTGAAAAGTAGTGTTCTGCAAAATTCATCAGTTTTGCTTTGGATTTAGAAATATATTGTTCACAAATACTTATATCAAAATAATCTTCACAAAAATAGATTCTTGAATCTGCAGATAAACTATGAGCATTCTCCCTCCTTGCAAGTTTTAACCACCTTTCCCTTATTTGTTCATTGTTTGCAACGTATATAAATAACTTGTTTGACGTTTTTATTGTTGTGCTTTTACACTGGAGCAATACACAGTACTTATAAAACTAGGAATTCATGTTTACCTGCCATATACATACACGACTGCTTTGTTTTGGTTCAGGTGGTGTGACATCATTCAAGACGCCATGACAGAATTGAGCGTTTTAGCGGAAAATTTAAAATTGTTTTTTAAAAAAATGCAAAATACGTAATGGAAATGTTCGATTTTTTGAAAAATAATACGTTTTTTGAGTAAAATAGATACTAAAGTATTAACCTAATAATATATAAAATGGCTTACGGGATTAACGCTGCGTTGAAATATTCCTTCTTCGTCTACCCAACGTTTCGACCAAGGCTTAGGTCCTCTTCAGGTCTGTCTTCCGAATCTGCTACAGACTTGTATCTGCTTGAGACTGGCGTGGTTAGTTGTTTACGTATTTGTACTTTCGATTGTCTCACAATATCGATTATCCAGAGATACTGTTTATGATTTACTATCTGTGGGTCAAGAGTTAATTATTGTCTAACACACACATGGAGGAAGGAAATATATGGAGGAGAAGTGACGTTAAATTGGTGAAGCAGGCTCGCGCATGCGCAATGGCGGCAGAGGCGATATTGCGCTTCCAAACAATTGCGATGTTCCCAGTATATCCCGAAAACTAAGCAAGATATCGAAAAAATTTATTCTTTATTTTCGATTTGTCTCGTCGTTTTACATAAGAATCGATCATTAAATTTGACTTTTGCGAAATTTTTTTTATCCATTTCAACCTCACTTTTGATACAGTATATCTCTAGAACTAGGTGAGATATCGAAAATTTTTATTCTTTATTTTTCATTTGCCTCGTCTTTTTAAATAAGAATCCATCATCAAATTTGACTTTGACTAATGTTTTCTTCTGAATTTCAACCAAAACCATTTCACATTTGGGACGGAATATCTCGAAAACTAAGAAGGATATCAAAAAATTTTATTCTTCATTTTTTATTTGTCATATCGAGTTACATAATAATCCATCACCAGATTGCGGCGTCACCTTTATCCTAGAGTCCTCTTGAGGTTTTTGTACATATTCCCCGTGTCTGTATGGAAGCGGCCATGCCCCCTCCACTCCGGCCGTGCCCCCCCACTCCTCCTCACCCTGCTTCACTTCAATGCGTGGTGAAGGTCTCTTGCGTCGTCTCCATATATTTCCTTCCTCCATGAACACACATTTCCCATGGAGGAAGGAATATATGGAGACGACGCAAGGGACCTTCGCCACATACTGGAGTGAAACCGGGTGGAGACAAGTGGGGAGGGGAGGCCGCCATATTGCTTGACCAGAGAAACACGGAAATATGCACAAAAACCTCAAGGGAATCATAAGACAACCGTGGCACCGCAATTTGATGATGGATTATTATGTAACTCGACGAGACACATCAAAAAAGAAGAATAAAATTTTTTGATATCGTGCTTAGTTCTCGAGATATACTGTCTCAAAAGAGTGGAGTTTCTGGTTGAAATTCAGAAGAAACGTGTCCCCAAAGTCAAATTTGGTGATAGATTCTTATGTAACACGACGATACAAATCGAAAATAAAGAATAAAATTTTTCGATATCTCGCTTAGTTCACGAGATATACTGTCTCAAAAGTGAGGTTGAAATGGATAAAAAAAATTTCGCAAAAGTCAAATTTAATGATCGATTCTTATGTAAAACGACGAGACAAATCGAAAATAAAGAATAAATTTTTTCGATATTGCTTAGTTTTCGGGATATACTGGGAACATCGCAATTGTTTGGAAGCGCAATATCGCCTCTGCCGCCATTGCGCATGCGCGAGCCTGCTTCACCAATTTAACGTCACTTCTCCTCCATATATTTCCTTCCTCCATGTGTGTGTTAGACAATAATTAACTCTTGACCCACAGATAGTAAATCATAAACAGTATCTCTGGATAATCGATATTGTGAGACAATCGAAAGTACAAATACGTAAACAACTAACCACGCCAGTCTCAAGCAGATACAAGTCTGTAGCAGATTCGGAAGACAGACCTGAAGAGGACCTAAGCCTTGGTCGAAACGTTGGGTAGACGAAGAAGGAATATTTCAACGCAGCGTTAATCCCGTAAGCCATTTTATATATTATTAGGTTAATACTTTAGTATCTATTTTACTCAAAAAAACGTATTATTTTTCAAAAAATCGAACATTTCCATTACGTATTTTGCATTTTTTTAAAAAACAATTTTAAATTTTCCGCTAAAACGCTCAATTCTGTCATGGCGTCTGAATGATGTCACACCACCTGAACCAAAACAAAGCAGTCGTGTATGTATATGGCAGGTAAACATGAATTCCTAGTTTTATAAGTACTGTGTATTGCTCCAGTGTAAAAGCACAACAATAAAAACGTCAAACAAGTTATTTATATACGTTGCAAACAATGAACAAATAAGGGAAAGGTGGTTAAAACTTGCAAGGAGGGAGAATGCTCATAGTTTATCTGCAGATTCAAGAATCTATTTTTGTGAAGATTATTTTGATATAAGTATTTGTGAACAATATATTTCTAAATCCAAAGCAAAACTGATGAATTTTGCAGAACACTACTTTTCAAGTACTGACAACATAATAAAGTACGAGTTGAGATTGCTTTGGTTTTATGATTTATAATCTTTTTCTAGTGTTACGTTTAATATAATAAACAAACTCTGGCAGCCCTATCATTACCGTGGTGCCATAATCTGATGGTAGATTCTTATTTAGCTTGATGAAACAAGTCGAAAAAAAAATAATATCACTCATAGTTCTCGAGATATCATAACTGAAAGATGATGTTGTTAGGCTAATATGAAGCTTAGACCAGACTGGAAATTGGCAGTGCCATAGCTTTATAATTTGAGACACCTGTTTTCGAGGATATACTTTTCTCGAAAAGTGGGCATCCACAAATTACGTGAGGTGTTTTTCCGGATTTCTGGACCCCCCCCTCCCCCCTGGTGAGATTTCGTGAGATCTGGCTGGACCCCCCCCCTCTGGTGAGATCTGGTCCGTGAAAAAAACCCCTAGAAATCGCCCTGGAAACTTTGTAGACCTTTTTTTTTAGGTCACAACCTAACTTTTTTGACTAAATACTCCTAAAATCGACTTTGGCCCAAATTATAGACCTTTTTTTGGCTCTACTGTCCCCACATTTTTCGCAAAATCTCACGTGAGGTTTCCGTAGACCCCCCCCCCTCCCCATGGTGAGATTTGGTGAGATTTCGCCGGACCCCCCCCCCCTATTTCACCTCACGTAATTAATGGATGTCCCAAAGTTGTATTTAAAAAGCAAAAAGAAACACCCTTATGTAACGTTCCCACCGTCCCGCTAATTAATTTCCGGCTATTTTATTAATTATTTAGTATCGGACCTCTTAGACGAAGATTGACTTGCATTCATTTTATCATTATCACCTGGTGACGGGGTCGGGGGAGACAGTCACAAAGAAATAAAGTATGTGGATAATTATGAATCTCACAAAAGTAAATTTGTATTCTGATCATTCCATTCATACATAGTCTATAATTGAAATAGGAACACGATTAGGCGAGTCCCTATAGTTCTCTGATATTTAACACATGGAAATCAAACACTTTCCCTTAAAGTTTCTATGTTTCTTACACCATAACTTGTAGCGAGAGTGAGCCTTCAGTATACACAGAGAGAGAAAATTTGTCTTACATCATATTGGCAGGCCGGCGGCCCAGACAGTCATCACTTCGATCACATCGTAAACTGAGCACAGACTGAACAATACATCTAGCAGAACTGACCAAGACTGAGGGCCTATCGTCCCATTGTGAGGGCTTATATAACACCCACCTAACGGGATTCGGGTGGGCTGATCTTCTTCTAGGGAGGGGGGGGGGGAGTACTACCAACATTGGATTCTATTCCCTGTTGGTGGGAGGATCATCTGCCAAATGGGAGGGAACACAGAGTTCCACCGATCCTAACCCACCCGAGGGGTAACTTTTGTTTTG
>JARYHS010012519.1:124481966-124911719 GCA_031002005.1 Vandiemenella viatica | reverse complement strand
ATTTTTCGCAAAATCTCACGTGAGGTTTCCGTAGACCCCCCCCCCTCCCCATGGTGAGATTTGGTGAGATTTCGCCGGACCCCCCCCCCCTATTTCACCTCACGTAATTAATGGATGTCCCAAAGTTGTATTTAAAAAGCAAAAAGAAACACCCTTATGTAACGTTCCCACCGTCCCGCTAATTAATTTCCGGCTATTTTATTAATTATTTAGTATCGGACCTCTTAGACGAAGATTGACTTGCATTCATTTTATCATTATCACCTGGTGACGGGGTCGGGGGAGACAGTCACAAAGAAATAAAGTATGTGGATAATTATGAATCTCACAAAAGTAAATTTGTATTCTGATCATTCCATTCATACATAGTCTATAATTGAAATAGGAACACGATTAGGCGAGTCCCTATAGTTCTCTGATATTTAACACATGGAAATCAAACACTTTCCCTTAAAGTTTCTATGTTTCTTACACCATAACTTGTAGCGAGAGTGAGCCTTCAGTACACAGAGAGAGAAAATTTGGCAGGCCGGCGGCCCAGACAGTCATCACTTCGATCACATCGTAAACTGAGCACAGACTGAACAATACATCTAGCAGAACTGACCAAGACTGAGGGCCTATCGTCCCATTGTGAGGGCTTATATAACACCCACCTAACGGGATTCGGGTGGGCTGATCTTCTTCTGGGGGGGGGGAGTACTACCAACATTGGATTCTATTCCCTGTTGGTGGGAGGATCATCTCTGCCAAATGGGAGGGAACACAGAGTTCCACCGATCCTAACCCACCCGAGGGGTAACTTTTGTTTTTGTGGGATGGCTACAGTACAATCCTTATTCTGCCAAACTCTGGGCGGAAGCAGGGTGCCCGAACTTAACCGCCATGACAGTAATCTGTCGCCACTTGAAACTCTTAGAATAAAAGGGAAGCTCTTCGCCTCACTCTCGCTAACTAATTGGAATTACTTAATCCTATCCTTATCCTTATCAAATAATACTTCTTAAAGTTCCTAATTATGGCTTCAAAATGTCTTGTTACATCACACTTAGAAATGATGCAACTGAAAAGGTACAGCAGGGGCACAGCACAGAAATAATAGTACCTAACAACAACCATATCCAATTACATTATTCACGCCAAAGATAATATCGAAACGAAGAACAAAATCTTTTGTTATTTCGCTTAGGTCTTCCTTCTGGTTTATCTATTTAGCACTTTCTTATACTTCGCAAATGTAACCTCATTCCAGTATCAGTTAATTTATAAAATGTATGTCTAAGCAATAGGTTATTGTTTACAAAACTGAAATAATTCTATTTAAGCTTATAACGTATAATTGACACTTGTATATACTTACATTGAATTTTAACTTTGCGGAGATCTGATGAGCAAAATTCGATCATTGACTGGAAAAATCTGGAAAGTGTTACAGCGTCAATTTTGGGCAAATTGCTACTGTTTGCTTTGCAAATCCTGGTTCCCATAGCGAATTACACTTGTCTTTCAGCATATAACAAAAGTTCCTACAAACGAATAATGTACCAAGTAACCTGTTCTGTTCCACGAAAATGTCAATAACGACTTTGGCGTCTCTGGTAGTGTGACGTAATGCTTTCTCATTGACGTTCACGGTTACGTGACTGAATGCCTGATTTTGCGGAATTTATTTTCTAAAAATAATAATAATCTTTATCTTTTATAGTAAATATTTTTATCTCCTTAGCACGATTAATAATTAAAAACTGCTATGCATCCGATTTATTTCACATACCAACAAGCTGTAGATATCTGACATGTTTACATTTTATGATGCAGATTTACGTGCTGATTTCAAATCTTAAAACCGTGCTGCTGTATCACGTCAGGTTTCGAAGATATATAAAATTACATATTTATATGGAACACCTTTCGTCGACTTTGATTTCGTCGGTTTTCGTTATTTTTAATGCAACTTAATTTTTGTTTTAGTCTATTTTAAATACAGTTACACTTGACATAATACACTGAAATATTTTTGAGTCCACAGTACTATTATTTAATTTGTTCATTTTTTATTTTCTTGGAAAAAGGATGGCGTCGAGAGGTTGCATGAATTCACCACATTTGTTTTGCTATGTGTGCGGCTATCTGACAGACAAATCCCATCGGAAGGCTTTTACACCGTCTCTGAATAGAGCATATGAACCATACTTTGATTCGAATTTGGATAGTGGTAAGTTGTGGGCACCGCAGTACATTTTTTGAGATGTGCGTGCAACTTACGCAGCTGAGCGTGAAAAGCTATCATGCCTCCACCTCATATTAATCTGAGGCTCATGAAGAACTTTGTGAAGGCACTAGATAACAACTCAGATGCTTTTCGGTACAGCAAAAAGTTTCCAGAGTTGAGTTATGCAAAAGAGAAGTAAGGTATGTTCATAGGTCCACAACTAAGAAAGATCATTGCTAACAGCTACTTCGAAGACTTACTGGGTGATACTGAAAGAGATGCATGGATGGCGTTCAAATTAGTTGTATCCATTTTCCTTGGAAATTATAAATCTCCTGACTATGTGAATGTTGTGCAGAAGTTCATTAGTGCGTACAGCCTGTTGGGTTGCAACATGTCCCTGAAAATTGATCTCTTCGACTCTTGATTTCTTTCCCAAGAACCTAGGTTCTGTCTGCGACGAACATGGCGAACGGTTGCATCAGGACATCTCGGTGATGGAGTCACGCTATCAGGACCAGTGGAGTGCAGCAATGTTGGCTTATCACAGCTGGACGCTTCAGCGTGAGATGCCAAATGCTCAGCACAAACGCAAGTCTACAGCCATGAAGATCAAACCGAACTCACTGTAAAATATGGATGTTTATTTTATATGCATGCGATTTATATACGTATTATACTTTCAACTAGATTGACCTATATAGTATGTGTTCATTAGTACTACATGAAGTAATAAGTGCTCTTCTGAAACTTCTGTCTGTGAGTTGTTTACCGTGATACTGTGTTAAACACCTATAATTGGTTAATGTCTTATATCTCAAGAACGGTGAGTGATAGAGACAAACGGTTTGCATATTCTGAATCATCATGTCTCAATTGTCTTAGAACACATGTTGATACCCAGATTTCCACCGAAAGTTTTTTTTTTATCAGTGTTATTAGTGGACACAAGTCTACTGACTCGTCGAAATGCTTCGCCTTCCACCAAAGCATAAGGCAGCTTGTCCACAGTTATTGGGTCCATTATTGCTTTCTCAATCCTTTTTTCAATTTCATGATCATCAGGCCATTGTACAAGTTTAGATTTAGAAGTCAATCTCGTGATCGTTGTCTGAACAAGATTCGGTAGGTCAGTACTCAGTACTTCCATTGAGATCTTTGAACCCGTTGGCTTTAATTTAGCTTCATTTGAATCATTTTTCAATTCGTCTATTGATGACTGTCGTTTTAACACCTGCCTGTTTTCCGCGTCATGAAACTTTGATAAATGTTGCTTTAATCCATGCAATGTTTGTTTTTTGGTTTCGCGGCTTCCCAATTAATATGTTTTATTACATCTTTCGATAATTTGTGATCCTTTTTCACTGATCAGCCAGAACATTATGACCACCTACCTAATAGCCGGTATGTCCACTTTTAGCACGGATAACAGCGGCGACGCATCTTGGTATGAAACAATGAGGCCTTGGTAGGACGCTGGAGGAAGCTGGCATCACATCTGCACAGCAAAAGCCACCTAATTCCCAGAAATTCCGGGGAGGGGGACGATGAGCCCAGACGCCACATTCAGTCACATCCCAGATGTGTTCGATAGGGTGACATGGTGCATTAACTTGCTGAAAAATGCCACTGCCGTTGGGAAACATAGTCGTCATGAAGGGGTGTTCGTGGTGTGCAACCTGTGTACGATACTTATTGACCGTCATGGTGCCTTGCACGAGCTCCACTGGAGCCATGGATGCCCATGTGAATGTTTCCCAGAGCATAATTGTGTTACCGCCAGCTTGTCTCCTTCCCGCAGTACAGATGTCAAGAAGCTGTTCCTCTGGAAAACGACGGATTCGCATCCTCCCATCGGCATGATGAAGAAGGTGTCAGGATTCACCAGACCGTGGAACGCTGTGCCACTGCGCTAACGTCCAGTGACGATGGTCACGTGCCCATTTCATTCGTAGTTGCCGATGTCGTGGTATTGTAACATTGGCACATGCATTGGTCGTCGGCTGCGGATGCCCATCTTTAGGAGTGTTCGGCGTATTGTGTGTTCAGACACACTTGTACTTTGTCCAACATTGAAGCTTGATATTAGGTCCGCCACAGTTCGCCGTCTGTCCAGTTTTACCAGTCTGCTCAGCCTGCGATGTCCACATCTGTAATGAGAGGTGGCCACCCAACCCCTCGACGTTTGGACGTGGTTTCACCTTGGTTTCGCCACTTGCTGAAGACACTACCAGATTTTTACACCGATTCGCTCGTACAATGAAATTGCTTCGACAGGAATTGCAGCTACGTTGTTGGAATATCGGTCAAATAGCTCATTCAGCATTCAAGTTGCCATTGAATATGCAAAGCAATGAAACTCCAACGTGAAACTTTTCGAAGAACTGTGCGATAGCCCAGTGGCGTAATAGCTAAGTGGGGGCGGTGGGAGCGGTGGTGGCGGTCTACCCTGGGTGTCACCCGTTTACGGACGACACCCGCAATTCATTAAATGAAATAATCGAAAATAGTGTGATAAAAAAAGGATTTTTTTCATATCTTTTGATGTCCAACCACTTCTACTTTTATTGTTTTAAATTTTTTTTATGTTGATCTAGCGCTTTTTGAGATCCAATGCAGTGCACTGTGCGCTTTGGTTAGAGTGGTGTAACAGCTCTAATACCTGAATTTTGAATAGCATTGTACTGTATGAAGTATTTGTAGTGAGCTAAAGTTTGCTTGAAAGTGATTTGATATGTTTATTTTGTAAATTCTTGTAAATCAGTGTATATAGACTTTATTTTATGTAAGAAAATTATTTAAAGTCCATTTAATATGTTTAAGAACCGAATGGTGCAAGAGAAATTCTTAAATGTTTGTAATTACATGTATTAATGTAAGTTACGATGTCTACAGGACAATTTTCTACCGTTTGAAAGGATTTCTGTAAATAATTTTGTATTTAAGTATCTATAATTACCATTTCTGATCATTTTGTAATGTCGTTAATTAATTTTGTATTAATTCCGATTGTTTTTAATATGTTAGATTGTTTGAGTGATTGTTAATGATCGAGAAATATCGGGCGGATGCCTTTGAAGAATTCTCGTAATTTCGATAGACTCTATATAAACAGATCGCCTGGACAGAGCAGTTTAGTATTCATTCAGTTAGTAAGTCAGTTTAGTTTACATCAGTGTTTCCCAACGTGGGGCCCACGCCCCACAGGGGGGCAATTTGGTTTTTTGAGGGGGGCAATTTAGAAATTGACTTCATGCGACTTTACAGCTTTCACTTTGGGTTATTTAAACGCAATGCCAGATATGGTTACAAAATATAGCAAAAAAGCAAATTCTTAAAAGGATCACAATAAATTGCCATAATAAATGTTTATTATAAATCTTTTGAATTTGAATTTTAGTATTTCATTATATGTTTTTTGATTTTATTTACTGTGTTTTATCATAATATTAAAGTGTTTTCTTTCGAAAACCATCCTATATCAGTTTCTTTAATAACAAATAATTTATTTATTAAAAATTATGTATGGGGGCAAAAAAATGTTGAAAGTGGGACATGACCCAAAAAAGGTTGGGAAACACTGGTTTACAGTATTCAGTGTTACAGAGAGTTTCAATCATTCAGTTGAGTTCACAGAGATTCTCTTTACGATTATTCAGAAGTGCATCTTTGGATTGTAACTTTGCTTGTGAATGTCGCAGACTTGTTTTGATTCAAAATAAAACAGCTCTTCAAAAATAACCTGTTTGGTGGATTTTTTAATTAATTAATCAGTAATTAAACCACCGAAGAACCTTAATAGTGGGGTACAATTATTGGCAACAGTGCGAACTTAAACAAAGGTAGCATCACTCTCTGGCTCCAAAAATCGCAGGAAATCGAACTTGACGTCCGTCACTTGTTTGGTTTGATAGAAGCGGCGGCAACTATAATTTAATTTTTCTTGGACCATTATTTATTAAGCGAGGTGGTTTTGATATTAAAGGAAATGTATCTAAAATAAGGGTAAGCAGGTAGTTAAATTGTAATTTCTCGTAATTATTTAGAGAAAAATAGTATATTTTCTTCTGAAACTAAATAAAAAAATCAGCCAGTGAATGTCGGAACACGCATAGTCTAGGCTTCCATTTCCATAGTCCGGTAATGAATTAGCGTCAGCTGTTTTATGCACTAAATTCAGTTTTTTAATATTTTTTAATTGATTTGCTTATTTATAATTCAAGTAACTTTCAAGCTAAAATTCACGAATACCTTGGAGTATTTTCTATGGTTCGTAATTTTGAATTTATCATCTGACAGATTCGTGTAATTATACTAAAAAAATGTATATGTGATAAATAGAGTATATATCAAGATATCAGATTTCCAGTCTTTTATACCCGCTGGTAAGGTAAACGTACCTACTTATTGTAACAGTACCCCTATGGTCTACTTGAATTGTATGAAGTTCGAATTCAAGCAAATACGATCACTCAGGCATAACACTAAAAACACTGCCAGGTTAAAAATCAATCCGAAAGGGTCCAAGTATTCAGTGATGGTATTGTCTGTCGTTACTCAACAGTTTTGTGGAACGTGTGCTTACCACAGTCTGAAGCATGTATCTTGTTAGCAAAATTAACTTGAACTTTCGGTTCATGTATGTTTTCTTTGCTTACTACAGAACTAGAATATGAAAATGTGATCACGATGAAATAAATAATGATTCGTGGTTTCGACGAGAAGAATACTTCTATCATGGAAACCTCTGTTGGATATAGGTACCTAAATCCTTACGTGTTCCTTAAATTGACATGCATGTGTTCCTCAATAGAAATTGAGCTTTAGTCATAAACTAAACAAATCTTCGAGCCGATTACAACATTTTTTAATATGCTATACCGTGGCGTTAGGGACCTAAAATTTACACGTGGGTTCCGTCTTCGGAACATGTCACATTTAGAAGCGTGTAGCTGTGTAAATTATGTCCGAGGCAGGTAGTTAAATCCTTCACTTGCTAATTATTATTTTTTTTTTAATTTAATTTAATTGCAATGGAGCACAGGCTCCGGTGGCAATAACCCTACACACCCATCTTCCCCCTATCCTGCACCCACCTACATTTGCCCTCTACAATTTTATCTTTAAATTCCTTCAAAGTTTTCAGTAAATTATTCATCATTTCTCTTGGTAACTCATTCCAATCCCTAACACCCTTACCTAAAAAAGACAATCTTCCCACACCCTTGTGCCTGAAATCGAGTGCCAGCTTGTGGTCATGGTCATCTTTTCCCTTCCATGCACTACTTTTCATACCTATTGCAATATCTTTCCATGCCTCATCACCAGTATATGCCCTGTACACTCCCATGACCCTCCTCATCCTCCTCCTGTCTTGCAATGAATCCCATTCCAGCTCCTTTACCATATCCGTCACTGATTGCATTCTGCGATAATTTCCAGAAACAAATCTAGGAGCCCTTCTTTGCACCCTCTCCAACTCCTGTATTTGATACGTAAAATGAGGGTCCCTTACTACACTACCATATTCGAGCAATGGTCTGACCAAAGTTTTGTAACCCAATTCCTTGACTTCTCTCGTACATCCCCTCATCACTCTCTCCAACAAGTGCAGAACTTTGAAACCTTTTCCTACCACCTGTCCTATGTGTCCTGCCCAGTTAAGTTTGTTATCAAAAGTAATTCCAAGATATTTGCATTTCAAGTCTTCAGCAAGCAATTCTTTCCCCACCTTATATTCATAATTAACCTTTTGTTTTTTATTTGTGTATCTAATAAGCTGACTCTTCTTTGCATTTATCTTCATTCCATGTTTACCAACCCAATTAGATATCCTGTCCAGATCACCCTGCAACTGTTTACAATCCTCTATCGTTTTGATTCTTTTATACAGCATTATGTCATCTGCAAACAATCTAATTTCAGATAGTAAATAATCAACACAATTATTCATTAGAATAATGAATAGCAATGGTCCCAATACGCTACCCTGTGGCACACCCATTTTTACTTCCACTTCTTTGATACTACATTTCCTACCCTAACTTTCTGTTTTCTACCTTTTAAAAATTCTTCTACCCAGTAAATGACTTTCTTATCCACTCCAATGGTTTTTACCTTATTTACTACCATTTTATGGTTTACTCTGTCAAACGCCTTAGACAGATCTAGTGCTACACTATCAATTTGGCCTCCCTTGTCCATTTCATCTGAAATATCTTGCATATATCCCACCAACTGAGATTCGCATGAATATCCTTGCCTGAAAGCATGTTGCCTGCTTGAAAACCAATTACGTTCCTCACATATATTTCTGATGTGGTTGCATATCAATCTTTCCATTGATTTACCTACCACTGATGTCAAACTGATTGGCCTGTAATTCTCAACTCTATTTCTCACCCCTCCCTTATGTACCGGTACTACTATTACACTTTTCCAGTCCTGTGGTAAGCAGCAAGTGTCTAGACTCAATTTAAATAATATTTCAAGATAAGGTACAATGTCACATCCGGCTATCTGTAAGATATCTGTAGTAATATTATCTTAACCAGCCCCTTTATGTTTTTTCAGCTTTCTTATTTCCTTCATGATTTCCTCAGGATGGATATCAAATTTTTTACTATCGTCATTTCTAATTGTGTTGTTATGCTCGTTCTCCGAATTAGACCCTCCTGTTTCTGATTCATTGTCCCTAATGCTTTCACTGAACCAGTTACTTAAAATCTCTGCCTTTTTCAAATCCTCAGTAACTTCTTCTCCATCCTTATCTATAAGTGTCTCTACATCCTCCCTTCCCCTCAGTTTCCTGATATAGCCATAGAAATTTTTATATGCATCAGTCAATGGTCCCCCTGCACTGACAATACTCTTCATAAACCCATCTTTAGCCATTTTCTTTGCTGTTATTAAGTCCTTGTTTAATTGTTTTAAATATTCCCTACTACCCTGCTGTCTCTTAACTCTGTTATGTTCTTTTCTTACCAACCTCTTTAACCTCCTCACTTCCCTATTATAGTACATAGGTTCTCTAATTCTCTTTATTTTTTGCTTTGGTATAAATTTTTCTTCCCCCTTTCTTATTATCTCCTTGAACTCTTCCCACCTTGACTCTACTGTACCTGAGCCTTCCTTCCATTTGCTGAATTGTTCTCTGAAATATCTCCTCAAATTTGAAACCTGTGCCTTTTTATAATTGTACCTATTTCCCCCTTCAATTTTGGCTGCTGGTATACTGAATCCTCTAATATCCATCAGAACTGCTTCATGATCACTTATTCCTTCAGTTACTTGATACCTCAAAAGGTTTTCATCGGGCTTAATTAGAAATATATCCAAAATATTTTGTCCCCTAGTGTTTTGCTCAATCACTTGTGTAAATCCTCCTTCCCTTATTAAGATATTTGCAAATCTTTGTTCCCTTGTGTTATTTATCTTATTCCCTTCCCAGTTTACACCTGGTAAATTTAAATCCCCGCCGATGATGATCATTCAATTCTCACCTCTGAAATCTGAGTATGAATTTAATTTCTCCCCAAGAGCCTCGTCCTCTTCTGTCATTCTTCCACTGCGGTAAACAGCCAACACTCTGATTTTTTCTTTTTTATTACTCCAGAAATCTACCCCAAGTAACTCATGGTCTTGATCTATGAACGCCAGTGAACTGTGGTAGTTTTTGCTAACTAGTATGAAGACTCCTCCACCAATTGCTCCTCTATCTCTGCGGTACACTCTGTAACCATCAGGAAAAACCTCACTGTCTAGTACTTCTTCTTTTAACCAACTCTCTACCCCAATTATTACTTGTGGTTCGTGTATCTCTATTAAGTTTGCAAATTCGATAACTTTGATCATTATACTTCTACAGTTTACCATTAACACCCTTACTACTGGCTTTACATTTTCAGAATTTATCTCCTCTTTCCCACTTTTACCGCAGTCAGTTATTGTTTCAGCCATTTCATCTACTTCTTTAATATCTGTGACTTTCCCCATCGCGAATCTGCAATCAGTATCACTTTGATAATCTATTTCTGTCCCTTCACCAGCAGCCCCTAACCTAAAAAAGGCACAGTCCTGACCCCATCATCACTGGAAACGGGCTCCCTCACTGCTTTAGCTAACAACTCAGAAAGTACTCCCTTCCCCCTTCTATTTAGGTGTAGGCCATGCCTAGTGAAACCCCACCTACCAATGGTGTTCACAAGCACAACCCCCAACACAGAACTAATGCCTTTCCCAAGTAGCACTTCCGTTTCCACATTAACCCGCCTCACAGCATAGTTCAATTGTGGCCGGTCATGGAGACATGGTAAGCCAGCAGATATTACAAAGGTATGTTTTTATACTATTTGAACCATTGTTTATTATTTTAATTAAGTTATTTTAATATTTTTTAGCCTTATTTGTTATGAAGGAACCTAATGCAGAGTTGCTTCTCTGACAGTATCCCCCAGGGACTTGGGACTTGTGGGCCATTTCTGTTAACTTAAATTCAAGAAAAGTAATGTCATATTTTACAAGGAGCACTAGATCTTGCAACGAAAAATAACAGGACTACGACATTCCGACAGAACCGTTTCAGTAATAAATGATTGAATAGCTCTGGACTTTTTAAAGTTCATCGTGGAATCTTATGCTCGCTCTAAAGTTAACTACGACAATTTGCGTATGAGGTGCTGTGTGTGAGTGCAGCTAGAAAATTAAAATTAATCAAATGGTAAACAATGAGCAACACTTATACTTGTCAGGTTGAGTACTGAAAATGAAGCAACTCAAAATGTTAATATTAAAGATGTGATTTCCGAGGATGCTACTGTTAAAGCTTGAACATAGAAATTGTGAAAGTAATTGTCTTTGTTCATGATAAATAGCTTTTCGGGTTATGCCGCGTTGTTTATTGAAATACCTGAGCTTTCAGCTGGTATCCTACAGCTCAGGTATTTCAATAAACAACGCGGCATAACCCAAAAAGCCATTTATCATGAACAAAGACAGCCGCGGAAGTCTTATGAATCAATTTTCTTTCGTTTAGTTACCTAACTTTAAATGTTATTAAAGTTACAGTTGTATTAATAAAAGATTATTTGTAAAAAACGATAAATGTCTATTTAACCACGTTTTATTAAAATCATACTTTACACTTATAGAGCTCTGTAAGTTATTAGTTTATTTTTTCATCACCAGCTGCGCCACAATGCAAACTTTGGTATTGTTAACTTCCGGTTGACCACTGTGAGTTTGTTTTGGTTTGCGATGCAGTCTGTGTACAAGAATTTAAAAGTTTAAAAGGTGAAGTAATTACTTTTTAAAGACGGAGTACGAAATCTGTAGAAGTACACTAAGCAAGAATTGATTAACAGGGAAGAATCCAAACCTCCAAGGCCAATTAAAACTTCAAGGTACCGTTTAATTTGGGCCTCTTGTTGGCGTTTCACTATTCGTTTTGAGCCACTTGAAATCATTTTAAAATTATGAATGTGTGATTTTAGGCCAAAGTGTTTTATCACTGTTTTTAGAATAGTTTTTGCGTTGTATTTCCAGGTTATATAGGAGAGTAGAACTCCCGAATATCAGTCAAACGTTGTTTGAAGTTGAACTTCTTCTTCTGTGCGCTTATTTCCCCAAGATTGGTTTAACGGGTTTCTTGCCGACCCCAGAAATTTTTTTTTTGATCTTTAACGAAGATAATATTAGCCATTAGTTTTTTTTTATTACTTTTGTTCAGTTTAAAAGATCGGTCCATGTTGCTGGGCGTCTGCAAAATTTGCGTCGATTGACGGCAAATTTAGTCTTGGAACCGCTTGAGGTTTTTAACTACTGGTTTTTTTTTTTACCTTCCTGTAAAATACTGTATAGGATATTATCTTTTACTTACACTGAATTTAAGTTTTCATGGGGTGACACCATCGATATCCGCGCCGCGTGTCACCCATGCTAGCAACACCACTGCGATAGTCAAAGTTGTTTTGTTTTTTTTTTTTTGGGATGAATATACGATTGCAAACGAAAAGTCTTGCAAGATCTACGAAACAGTCAAAACTGATTTGTTGGTGCGATGATCGAAATCAAATTTTAAATAAAACGCCTTTACATTTCTTGAGATATCAAATTTAATGGAAGAAAATAAATCATTTGGTTAACTGACTTATTTCAATTGTGACCGCATGGTGCCTAGTCGATCACATTCCAGGTGCATCGCACATTTCCAGTTTTTCAGTGGTGTACTGCCGACAGACTTCAACTCGAATGTAAAATTTCCCATTCATATACTTTTGAATGTTCTCCTCCTCAAATTGAATATCCATGGACAAAATCGTTAATGAATATAATAATCAACCAGAAATTCGTTCTTTCATTTTTATTTTTATTTTTACACATTTAAAATAGCTTTCCACAAATTTACAAAAGATCACAAACAAATTGATTTAAATTTGGACATGATAATGTCTGTCGGGTCCGCTAGTAAGTAATAATTTACAGTATATCTTCTTCATACACAAAATTCTATGTAAACAGTATCATCACTGACAAAACACTTGACATTTTCTGGTCATATTTACACTATATGTTATTGAAGTGGATTGTTATAGTGTCCTTAGCATTCAGTAGGTAGAATGTTAATGTAAGTATGAAATCTTGAGCATAGCTGCGTGTCAGCAACGGTAAAAAAAAAAAATTATATTAGGATAAAACCACGAAAACGCCACCAGTTGCTTAAAAGTTTTTATTCTTTAAAACTTTACTGCAGTTTCGACAAACATGTATTTGTCGAAACTGCAGTAAAGTTTTAAAGAATAAAAACTTTTAAGCAACTGGTGGCGTTTTCGTGGTTTTATCCTAATATAAAAAATAAAGTATGAAAGCTTAGAAATAAATATAAAAGTTTCAATAATAAGTAAACTATTTATTCAGGCGTCGTATTAGTTTCTTTGCTTCATTGGCGTTGTATTAATTGTGACAAAATCGGTTTTAAGAGGGAGTCCGTACTCTAACAACCTATGTGAACGAAATTGCTGACAATGTCGAAAATTTCTTTGATAGTTTATCTGTGAACTGACAGCACAAATCTCAAATTCCGCGTGGACTAATCCGCGGATACAGCTATTTACACAAATATTAGACCACACAAAAGCTGTTCCCTAATAAATTTCCAGATTGGACACTCCTTGTTGTTCAGTTATAATATGACGAAAAGAGTGGTGACGATGGGAGCGGAAAACATGAAGGTGATGGCGTTCGCAGAAGACCTGGTGGATGTGGTGAATGGGAACTTCTGTGACAACTGGGTGTACAGCTAGACCTAGTGGGTGAATGTGATACGAAATTTAATGTGAAGAAAACTGAATAAATAGTAACAACCAGAACGAATAACCGGTTATACAAGAATTTGGTAATCCCAGGGGTACACCTGAAGAAGGTGAATAGTTTAAAATGCCTGGGAAGTGCTGTAAAGGAAAGTGGAACGAACGATGATAATTTAAGAAAAAGAGGGAGGATGACAGAAACATTTTCAATGAAATTCACAATAAGAATGTTCCACAAAGACGTAAAGGCGTATTTTATTGCATATATTATGTTCCCAATCTTGGACATTGAAGAAGCAGGATACTAATAATATTCAAGCGAGTAAAATTACTAAGAAGTAGAATGTGGGTTACAATAACAGGCAGGATAATAAACTAAATAATTAGGGATGTATTAAAAGAGTAAACCCTGAAGGAAGGATAGAGAAGGCAAGACTTTAAAGGTATGAACATATAAAAAGAATGTATGGGCAGACAATATCTTTGAAACTACGTGAAATGAAAATGCAAGGTAAACAGCTCAGACAAAAACCTAGGGATACATGGCGGAGAAGAGTGGAGGTATGTGTGCTGAAGAGAGGAGAGGACTGGATCAATTTCGTGAAGGTGAGTTTGTGGAAAGAAAAAAAGAAAATTGAAAGGCCAGTAACTGGCAACTGCTGTTGTTGATACAGAATTGGAGAGGAAGAAATTACCTTGACAATAAGGTATCACTAGATTTCAAGTATGAGGCAGTAAGAAATTTTTCTTTTGTAGGTATTGGAGTCTGGAATAAATTGTGAAGGTATATCCTCAACAATTTAAACCATATACTGAAAGAATTTAAAGTAAAAATTCGTGAAATACAAAAAAAGAAAAAGAAAAAACGCGGAGAATTTCCCACTGAGTAATGAACTCCATTGCAATTAATCAATAATAACAATAATTTAAATAATAGTGTTTGACTTAAAAGATATTTCATTTTGAAGAAAGCACATTTTTGCGAGTGGTACTGTGACTTTGAGATCATGCTGGCTTTGGCCAGCAAAGTAATTTTTCTTACCGAATTGCGGAAGTTTCTTATTGCTTCTACTACATTTGTCCCATTTTTCATAGTCTAGCTTTACTGTTTATGTTTCTGATACACTCTGGTACCTCAGTTCTGTTTTCGTCCAAATACTCTTTCCAGTATGTTATTAATAAGAGTCAAATTAGGTCGATATGTAAAATATTTTTGGTGCACCACCGGGGAAAAAATATGTACAAAGGTAATCTGAAAAATGCATGTTTATTACACTCAGAAAACTGAGCGATTCATATATTTGATATGAAATTTTGCAAATGTGGTGAATTTCACACGGAGGACGTTGGGGGTGGGAGGGGGGGGAGATCAAAATACACCACTTGACTTACCATCTGAAGCAAGGCTGCTATGGTGGTGCTTTAAATTTCATTTTGAGATTGTTCTTTAAAGTACCGCAAAGCTACTGTTGTACAAAAGCATTATTTGCCTTATTTTGTACTTTTTTTAAGTGTTCATTTCCCTGTTTACAACTTTAATTGACTTTAATTTCCTATTAATACTAATACTGTTATTTATAATGATAGATCCCCAAAAAAACCTCAGTAGGCTATAACCAAAATATTTAAGATGAAGTTAACAAGGGACGCCAAATTAATAGTGTAGCACTAAATCTTTCGAAGGCTTCTGACAGAGTGAGCCATAAGATAGTGCTAAATAAGATAAAATCTATTGGAGTGGATGAAAAAGTGATTTACTAGATGTAAGCATTTTTAAAATGTAGAAATCAAAAAGTAAGGGTAGGAAATGCGGTGTCAATGGAAGTGGAAGTGAAAATGGTTTAGGGAAGTAACGGAGCTCCGCATCCGCTAGTGCGGAACTTACACGTGAAATCTTACCTGCACTTACGCATCTGCTTCCGCAATTTTTAATGTGGATGTATAACGGAGCTTTTGTTTACATTGCAGTATATACTATTCTTTTCTCTTTATTCGAGATACGGCCAATCATCGCTTAGCTAACTACGTATTGTTTTATTCGTTTGATCTTGCAACAACAGTAACAATGGATTGAACAGTGTTATTACCCAATCTACGAATTTACAACTTTGAATTTGCATGTAAAGTGGCCTTTCCACACGTGTAGAACTACCGGAGGATGCGCTCACCCATTCACGTTACTAGACGGGGTCCAACAAAGTGTTTCAAGCAGTCCCATCCACTAGTAGGTACTTTCCCGCGGCACACCAGTGTTCTTATCGCACACTCATAGGAGATTTAATACTAATAATAACATTTAATTAAAATTGCAATGGAGCGGATACTCCGGTGGTAATTTCCCTACACGCCCATCTTCCCCCTTTTCTGTACACACCTACATTTGCCCTCTACAAATTTTAACTTTAAATTGTTCCAACGTTTTTGGCAAATTATTCATAATTTCTCTTGGTAACTTATTCCAATCCCTGACACCCTTAAAAAAATTTCCTACATCCTTGTACCTGAAGACGAGTGCAACCTTGTGGTTACGGTGATCTTTTCCCTTCCATACATTACTTTAACTTCTCACACCAACATCTTTCCATGCCTCATCAGTCATCACCAATATACGCCTTGTACACTCCCATGAACTTCTCCACCCTCCTCCTGTCTTCCAACGAATCCCATTCCAGCTATCTGTTGCAGATTGCGTTCTGCGATAATTTTCTGAGACAAATCTAGCAACCCTTTTTTGCACTCTCTCCAACTCCTGCATTTGCCACTCAAAGTGTGGATACCATACTACACTACCATATTCAAGCAATGGTCTGACCAAAGTTTTGTAACGCAGTTCCTTTACTTCTCTCGTACATCCTCTCATCACTCTCTCCAACAAGTACAAAATTCTGAAACCTTTCCCCTAGTGAAACTGTATTCGATCTCCTAGCTTTTGAGCTTACTCAGAAGATATTGTACTGTCAGTGGCCTATGTAACTTTGCTAGCAACATCAGTTGATTTATCTTCTTACCATACAACAAATGTTAGAAGCTTAGATGGGGGAAGTTTACATCGCGATACACATTGTGTCACTAACATAGTGCTCATGAAATTAGTAACAACTAATAATAAATAAATTGTTTGTACCCTTCTAGTACACGCCGCATTTCAACCTACTCACATTTACATTAATATTGACGCTACAAAATCAAACTATGTGGACAGATCTAAGCACATGAAGTGCATCGCGAACTACATTTCGGGTAACAACAACGTTTGCTTCATCAAGTTTAGTAGTTCACACAGCACAAATTATCACAATTAATTTCATCGTACACTTTCAGTGTAAACTGAAACTGGACTAAAGTATGCACATTCACTGTATCGCGATGTAAACTTGACCCGGTTAAATTAGATTTTCAATACATGTTAACAATAAGGCTAGCCTTTAGGTGTAAAGCAGTAACATAAGCTGATTGTCTACACTACACCAATAAACATTTGAGAACGATATCATCCTATTGAGAGCAATGAATAAATTTATAGCGATGGGCTCTAATCTTGCAGTTATCTATCAAACACTTCAAGAACAATAATTACAATGTGATTTAGTTACGAAACGTTATTCCAGGTTGTTTCCTATCTTGTCTGTTTGTGCAACCGTATGCAACACAACTTGGCATTATAAAAAACTTTGAAATATTAGAAAATGAAATGTTCACAGCAGCATACACAGTGCAAACAGCCCAATGTTTTGGGGTGATTCCTATGGCTGTCAGTGGCCGCCGCCCATGCGCAGTAGGAGACGAGTTTTTATATGAGGTTTCACCGATTTGGCGTTATTTCATCTCCATATATTCCTTCCTCCACGGTCCTTACCAACCTTGAGAGATTCTCTGTGAACTCTAAAAGACAGATGACGAGAGGCTAAGATATTAATGGTATCAATCTTTCCACCAAATTGGATTTTTTGTAAAGAAATGGAAAAACAAATCGATCGATAATCTTCCCTCGACAAGCACGGCACACGACTTAATGTACGGAAGATCGAGTGCATGGAGTGTGTAGTTCCAAGTCATAGGTCTGTTAATATCGTCGGCGTTAAACTCTGTGAGTCATCCGAATACAAATAACTGGAAACAGTAATCTATTCAGCTAGTCAAACGCTCCTTGACGTCCGAAACAGAGTCTACGCAGCATGGATGAAGTAGCGTTAGGTCACAGGAGCCCTTTTCGACCGGAAAGGAGCCACTATACCTTAAATCAAAGGTATATAGAACCATCACTCGACCAGTTTCACTGTATGGAACCGAATGTTGGCCAGTCATGAAAATACATGAACAACAGCTGCATGTCATGGAAATGAAGATGATTCGTTGGCCACAGGGACTCGCCAAATTGGACCGCATCTGGAATGAGAACGTTCGGGAGGCATTTGATGTGGCTCCAATCCCTGAGAAAAAGCATGAGGGACGTCTGCGATGGTACGGCCATGTGCTGCGACAACACTAAGTCCGGAGGGCCGAAGACCACGAAGGATCCCCAAGAGGCACTGGCTGGATACCTTGCGGGAGGGCATGTGACTAGTCAGTACCTCACCTTAAGATACACAAAACCAGCCAGATTAAATGGAAGAAGTCCGGTAAACCAGACCCTGCAATGCGGGAATAATTCTAAGAAGAAGTAGTATCTTAACAACAAATTGTGCCAATGTTTTTGGTTTTTCTGGTCTATTGTTTTTTAGGATTTATTCCTTTTTCTAATGTCATCCATTGAAATGTAAATACCATATGTTCTTTGGTATTCTCATGTCTTTATAAAATGCTACTTCAGTGTTCACCATCTGAGTTCGTCAATTGACAAATAGCCTGCATGAATAACAGAAAAATTTATTTTCAGATTTTGAATAAACCAACCAGCGACGATGTTGAGTTTCACCATTATTTAGTTTTCTTGAGAAATGAAAATTAGAATAGTGCCTATAGTGCGCGAGGCCTCTGGGACCGGGAGGCCGTAGGCGGTCGCCCACGCCTTACGCCGCTTCTGCTTACATATATCTCCATTACAATTAGAGAAAAATTCCGAAGACAGCAGAATAATAGATATATTAGCTCTGTGGTTTCCGCAATGTTATTTTGTACAGCACGAGTGAAAGTATAGTGCGTAACTGAGAGATATTATTTAGTAAATTTTGTTTCCGAACTCACATCCAGGACCGGATTAAGACAGCGCGAGGCCCGTAGCAAATGTGAAGAAAGGGCCCTTGATTTTTTGCCGTTCGGGGGAAAATTGTAGAGCTAAAAAAAAAGGTCGCCGATCTAACCTAGGTGCGGGGCCCCCCTAGGAGGCGCGAGGCCCGTAGCATTTGCTACCTCCTGCTACGTGGTTAATCCGGTACTGCTCACGTCAGATCTATTCCTCCCCCCCCCCTCCCCCAATATGTCGCTGTTTGACACACGTATAATAGCATTTTATGCTGTTAATATCAGGTACATGAAATGTTTTATTTGTCACCAATTTAAGTCAGTTGCGCTGGAAATCGAAGGTTCGACTTTCGTAACGCATATTGCTATATAAAATTTCATCTGTCTTTCAATATTCATATTTTTATAAAGCAATTTGAACAACAATAACGCTCCAGAATAGGTTTATGTGATGGTTGCCTTACATTTTATTATTACTGTCTCTCAAATACGTTTATATAATTTTAATCAAGCGTGGCGGGGGAGCGGCAACGCTCTGGCCTCGCATTCGGGAGAACGCAGGCACGAATCCCTGGCCACCCTGATTTCCCAAAATTACTCCAGGCGAATGTTGGGATGGTTCCTTCGAACGTCTGTAGCCGAATTCCTTCCCGTTCTTTGCCCCAGCCCTTTCCCACGTCTAATGACCTAAATGTTAACGAGGCACAAACAAAACAAAAATATAAAATTTAGACGTTAATGAAATTGGCAAACTCGTTAGGTTTAATTGTACTTTAATATAGAAAATAAATTGAATAAATTTATATCCATTCAGATCTATTCATACGCATTAGGTTTAAACAATTACCATGATGCTTATTGCTTATTGTTCTCTTTATATTTTATAGAAAAATTATGGCATCCTCCTATTGAAAAGAAATAAATTCACTGGCTTTAAGTGAGTTTTAACAGGTTAAATTTTTACAGCCATCGCTGCATGAGAAAGCTATGTCTAAAAAAAGAGGGCATTTAATCCCAAACATTATTATTGCTCAGCCTTATGATTAAAACAATCTTTTTGATTTAACTATAAATTTACAAAACTCTGAGATCTTGTACAAACCTTAAAAAGGGGATATATTTTGAATTGATTATGCCTAAATCCTTACAGATTTTATATACAAAATTTTGATATTAATATTATCAATTACGTTCAAGTCTCAGTGGTATTTTCCCTAAAAATCTACTTACCATTCACACACATTCACACTTCACAGTCTGAGATATATTGTTCATCATCTATAGTTACAGTTCCTCACTATCATACCTACAAATGAAGACGATCCTCTTATACCTGAAATCGATTACTAATATATTATCATAGTCCTCTCTCACTTCCAGATGTGCTCCTAAGTCATTACCAAATATATATCCAGGCAGTGGCGTAACTATATCGCTGAGGCCAGTGGTAAATTATGGGGCCCTTCAGATTGGGGCCCATGGCATTTTGCCCGTTCTGCCACCCATTTGCTATGCCACTGACAATAACCATAAATAGCCGTTGATGTTTGGGAGCCTATTGAAAGATATATATCACTGAATATTGGATCCCTTTTTGAACAAATGACAATGACTTGTAATCCTTGTGATCATTTTGACTTCTAGTGCCATAATTCTGTATTTCACCATTTGTTTCAAATAGAATATAACTGGTGGCTACAAAAGACATATATACTCGGTCACCAATGTTAATTCCTAATTTCTTGAACAGTTCTCTGCATGAAGTTTTACTGTTAATCCCAAATATAATTCTTATTATTTGCTTCTGGGCTCTGGATACTTTGTCTTTACAAGAAGAATATTGCCCCAGAGTACTATTGCATATGACATTAAGGAATGAAAATAAGTAAAATAAACTAGTTTACTCATACTAAGATCTATTCCTGAAATAATACAAATTGCAAATGTGGCTGCACCCAACTGCATTAGTAAGCATGCACCCTCCAATTTAAATTACGTTCAATATACAAACCTAGTAAGTTAACACTACTGTCTCTTGAATGGACTGGCCTGCAAATTTTATGTCTATGTCTGGCGTTAATCTGTGTGAGACACTAAACTGAATGTACTGAGTTTAAAGGCAAGCAATTAGTTGCAAACCAATTATTAATAATGTTAAAGACATAATTTGAAACATGTTCAGTAGAGAAATTTAAAGTATTTTTAATTCCTATGCTTGTGTCATCTGTAAAGAGGACAAATTTTGAGATGTAACACAGAGTAGATCATTTATATACATTAAAAATAATAGTGATCCCAATATAGAACCCTGAGGTCCTCCAAGTTTGATATATCTCCACTCAGGAAACGGAGAAATACATTATTCAGCATTAAAATGTTATTATTGTTACTCCATGGTACACTACAAGTGGGTGACAGAGAGCGCATTGCACATATCATAATGTGGAACCATTTACATGTATTGGGTGTGGCAGGAGGTGCCCATGGGCTATTCTGAGGAACCATCCCATCATTCGCCTTGAGCGAACTGGGCAAACCATGAAAAATCCAGATCAGGATGGCCAGAGCAGTTTCTCGAGACCTGCTCCTAACAGATTCTAAATTTTCTCGCTTGATAAATCCTTCCTATTCCATTCCCTAATAGTTCATGGAAAATATGAGTATAGAAATGAATTGGTTCTGGCCCTGATTTCTTGTATCTTATTTTCTCGGTCATTCCTAGTTATGAATGTTGCTAGTAGTAACATGTGTTTGCTGTCTTCCTGAAATAGGTCACTCATGAATTTTTCAATTAGCTTAAGCCGAGGGTAACGGCTTTGATGTTGCAGATTTCCCAACCTAGCTTCTTCATCACATTTACGCTTTCCCTCCAGCTATATATAACTGTCACAAATCGGGCATTTCTTCTTTGGACCTTTTCCAATGCTTCCTTCCATTAACCCCTTTTGTTAGGGGTCCCATACAGAACAACAATATTCTAGGTGAGGACACATCAGACTTTGTGTGCAATTGATTTAACTTCTGGTGTATCCTATTTTAAATTACGACCTAAAAACCGGAGCATATGATTTGCTTTCCCCATTACCTTCTCAAAATGTTCATTTCACAACAAATTATTATGAATTGTTAAACCTAGGGCAATCTACCATTCTAAAGACAGTGTCATCTATTATATATTCAGAGTTAAAGGGTGTTACCTTTTTACCGATATGTATGATGTGGCATTTTTTAGAGTTTAACGCCAGCTGCCAGTCTTTGCACCAAGCGATTATTTTCATAACATCGGCTAGTAACAAAGCATAGTCATCCTGGGTTTTTATTTCATGATAAATAATAGCATCCTTGGAAAATAGTCTTTCTTCCCCCATATTACTGTGCACAAGAAATTAATGCATATGAGAAACAACAGAGGCCTCCTGACCTCACTTTGGCCAGTGATGAATGCTCACCATCGAGAATGTCACGCTGCGTTCTATCCTTCGGAAAGTCGGCAACCTAGTCTTATATTTGTGTAGGTAACCACGAAGTTTCGTAGGCAATCCAGTGTTAGTTCTATTAAATGTTAAAGAAGTGTTCAATACTATGCCTAAGTCAACCTGAGACTCCTTATCTATAATATGGCACAAGTCGTGAACTAAAAAAGCAAGTTGTCTCTCTCAGCATCATCCTTTTCTGAATACATGTTGATTTTGGTTTAAAAGCTCCCCTTCATCCAAACACTGCATGACATGCTCCAGTGACATCTTCTGTTTCCTACGCAAAAGGCAAGAATTAAGTTGTATTTTTAAACTACCATTTATACCATAATACTTCAATTTTTTTGTTAGAATTTCATTATCAGCACAGTTAAATGCTTTAGGCAAGTCACAGAAAATCCCTACAGGCATTAATTTTATCATTTATTCCCTCTAAAATATTGTTAGTCAATGCTTATGAACCTTGCTCTGTTGAATGGACCTTTTGAAAGCCAAATTGTGAATTAATTAGACTAATTTTATTTTTAAGGTGTTGGCAGATTTTGTTGTACATTGCTTTCTCAAAAATTTTGGAGAAGGATATTAGTAATGAAATAGTATAGTAATTTGATACAACTGAATTATTTTATTTAATTGCAATGGAGCACACGCTCCGGTGGCAATTTCCCTACACACCCAACTTCCCGTTATCCTTCACTCACCTACATTTGCCCTCTACAAATTTTAACTTTAAATTCTTTTAACGTTTTCGGTAGGTTATCCCACTGTTCCACTGTTTATAGAATGGTTTAACTACAACAGACTTAACCCTTTCTGGGAAGGTATCCTAAAGTAGATATATATTAAGCAGATCACCCAGTACATTAATCTGCTGGAAATCCCATCATAACCATTGGTGTATTTGCACCTGTAGTATCTAAATTTACACAGTGTCAAATTTTTCTAGGTAGCCTGTATTGATAAAATCTATACTATTAGTCACAGAGCTACTGGTAGTCAACAGATAAAAAAACTTTTATTGAATATATCAGCAATTTAAAAATTGGATTCTACTGAATTTTGTTCGATATAAATAATCTTATTGTTTATCCCTGAACCTTTTTTATAATGCCCCATATGGTGTTAACTCTTTTTATCAGAATCTTATGTTTGTAGTACATACCTTAGATTCTTTAATAATCTTTTTTAGCATTTTGTAGTACCTTTTAACTTGTTTTAATATTAGCATTCTGATGGCAATATATAACTTCATTTTAAAAATGATGTTATAATGCCCATAGTTTTTGTTCTTTTTGAGAAGCATAACAGCTTTTCATGGGAAAGCAACAAAATGATGTAAGATAATGCTGCTACAAATGCTGTATTCTCCATTAAAAACCTTGTTCACTCTAAATAGGTTTTCAGTTTTTGACAATTTCTTCAATAATTAACTGGATCATTATTCATTACCTGAGGA
This sequence comes from Vandiemenella viatica, assembly GCA_031002005.1. Classification (NCBI taxonomy): domain Eukaryota; kingdom Metazoa; phylum Arthropoda; class Insecta; order Orthoptera; family Morabidae; genus Vandiemenella; species Vandiemenella viatica. Next base: position 124,888,088 of record JARYHS010012519.1, on the reverse strand, counting down.
GCTTTAAAAGCATTACTCTACAAGCTAGTTCTCATCAAAGTGTCAATGATTATTAATTGCATATAATGATCAGAAAGTCCATTAATAGCTGGCTTCATTGTATAGTTGAATTCCAAGGCATCTAGGAAAACATTATTCACTATTCTAGTGGGGAAATTAGCTACCTGAATCAGATTTTATGAGTTGAATAATAACTCCAACATGACAGGACAAATTGCTTAAGCAATCTGCATAAAATCACTACACAAGCCTTTGTTAACTACCTTTCTGCTAAAGTAAATTTGTGTAGTCTTAATGACTCGTTGATAGGGTTTCTTATCGGTTGCGCAATTCACTCTTATCATAGCCACCTAGCATAACCCAGTAATCCTACTGGGTATAGAGGACGTACAGTTAAACATGGAATTTAAACAACGGAAGAGTTCTGGCATAATTCACATTACACGGCAACCTGTGGCAGAGGTATAGGTCAGGTTAAGGGCCTATGAAAATCTGCCAGGACAGGGATCGATCCGGGGGCCTTTTGATCTCTAGTCAGATACCTTAACCACCGAGTCACCAGGGCGCTTTGCTTTTGGGCATAAAAATGCTGATAAGAGTTCAAATTAGTTCAGAAAAATCATGAAATATCCAGAGTGTGCTGTATATACTGTTACTATCATGAAAGTCTCATTACTGAAATTTAATTGCGTAGTAAAAGTTTCAAAATGTTGATCAAGACAAGACTTTTTCTAATATAAGTGGCAACTCCTCAATTCTGCAAGATAGTTCTACCGTAATGAAAAATCTTAAAGTCAGTTATATATGACATACCTATTACTGTAGTTATATGGTGCTTTTATGTCTTTTCAACTTCTGTAGATGAATAAAGCAAGGTATTATCATCGATTAAAGTAGGACATAAGGTGTCATTTGGTCTTTGCATCTCTAAGGAAAATCAGCAAGACACGCTGGAGCAATGCCTTCTAAGCCAACCATTTCCCTGTTAGCAGAAAAAATGCAACAGCTATTGCTAACTTGGAGACATTATCTGTCTCGTAAATTCATCTGAAAACAACTTCTATTCGAGGATAATCCAACTATGACGAATGTCAAAGCACTATCAGCAAAATGTGACACAGATAGATATTAGGCTATAAGAAAAATGAACATCATTCACAAGATGGAAAAGTGGGTGTATTTCTGTAAAAATTATGCCAGTGGATGCCATCTACAGACAGAGTGCTTCAAGCCAGAAAATTCAACTATTGAAAGCAACAAAGAAAAGATACTGCAAGACCAGTTAGCAAACTGGGTAAACACAGTATTTATTTATTTTGCATCAAAGCATTGCTGACAACAGGAAACAAACAGTTGTTAGAAAGAAAGCGAAAAAAAAAAAAAAAAAAGCATAGCAGACAACACCAATCATTCATATTACATAGGACCAAAGGTCAGCAATGTCCCTAGAGTTAAGGTCGTCTTCCAAAGTAAAGGTGCTGCATATACTGTTCTATTCAACATCGACATGCAGTTGTTTGATGCTTGAGATAACATCACCTTGCAAAATTATCTTTCATCCTGCCTACACCACTTCTTGGCCTGTTAAGTGCTCTCCACGATTTTATGCTCCTGGATTAACCGTCTTTGTAACTGAAAAGTATACTTTTACACCTTGCTCATGTTTCAAAAATCTAATATGTTTCATAAAGCTTTCATAAGCCATCCGTTTTTTTTTCTTTATGACATTTCCCAAGCCAAGTCTCTAAATCTGGAAATATTACAAGAATTTATACATTTCATACATGATATTGTTGGTTTATTATATAAAATGATAGCGAAGGCTTGTTGCAATTGCCTGGTTTTCTACGTCTATTTATAATTTTTCTTTGTAAAGTGAAATTTTGCAGCACAACAGAGAATTTTGAAAATTGTCAACAAACAATGGCTGCAAGAAAGTGATGACCGAGATGCCGAAAGACTGCTGATAGATGGATGCACACAACAACACTTCGAATGACCATAATGAACATAAAAGTAACCCCAGTCAAGGTAGTTGATGAGCATAAATCACATTACAAAATTTTAGTTAAATTGTACAGACCTATGTTACTGCAAAATTTGAATCCTAATTTTAATTATTTCTGACATTACTAACCCCGGAAGAGTTTCTCTTATGCATCTGGCTTACATCGCATGCGCGCACACTTGTGTGTGTCACTCCTGCCTTCATCTGTTATAAGTAACTATTTATTTACCATACCCTATATTACTTTAATTAGCATACATGTCATCTGTGAATCTGAATGTGATCAACTGCAATTTTTAAAATGCGGTCTTTGACATAGTCGGAGCTTATGTTGTGCATGACATGTCACCAATATTTATGCTCTGTAGGAACAAAAATAATTTAAATTCAAATAAACACTCTTTTTGGCACAACTGTATCACAAAGACCAATTTCACTATACTTCTTTTAAATATTGTATTTTTAACACCATCCTGTGTTGCATGTGTGAAGTCTGCATTGGTGTCGTAAACCCTTAAGCTGGGAAAGTCACTGTTCTTACATTATCTGAAAAGTTATGCATTGTGAAGACTTATCTGTTATCAGATGTTACGTTGTCTTTAATAAAATGCTGCTTTTGATACACAAATAGTTAGATGGCATGACCAGTTACTAATAGTACAAGCCCAAGTACAAGTCTATGAACTCTCACAATTATGTAGTTATTTTGCCATCACCTGTTCACATTATAAGTCTGTACTTTGTAAATAATCTATGAAACTAATATCTGATATCTATTACCCAACAAATTTAAAAAAATGAAGAGGTATTACAAATCATCATTTTGTAATTATGTGAAGCTGTCAAAATTACAGAATCTTTAAAATTAAACTTTTGGGGCAGTATAAACCATCTGGTGAATGGAATAACCAGCAATCAACAATAAATTTACAGGTAATGGATACAGGGTAGTTAATGGGCAAGTTTCAAATAGTGCTGGGTCATTACACTCTGATACAATATTAATTTCTAGAAAAACAAACCCTAATGATTGCACAATGAGTCAAGACATATTAAGAGTTAACTAATAAAACGTGGTGGGCCCATTTAAAAAGAGAGAGAGAGAGATATTATGATATATTCTCGTTGCTATTAATGAATACTATGTGCTGTCAAATTTTCATGGCAAAAACATGTTTAGGCATCAAGATATTTTCGCTCGAAAATTTCTCATAAATTAGAATTCAAATCGATTTCTTGTCAAGTAATGAAAAGTTGACTTACACATTTTATTCATTGGATTGTCATATGCCATTAGTTGTACTTTGTTAGAACAAACAAATTTATTATAAACACTTTCTTAAATTATTACGAGTCATTTAGATTTAAATTCCAGATTGAACAATTTCCTCCTTAACATAAATACTATCATTGAATGACTTTCTTCACCCCAAATATTCCCATAAAAATTTCCTTTTTTTTTTTTTTTTTAACTCACTGAGATAGAAACTTATCTTTGAATATGTAATACATCTGCTTGCTCAGTGGTTAAGGTGCTTGCTTTCAAAAGTTCAGGGTCTGCTCACAGGTATAAATCCTGGTGGCCCAAGCATTTTTGAGTTATATTTGATCATATGAATTACGCCAGGACATTCCATGGTTCGGATTCCACGTCAAACTATAGCGGACAGAGTAAATAAATTGAGTGTCCTACCTCTTACATAGTGGATTAGTATTCCTCCTTCAGGCTTTGAACTAAGTTAGTTTACACTTGGCTTCTTGGATAAGGATAGTGGCTTAGTGGATAAAATTATAGGTAACAAAGGTTTGCAAACAAAATAAGAAAATAAACCACTTCTTAATTGCTGCATGCATATAAGTAATAGATTTTATTTTTTTATGCATTTTATGTAAGTTTATAAGAGTCCCACAAGACAAACAATTTAAACAAATCCAGTTTAGGATTAAGCCAACCATTTCACTTTTAACATTAGTCTTATGTCACCAGTACTACAATATCACCATCTGTTTATTTTGTGACATACACTACTTTCCCAAGTGGCACAAGCATACATATACATTACATTGCAAGCAGACCACATAAACCATCTTCCATACTATCTGCTGCTGTAAATTTTGTCATGTATGTTACACTCTCTTCATACTTGTGGAATGTGTTAATATAACTGAAACGAATGCAAATAAAGGTAATAGTGTATAATAAACATGTCATTCAAAATACCACTGAGTTACTGTACACAAAATTGTACCAGTTTCTTAGGTATAACTTATCTTAAATTTTTATTACTTCTTCCTTTCTGCTAGTAACATATACTATATTGAGTAATTATCCCTTCTCAAATATGAACACAATATTATACTTGTGAAGCGTTACATGTTTTATGCTGATATGTAACAACTGGAAAGTAGTTGTTGCATACAAACTTGGATCACAACTTTTCACATCAGAGCTGGATAACGCATTACAAAACAAAGAGGAAGGAGGAATGGAAGACCCTTTTAAGCTGCTGATGTAATGAAATAACTTTTTTATGATCAGATGTATGAAAATTACTCTAGCATCAAGAACTCATTAAGGAAAAACTCAAATGCTCAATCTTTTCAGAGTTGCATATTTACATATGCATTACATAAATTAAACTAGGATTACATAAACAACTCGGGTTGCAGAAAATTAAGAATAAATAATATTAAATTTAAATAGTTTCTACTTCATTGCCAAGCACAAAGTGCAAATACATATCGGGGACTCTGTACAAGTGTAAAATCATTCCAGTAACTGATCAAAAATCCCCCTTCTCTCCTTTAGATTTCCAATGACTGGAAATTTACAAAACATGTAATGATTCCAAAACTTTCCAGGAAGAAGTTTAACTATACAAACAAGTATACATATTTACACAATAAATTTAACAATAAATTAAAATCTTCCTGTTACAAACATAAATAATTTCATACAAAACAATATTCACACTTGCAAATCGCTCCTAGAAACACATCTCGCCAACAAAAACACAAAATGCAATATTAAAGACCAATCATTGTCTTACTGCCACTTGGGAACCATCATTCTGTGATACAGTTTCATTCAAATTGCTTGTGGAGTGTTTATGTGGAGATTCAATTTTCTACTCAATGAAGAAAATTAAAAAAAATACCTCCCAATCCTCTTTTAAGGTCTCAATTACCAGGAAATTAACTAACTTGTAACAAATGTGGGGAAACAATAAGCCCATAATTTATGTCCCATTTGTGCTTACAAAGTTTTATCAAATTTTCACTACCTTAATAAAATTTTGTGCAGCTCACATTCACATATGGTCTTCAAATGCTTGAGCACTTTCAAAAACTTTATGGTAAAATAATGGAAGAAATCAACATGCAAATGTGTTGCATGTCACCAAAATAACAATAATGCAAAAACAATTTGTTAACTTCTGTAAATAACTAATTACTGACCAGTAATTTATTGAATCACTTTTTGTTAAAATGACTTAATTCAGCAGATGACAATTAGAGAACACAAAATTAAAAAGTAATGAAAGAAACCGAATTTTTTCTTTGAGGAACAGAAAAAAATTTCAGTAATATTAAGTATTTTAAGTAGGAAGACTAGGATTATGTGGTACCAAACTGTTATGGAAGATGGAAGAGCAATTGGTATAGTGAATAAGTAAAAAAGCAGCATGTGAAGAACACAGATTAGACAGCAACTAAAATAATGGAAAAATCATTATTCATAAATGCAAGTACTGTTCTGTTAGACCAGTTAGATAACACACAAATTGAGCATATAAGTAGCTTGTTTGGACTCAAAATCACATATAAAATTGAGTAGAAAATGTGCAGTAGGGTAAAAAGAAAACCAAACGATAAAAAGCAAAGAACTAGATTGCATTTGTATCCAAGGCTTGCGAAGAAATTGTCTTTTGTAAAAGGAAGTTTTGCAATAAAGAAAAATTTCCTGACTACCCATGAAAAGGATCTGACATCTTTTGTTTTGTGCCACTGGTGTAGTGTAAATAATATTACTGGAACAGTAAAGAATGCTAAAAAGTTAAATCAGAACAAGGCTAGAGAAACTAAACCTTCCTGTACCACAAAGGTTATTTCAGTCATATGCAAGCCTAATGTGAGCTTGCAGTATACAAGTTGAGTAAATTAAGATGTCACTATAGAGTTAATGTAGAATTCTGATGAACAATTTTAAGAAATCGATAGATTTGCCAACTTTGAAAACAACAATTTTAATGAGCTGCATGGAACAGTTCTTGCTGTGAAAGGGGAGAAGGATTTTTTTAAAAAAATATAGGTTTTTTTAGCTTCATGCTGCCATTTATAAAAACCATATTCCAGCCTTTCAAATCATTCAATACCACAAGGTGCAGTTCATATTCTACAAATCTGTCATCACTGAAGAATGTATTGCATTATTTAAAGTGCTATCTTAATTTTCTTTATATTCTGTCAACTGCAGTTTTCTACATTTTCCCTTCATTTCAACTATTAGAAATTTGAATTTAATAGATTTAAACAACACCATTCTGATACCACAATAAAGATTCTCCTTTTTCCTAAAAGCCGCAGTGGTAGAAATGACCATTGTCCTTAATGTAAAACACAAGTGTGAAATGAAAACATCTCACGACTGTCACTGAAGCATTCCAAAAATGTAGAAGGATTGAAAGTGTGTGCTTGACTTGTGCTCACACTTATTATGACCAAGGATTTTAAAGCTATTTTTTAATTACCATCAATGGGTATATAGATCACTCCACAAGCACCACGCTAAGAAAACAATCTTCTATCAGTATACCAATACTCATGTCAGTGTCAAGGATGAATGAAGTCCAATCACTGACAGAAAGATACAATAATTACACAACCCCCGGACTAAGAATTGCTTTTTTTAATTTTTTTTTGTAAAATCTCAGAGAAGCAAACACAATGATAGAAGAAAAGAACACATTATATTATTATCTGATATTTTTATATTTAATATAAAACACTATACAGACAATTAGAATAATCAAGGTCAGGGAAGTATTCCAGTCGTCACCGATGTTCCAGGCCGAGGCTTTATCATATGGAAGGCCATCCACATTATCTAAGTGTACAACATTATAAGCACAGTCGCCAGGATGTGTCATTACCATCCTATTTAGAAACATAAATAATAATTCATCTGCTGAAAATTCAGTTCATATTACAGTACATTTACAGAACTTTTATTTCCCTTTCACATATTTCCACAACCAAGCAGAAATTTTATAGCTACAATAACTGCCATTTACACATGTCATTAACAGTTTTTTTTCACATTTCACTATTTTCTTTCTTTCTTTTTTTTTTTTTTGTTTTTTGCAATGATGGCAGGAAAATCAACATTCTTTCCTTTCTTGCATCAGCATCAGTCGACTTATAATAGTTAGCAGCAGCTGTGCTGCAGGAATGAGCATCCGTTAATAAAAAATAAAATAAAAAAAAATACATCACAGTCAAAAATATATTATGTATAAAGTATTTATTTATTTATTTATTAATCAATTATGGTCTTCTAGCTTGAGATATTCTTACATATAACAGCCATCCACTTGATCATGCACTCACCAGTAACCAACACATATGGGGGTAGGATTGGGATTGGGAATGGGTATGGGTATGGGAGAGGGGGGGACACCTTGCACTTCACCATTATTTCACTTTTGTCAAAATCATCATTTCTCTTCTAGAAAAACGATATATTAAAGATATATTAAAGATTTCTCATCTGGTTATTGAGTGTTTAGCAATGAAATTCCTTGACAAATAAGTCAAGTACCATAGAGAGGCATACGCAATATTGTTTACAGATTTTTCACATCTATTTCTAATATCTAAAAAGTACTATCTGCTATTCAAAGAAATGCTATATGATCAAAAATTTAGAATATGCTCTAGCACAGTTTTGGCGTAGGAACTAATATATTCCCACTAGACACAAAATTTATTGCAATTGGAAGTTTTTAACCTACAAACATTTTTAACAAATTCAACAGACAAAGAAACTATAAGCAAAGGCACGCAACAATGGTTAACACAAATTGTTAAGGCTATCCAGTCTCAAAAATGAAACATGTATGTGTAAAACTTGCATTCTTTCATGTTTGTGGTAAATTACACATAGCATCAAATGGGAAAAGTTGTGTTTAACATTTCAACCTCTTTCCCCCCCCCCCAAAAAAATCCTGCATCATGCAGGGGCAACAATGCAGTGTTACCAATAAATGAATGAGGAAGGAATTAAAACATTTTCTTGTTTCTTCAGGCATGTATTCCATTCATTCTAATAAATAAATTTAGAATTATTTTGAGTCAGTGAAGAAATAAACTAGAAGAAGCCTCCCACCCTTTAATTTTTTTACAATTACATCATATAAGGAACCTTTTTACGAAAAATACAGTTGCTGTTACTTGATACCCAAGTATTACACATTCATTTGTGTAAACATTCTACTAAACCTGAATATTGATTCAGGGACCAAGATCAAATTCGTAACCTGCCACCCTCACAGTTTCAGTATAAGTTCTCAATAAATGCATTTACATGATAATCATTAGTATTTACACAACAATTTTCATTATCACTCACAAAATTAAACTACACTGAAATCACAAATGCTCAAGTTACCACTGCATGATGCAAAACTAAAGCCTGTAACATTTACAGTCTCAAGCTATAGCAAATCCAACAACTGTTAACGTTCTTAAGCTATAAACATTCATTTAATTAAATTTCAAAATATAATCTGCTGTTCCAGGTATTTACAAAATAAAACCTTGTCAAAGAAAGAATTTCAAATAATCATGTTTTGTTAAAATTTTTATGTAACATAATACAAAAACAATATTGGCTGCTCAAACCATTAATGAATATCACAAACCAAGTTACTAAATCGCCAATAACAATCACAAGCAACTACTTTTCCCATAACATTAAAATATAGTGCAAAAAAATTAACAGTTATAACAAAACAAATTATTTAGATGATCATTCGAAACTTAAAAAACACTGCAAGCTGTTCATCTTGGATAAAGTAAACTTCGAACACTAGTATCTAACTTCTGTTGTATCGTGGACAATTATTTAATAAATGATAATCAGTATCATCAAATAGAATCCCCCTGTAGAAAATTGTCAAGTAACTATATTTTTTAACTTTACTGTGAATAGTATCCTTATCGTAAAACATAGGGGAAATAATAGTTAACTCCGAGCACAGGTATGTTTAGTAGGTCATTCTGAAACCTGTTCAGTCATTCCAGTGCATTTACTAGCAATTTAATATCTCAGTTACATTTAACACTCATGGAAGACTATCATATCAGACAGACAATTAAAAGAAAAAAGAAACAGACTTTCTTATCTGTACACAATTTTTATCAACACACAATTAACATATTATATGGAAGCTTTAAACTTCTTCATTCTCCAATAATCAAAAAGGCACTCTTTAGTATGGATGCTGATCTGAACACAAAAATATGCTAATAAAATTATATTAAAGATGTTTAAAACTGACATTCCATGCTGTCATGATGTAGGAGGACACCTCACATTTGGTTGACTGATAAAATAAGTTGTACTAGAAAAATGTGCAGAATACATAAAACAACTTGACAGAGTCGAGTTCCTCCATTCTGCTGTTTTGATAACAGAAAAGGAACTAAAAATTAAACAATTCCAGTATTTCCAGTTTAAAAAGGATATAACACATATAGCACTGATGACCTACTATTGCTCTGAGTTCAAAACTGTTAGAACTAACTGATATTTTTTTTTTTAACATGGTCCTGGATTGAAGTCCTTTCTGAGACAAGGAAATGTAGAGTAAACTATTCCTACACACGAAGAATTCAATTTCAACAGCACACTCTTCGTTGTTGTTTTTTCTGTAGAGATGTTATAAACATTCCAATTTGATTACCACAATTTATTACTTGTACACAGAAACAACTAACAAATTAGTTCACTAATTGCAATCACCACCTCATTTTAAACATAACTATGAAGAAAAATTCAATCATAAATTTTGTGATGAGGCTGGTAACATGTAGTCTTTAACATTGTCTGAATTTCAAACCCATAAACAAATAAAGGATATTAATATTTCATTGCTAGTACATCAAAAAAATTAACTCATGATATAAAATAATTTTCTGTTCAAACTGTTTATGACGACAATGAAGAAGTAAAGATAACAGATTTGTGTGACAGGAATTATTACTCTACATTTACAAAAACCATGAATCCAACAAGCACTAAGCACCACGTCGTTTCATTGCTTCGAGATTCCTGCTCGCTACAAATCGTTGTTGGAAGTGTAAGGGCAGCATAAAATTTGCTGAATAAGGCCGGTGTCAGTAATAAGTACCATTCTGTGCCGAGTCATACTCTAAAACCAAACGCTTAATGTGGGAGAGCTTTTCATGAAGATACTGGAACCTTTTTTTCACTTCCTGGTGTCGCTGATCCCGCTTGTTCTCTTCATATTCTCGAACAATTTGTTTCTGTATGCTCTGCAAAAAAAAAAAAAAAAGAAGAATGAAATCAGTTAATTAATCCTGATAGACTATTATTTCCTTATACTTTCTAAATTAATACAACTAGTAACAAAAATCAATCACTAACTTAGCCAGCTCATTACAAAAAGCTTTTAAGAATAATGCAATTCTGAACTATTCTTGTCGGAAAAAAAAATTTACTGCAGAAATTTTTAAATAATTACATGTTCGACTAACACACACACACACACACACACACACACACACACACCGTGCCTCGTACGTGGGTTATCCCATGAATTCCCTGACCATCAGGATGAATGGACACAGACAAATGGTATTTACCCAGAAGCCTGACCACACAGTATCTTATCATGCCGCCAAGCATGATACAAACAATTTCAATTCTTGCTTCACTGTCCATGCGATCAGAGTCCTCTCAGACCAAAGTATCGTCTCTGAACTCGGAAGTTAGGAACAGCTTATTAGTACAAATTGTGCACCAGACAGCTGCCTGAACTTAATTTAAGATAACACCACACCCTCTATCTTTTCCCACAGACCCACTGCTCACCAAAGCTAATCTTTGAGTAGTGTGTGATAACTTTTTATTTTTTTGTTTTTTTTGTTTTTTGTTTATTCTGTATTTATGTTTTACTTTCACATAAAAGATAAGAAAATATTTTCTGCCAATCTCTGCTGCATATCTGTGATTGGTTCCTGTGACTTGGTTCACTATTTCAGGTTTACGCCTTTAAACTCCTATTCATATTTCCCACCATGTTGATTTTTCCCCTACCATGAGCTGCCAGTGTACGTTCCACACCTTCAATTAACTAAATGGTAGAGGGCTGTAAACAGCTGCAGGGTGATCTGCACAGGATATCTAGTTAGGTTGGTAAACATGGGATGAAGATAAATGCAAAGAAGAGTCAGCTTATTAGATATACAAATAGAAAACAAAAGGTTGATTATGATTATAAGGTGGGGAAAGAATTGCTTGATAAGGGCTGCTAGATTTGTTTCTGGAAATTATTGCAGAATGCAATCAGTAACAGATATGATAAAAGACAGGAGGAGGGTGAAGAGGGTCATGGGAGTGTACATGAGGCATGGAAAGATATTGGTGTAGGTATGAAAAAAAGTGGTGCATGGAAGGGAAAAGATGATGACCACAGGCTGGCACTGGATTTCAGCCACAAGAGTGTGGGAAGATTCTCTTTTTTAGGTAAGGGTGTCAGGGATTGGAATAAGTTACCAAGGTAAATGATGAATAATTTACCAAAAACACTGAAAGAATTTAAAGTTAAAATTTGTAGAGGACAATTGTAGGTGGGTGCAGAAAAGGGGGAAGATGGGTGTTTAGGGAAATTGCCACCGGAGCTTGTGCTCCATTGCAATTTAATATTTTTTTAAAAATGCTATCCTCCGTCAGGCAGCTACATCATTTTATTGTTGAAAAAGGGATATAAGCCCAAAAATTTCACTCTGTGTGTGTACGAGTTTTACCGCGTGTCCACACCACAGCAATCTTCTACTTTGGTAAGTGTTGGTTATTCTCTTATCCAAATGCTTAATGTACCCGATTTATAGCACCTTTGTTTCCTGTCGATACGTATATATATAATGTCTGCAGACACATGTATGAGGACAACTTTTGTAGACTAAATAAAGAAGCTGTTACTACTGCACCAATTACAGGAAACTATGATGCCTACACAAAACTGCTGTGAATAAATAGTACCCTACCAGGCCAATTATTGAGGACTGTAAAGAATTTCCCAAAAGATTTTAGTCATTATATAATAAGATTTAACTACAATATTTATGCTTGAGACAAAAATAAAATCCATACAGTAATATCACAGAACAGTACTAGGAACATCATTGAAGAAGTTGTTCTCTTGGTTACACAACCAACTCCACAACTGTAATGAAGAATAAAAGGACCTCTATTGAAAAGTATGTTTCTTGGTCACTAAAGCTGAGATAACACACTATCGATTTTGCATTTTGGTAACCACCTATCTCCTAATTTTAAGCCCAACCCACAGGAGAAAATTTGTATCAATGGGAAGAGCTAACAAGTTTTGAATAGCAATAATGAAAAGCAAGATTTAGAAGAAGTTATATCTAATTTTTTTAAATGGAAAAAATTGATGTGCATCAATATTCACATAAGTTTCAACTCTCCAGATGGGCAGTCATAGCTAGGATAGCATCTCACATCAGAAGTGATTAACAATCAAAAACATGTTGCATGTCTGACGTGTGTATACCGCTCAGGAGCCTAGCCCTTCATTCTGTTTAATGATGTTTTCCTCACCAATTCATTTTACATGAATTTTCAGAATGTACATGTCAAACCTCAATATTAATATGATACGATTTTCTAAAAAAAAAAACATTTTCAAAAGAAAGAGATGTTATGCATTTCTGAAGAATTGTGGAAACAATGCCATACCTTCCAACCTGGACTATTTTTCACTTGTTGCTTCAAACTTCTTTCAAGATGAGCGAATCTTTGTGAAACCTTTTCCACCTCAGCATGAAGTCGCCTGTATTCTGCATAGTCAGCATTAAAATCAGCTTTATATTTGCTGCGTTGTTCACTGTTTAGTATAGTTGTATAATTTCTGTAAAAATGAAAAGAAACAAAATTTGAAAACATGCAAAATTATTCCAGCATTGGCACAAATGATGTGTGTAACAATGAAAATAAGACAGAATCTGCAAGCAAAATGAGAGAGTTAAAACGAATGCGTTAATATGCAACTATCATATCTTGCAGCAATAAAATCATAAAAATTTAAATATGGGGGTTGAAAGTGGTCGACCTGTGGCAATTTCATACTTCTGCCAAAGACAAAAGTGTCATGGTGTATCACTTTTCAGCGAAAAATATAGATCACAGATAACTGGCGTTTGTGTGTAGTAGTAGCACAGTGTCACCTTTCGATCACAACAGCGGCCGAATTTCAGAAACTGTGGTACTGTGGTAGATATGGTGGTTGTAAGTGGCCGACCAAGGATATTTTCGCATTTCGACTGTCTCCGCATATGTCACTTTTCTGCCACAACTACATAGCATAGAGCATTGGTGTTTGTGTTTGGTAGTAGAATCGTATCTCATGTAGTGCACTATGGTTGTTAGATGTCGGTAGCTATGGGGGTGTGGGAGATATGGGGGTTGAAAGTGGTCGACCTGTGGCAATTTCATACTTCTGCCAAAGACAAATGTGTCATGGTGTATCACTTTTCAGCGAAAAATATAGATCACAGATAACTGGCGTTTGTGTGTAGTAGTAGCACAGTGTCACCTTTCGATCACAACAGCGGCCGAATTTCAGAAACTGTGGTAGATATGGTGGTTGTAAGTGGCCGACCAAGGATATTTTCGCGTTTCGACTGTCTCCGCATATGTCACTTTTCTGCCACAACTACATAGCATAGAGCATTGGTGTTTGTGTTTGGTAGTAGAATCGTATCTCATGTAGTGCACTATGGTTGTTAGATGTCGTTAGCTATGGTGGTGTGGGAGATATGGGGGTTGAAAGTGATCGACCTGTGGCAATTTCATACTTCTGCCGACGACAAAAGTGTTATGGTGTATCACTTTTCAGTGAAAACTATAGATCACAGATAACTGGCGTTTGTGTGTAGTAGTAGCACAGTGTCACCTTTCGATCACAACAGCGGCTGAATTTCAGAAACTGTGGTACTGTGGTAGATATGGTGGTTGTAAGTGGCCGACCAAGGATATTTTCGCATTTCGACTGTCTCCGTATATGTCACTTTTCTGCCACAACTACATAGCATAGAGCATTGGTGTTTGTGTTTGGTAGTAGAATCGTATCTCATGTAGTGCACTATGGTTGTTAGATGTCGGTAGCTATGGGGGTGTGGGAGATATGGGGGTTGAAAGTGGTCGACCTGTGGCAATTTCATACTTCTGCCAAAGACAAAAGTGTCATGGTGTATCACTTTTCAGCGAAAAATATAGATCACAGATAACTGGCGTTTTTGTGTAGTAGTAGCACAGTGTTACCTTTCGATCACAACAGCGGCCGAATTTCAGAAACTGTGGTACTGTGGTAGATATGGTGGTTGTAAGTGGCCGACCAAGGATATTTTCCCATTTCGACTGTCTCCGCATATGTCACTTTTCTGCCACAACTACATAGCATAGAGCATTGGTGTTTGTGTTTGGTAGTAGAATCGTATCTCATGTAGTGCACTATGGTTGTTATATGTCGGTAGCTATGGGGGTGTGGGAGAAATTAGGGTTGAAAGTGGTCGACCTGTGGCAGTTTCATACTTCTGCCAAAGACAAAAGTGTCATGGTGTATCACTTTTCAGCAAAAACTACAGATCACAGATAACTGGCGTTTGTGTGTAGTAGTAGCACAGAGTCACCTTTCGATCACAACAGCGGCCGAATTTAGAAACTGTGGTACTGTGGTAGATATTGTGGTTGAAAGTGGCCGACCAAGGATATTTTCGTATTTCGACGAAAGGCATATTTCTCTGCAGATTTCACTTTTCTACCACGACTACATAGCATAGAGCATTGGTGTTTATGTGTGGTAGTAGAATCGTGTCTGTTGTCGTGCACTATGGTTGTTTGATGTCTGTAACTATGGGGGTGTAGAAAATATGGGGGATGAAAATGGTCGACCTGCGGCAATTTCATATTTCTGCCAAAGGCGCATGGGTCACGGTGTATCACTTTTAAGTGAAAACTATCAATCGCAGATCACTGGCGTTTGTGGTAGTAACACAGAGTCTCCCATCGATCACAACGTTGGCCGAAATTCGGTAACTGTGGGAGTGTGTGAGATATGGTGTTTGAAATTGGTCAATCATGAATATTTTCGTGTTTCATCCAAAGACTTGTGTGTATCCGTAAATTTTACCTTGCTGCCGGAACTACATAGCGCAGAAGACTGGTACTTGTGTGTGGTAATAGTATCGAGTCTCCCATCGTGCGCTAGGGTGGTTAGATGTCTATAGCTGTCAATATGAATTCTTTACAATCACGAACGAAGTCATGGGTACCAGCTAGTTGATAAATAAACCATAATATTAAATAAAAAATGAACAGTTAAAAATATTTTAGCCAACAAAATAAGATTAATATAATAATGTCCACCCTCTCTTAAGTATACTTAGTAACTATAAAATAACTTTATGCTTTTACATTTTTGCTTTTAAATGTATCCTACCTGTGACCTGCTTGTTCTGTTTACACTTTCTTAGCATGTATACACGTGGTAGCTATGGAAGTGTAAACATCTTTCCTCATGCCATATTTCTTGCCTGCTAGATGAGTAAGATTATTAACTGAAAGGTTGTAAAGTGTGTATGTGTTTTTTTGTGTTCGTCTGGTTTTCCTGCCTGTACATGTGATAAGTGACGGGTTATTTTCCCCATCATATCTTATTTCTTCATTGCTTGGTGCAATATCATTGTTGCCATTATCCAGTTGCCAGTATGTTGATATTTTTCACTTTCAAAGTATCACAAGTTTTTGAAATTTACTTTTAACGGTCAAGAAAGTCTTAATTTGTTCACAGTGGTGTATTGCATATCAAATGATATTTTGCCTCAAGCCACATGACAAACTAATGGAACCTCTCCAGATTTCCAATGGGCTTGCTTCAATTCTACCAGTGTTTCACTGATTATGTTTCCACTTTATCTTGCACTTCAGCATTTTCACTTTGAAAGGTTCATAATTTTACAAAATTTACTTTCATCAATCTGCAGATGGTCTTAAATTGTTTGCATTTCATACTAAACAATATTATTTTTGACTCAAGTCACACAACAGACGAGCCGGGTACACTTACTAAGACCACTTAGCATGCATTTAATCGCATCCTGTTACTGTGTCGTGCAGAGAGTGCTAGAAATGGTTGCTAATATATTTGTTTGTTTTAAGCTTTTTCCATCAAACAACATTTACCCTGCTGTCGTCTGTTGCACAGTTTTTGACTTCTAGTCGTTTCAAAATGGACAGTTTTTTGTGGATTGTAATTCTTGGATGCTATTCTGTACTGACCAGAGAAGACATATTCACATTTTTGATGCAAGTCAAATGTCAGCTGAAAGCCTATGAGCAAGTGGGTGACACAACCGGTAGAGCCCGAGCCTACTAAGAAAGTGACAAAGGGGAAGGAGAAAGGGGGGGGGGCAACATCGTACAGATTAGCACACTTTTTCAAGCGATTTTACAGATTGTGGATCCACATAAATTTATGAGGGATTTAGCAGGATTGCAGGATCTTGCTTTTATGGACTGCAATCCCTATATGGGACCTCTGACATGCTTTGGTTTATATTTAGTCCAAATAATTCTTCCAATGTCTTGATAATAAAAATCTTGAGTCTAATTAATTCAATATGTAAAATATTTTTGCTGCACCACTGGCAATTAAAACCAAAAAATTATGGAGAAAGATAATCTGAGAAATGCATGTTTATTAAGGCCACAAAACTAGATGGCATACAAAAGGGATTAATACATTGAAAATGGAATGGTGCCACTCTTAATTACAGCTTAAGATTTTTCTTTACAACACTGTAGAGCTACTGCTGTAAAAAAACAGCTATTGCTTCTACAGTTAATTTTATTTTGTACTGTCTCAAGTTTCTGGGTTCACATCTTTAATCAACTCTAATTTCCTACTAATATTAATAATTATTTAATTTTTTATAATGGTGGTTCCCAAGAAGAAATACAAGAAATTAAGGTGATAAATAAAAAAGTGTGCAATTAATGTAGAATTATAGCATGGAAAAGTAATATATTACTTTATTTTTATTTTAAATGCTGCTTCCCTCACAACAAAGTAAGATATATCCCACACAGAAACTAGCCGTGCTCTTTAAGAATCTTTTACAGATTTAATAAAACCTTCGTATTCACACGTACAGCATTGTTGGATTGCCGACTATAACAGCCATGACCATATGATTGCATGGAATGTGCCTAAAACAATCTGTTGCAGTTCTTTGATGATAGTACCATTTTAATGTTTAAGCCAATGTTGGCTCTGGTTAAAACAGAGTAATCAGCATAATTAACAATTCTCACATACATTGAAGTCTGTATCATATTCATGAATGTGGGTTCTAAAGCCAGCCCTTATCCCATTATTCGTCAGGGTGGATCTTTATTTAGACAAACTGGTATTCCACAAAATCGGACAATTACCCACTTATTGTATGTATTGTCCGTTTTGTCGCAATTTACTTTAAATAATACTTAGCACAACTTTCTTAAAAACAGCTTTGTTAATTGTGTTTTGTTCCTAATCCCACAGCTACAAGTACATTTTTAATAATCCTTTTGAACTGTTCATATTAAATGAGGGATAATATTTTGTCCAGTTATTGCATACATAAGTACGACACTTCTGATGATTCCTGTTGACTGGGAGATGGATCTACCATCAAGTGTGTAGTCAATGTCAGCAGCGTGCAGCAAAATGCTATCATATCCATAATACGTTCTTCTTGATGAACTGTTATGATAAAAAAAAATTCCACGTTTCTGGGTTTATTCATTTCTGTGCATTTCTGTACCATCCAATACTAGGTCCTTATTTATTTTGTTAATTACCTATTCACTTCCCTTATAATTCCCACTGTATCCATGTACATTTTAACACAGTACCTACATAATGCTTACAGAGAATGAGAAGTTTTTAACCTATTTAAAATGCATGCATTTACAGGATAGAACACTTCAAGACACAAGTAAGAAATGAAATCAAAAGTTATAGCGACATGGAAATAAGGAAAGTTCGGAATTCTCTAGAGCAGTCAAAGTAACCATTTAATTCTAATTGAAGCTGGATGAATTACCAATTAATTTAAAAAATTAAATTAGCTAATACTCAAGTATGGCATTTAACTTAACTTTGTTAATCTGGATGTTTGAACCAACAACTGTTTCTTGATAGACAGTAAAGCAGTGAAGCCTAGGTCAATAAATAATTAACACAAATTCATTTGTAACTCTTCTTTCATTTTGCAAATGAACTGATGGTTCCCTGGAATTCAGGCACTAATTAACAATCTTACAAATTCGAAAACACACATTTACTTACGTTAGGTAATCTGCAAATGATTGAGTGACTTGTAGATCTTCATGATTTTCAGCAGGATGCTGATCAGGATTCTCTTGGTGATTACTAGGACTGAAGTCACTATCTACTGCAACAATTGCAGGAACTGCAGAGGAGGAAGACTGTATCCTAGTGCTGGAGGAATTATGACTGCCACTGTGAAGGTTATTGCTATCAGTGATAGCAGTGATTGTTGAATTATTGCCACTGTTGTTTAAGGCAGTAACGTTAGCATTAGAAGCACTGTTGCTACCATTCCATCTCACATTCCGACCATCGTGGTGACGGCCATTGACTGAAGGACTCGAAGCCCTGCCACCATCACTTCTGCTCCACGGAGTCTCTTCTCTCGACAGTTTATTACCGACGTTGCCGATGGCACTATTTCCGTAACTACTCCTGCCAGGTGACGACGTGTTAGGAGATTGATACGAACTGGAGGCTTGTGAACTGCTCGCAGGGTCTCCTCGAGTCAAGCTGGAGGATGTATCTTTACCAAATAGCACACTCCCTGTACTACTAGAACCCACAGTCTCCATGGCAAAGACTCTCTTATCCCTCTCTGCACCCACACCATTGTCCCTGTCTGAAGTGCCATGGCGCCTATCCAACACTGCACTGTCCCTGTCCACAGCTGGAAGTCTCCTGTCAGAATACACACCATTTCGCTCTGTGACATGGAGTCGCCTATCATTTGAGGTAATGTCCCTCTCACCATAAGGTCGCCTCTCTGAAGGTGTACTTTCCCTGTCGACAAATGGTCTCCTCTCTGATGCGGCAATGTCCCTGTCATTAAACTGACGTCTCTCTGAAGGTGTGGTTTCACGGTCGCCATAAGGACGTCTTTCCGTAGGCGTGCTGTCCCGCTCTCCAAATGGTCTCCTTTCTGAAGGATTGCAATCCCTCTCCCCAAAAGGTCTCCTTTCCACTGCAATATCCACCCTCTCACCAAAAGACCTTCTTTCTGCAGGAATGTCCCTCTCACTAAATGGTCGCCTCTCCCGGCTGTCCTCATCTTCACAGTCTGGGGCACCCACGCGTCTCATCACATCTAGATGCGAGGCCAGGGCGATACCGGTCCCACCACCACTTCCTGTCCTTGGTGCTGGTTGTGTGTCTGGTTTACGGTAGTGCGAAATGCGAGGCTTCTTGGTAGGCAGCCCGTCACTGCCCTCATAGTAACCAGGCCTCTTCAAGCCAGAGGAGACTGGAGGTGGAGGACTGCCAGGATGTGTGCTGGTTGGAGACTGTCCACTGCCTGAACTGCCATCACTACTTCCAGGTGGAGTCAAGTTCTGAGGTTTGCGACTGAAAATGTAAACAGTAATATGAGAATAAAGGAGTAAAAAGTTTAAAATGAAATGATAAAAAATAAACAAAATAAATTAAATTTAGAAGATACCATGTGTCATCAGACATTGCTTGTAAATAAATAATCCAACTATTACTGTAGTTCAAATACCATGATGTGAAGAGTTGAAAAAAAAAAAAATGTCACTGTAATATGCAAGTACATAGTTCAGTGAAAGTAAATCTGCAAAATACTTGTAGTCACAACAAACTATGAAGTAGAGAAAATTGTAAAAAAGTAATGTAATGTAATAATTTAAAGAATGGCAAAGAAAATCAATTATGCAATGGTTCTTCATCTTTAAACTGAAATTTATGTTAGTCCTAAAAAAAACCAGTAGTAGCAAATAAATGAATTTCATTCTATTTATTCCAAATATAAAGTCGATGACATTATTGTGTGTGTAATGATTTAGTTTATGTAGGAATAAAGAACTTAAATATCTTCAAATGAACATTCTAATAGGGTACAGCAGTAGCGTTGGTAATATATATTAAAGTATTTAAACTCTAATTAAACATCAACATAAAAGAAAATGGGGTGTTTTGATACGTTAATTATTCTTTGTCAGTGAAATGTTTTTGCAGTTTTGACACAAACTTCACATCAATTTATTCCTGATTTAATGCAACACACTACATCAATTATTAAATTTATCAAAATTCAGGTTTGGCTGATAAAAATAACATTTTGTTATTTCCCTGAAAGGGGAAATGGCACAAAAAAATCATTTTTCAGTCTGTTAAATTAGCCTAGTAGAAGCTTCATTCCTCACAGGAAACATTCTGAAGTATTATTCACAGTACAAACCGTTTGAGCATCTGCTTCTCTTGCTCCGAGTAAAAAGGCCAGTCTTCTTGTACATCGTTCCATATATGATGGATGAGATGGAATGTGTTCTGTCTCATGGAAGCTATTTGCTTAAGAATGTCGCCAACATGTTTCTTATCTCGTTCACTTAACCCCTCTAAAACACACAAAATGGTTTTCATTAAACTACACAGAACATAGTAACAACTGCATAATCACATTCTCTCTCTCTCTCTCTCTAATGCTAGCTATAATCAACAACTTTATTCATTGGAACATTTGTTCCAAATGTAAGTAATTATAACCTAAATCACTCAGCTCAATACAAATAATTTGAGCTATACATACAACATACCAAAAAAATTGGAAAATAATAATTTTAGAACAAATCTGTGCCTTTAATTTTTGTACCAAAAAAAATAATAAAAGAGTGTAATTGAAAAAAGCTCCACACTAACCTTTTTTAATTCTGTCATATAGCTCTGGTTTCTTATATGGTCTCACTGCAAGGAGATGAACCAAGCGTTCTCTGTAACATCAAACAATATTATCATCTTTGTAGTCACTGGTTGTCATCAATTTTTATAGGCTTTAGTTTACAGACTTTAAATCCAAAACACATGTAAATTATCAAAATTGCAAATGAATTAAAAAGTAAGGATCCTTTTAATCCTAAGCTATCTCCTTTCATTCAAGTGGCATTAGTTAACAAATTACTAAAGTTACGCACAGCTGAAAACTCAACTATTTCTTACAAATTCTAATAATGATTTGGTATTTATCCCTTCTTATGACTCAGAGGAATAGAAAAATTAAACACAATTAAAAGAAAATACTAACATATAGACACTTATTACTGACCTTAATGGCCTCCTCATAATGTCGGGATTGCTGGTCCTTTGGATGAGGTTGTTCCCTTGTGGCTTGGTGTGGATGGAGTTTGAGGGAGTTATCCCATTGGCAATGTTCTGGTGGGCAGGAAGGTAACCATTAAGAGACGGCTTCACACTTGACGGAAATTGTTTGGGTGGCGGGTGATTACCAAGGACGGGTAATTCCTTGTCACGGCGTGGGGGTGGGACGGTAGCGGGAACTGCCCGTCCAGTAATAGCTCGTACTTTCACCTTCTTGCCGATGCCCGGCCCTCCAGGCTTTATCTCTCTCGTGCTGCACAAGAGAGAGGGCTCATCCACACGTGCAACAGATAAATGTTCATTTTAAAATACTGTGACATTTTTTGACAAATAAAAGCCTGCTGTATTTAGAATTTCCTCTCAAATACATTAATGTTTTTACTGTTAAATGTTCAGTTTTAAATGATGTGCAATAAACAGGAAACACAGGAAAAATCCTTTTGTCTAATTTGAGAGGCTAATTTAAAATATTAGTAAAACTAGTGTAACAGAAGAATCTAGAATCAAAAGCATAAAGTATTTGATATAGAAATAAATAAAAAATACATATAATAAAAATATAACTGGCAGACAAAAGGGCAGGCAGAAACTATAATTAAGGGAATTTGAAGAATGATGAAAGGAAGTGTTCAGGGTAAGAATAGGACAGACATGAGGGTAAATTCAAGTACACTGTGACATTTAGAGGTATATCAGTCTATATATAGTGGCTGCCAGCCTCCAACTCATGAATACCCGATTTTACAATTGATGAAGGGGCATAAACCCGAACATTTCAATGCTCAATGTGTGTACATGTCTGTCCATGTTTCAATGCCGTCATGCCTTCGATTGTGGTAAGTGGTGATTATTTACATACCCAAATGTTTAATTATATAGCACAAATAATGAGTATAAAAATGCCTTAAGGCAATGAAACTACTGAAGAATATGGAAATCCGATCCAACATGCTAGATGACGGCAGTTGGGAATAAAAAACAAAAATACGATGAACACATGTAACACAAATACCTTATTATTGCAAGTAAATGCACCCAGAAGGGAAGGAGAAAAATAACTTGAGAGGGTATCTGGTGTTATTTCAGTGATTAGAAAACTGAATCAAATTTACAAAGAACTTGGCTGTATGAGCCCACTTATTCCCATGATGCTGCTCCCCCTCTAGCCCGGAATCTACGACATTCTGTCACCACTTTCAGCCAACTAAATTCAGTTAGACTTAAGACATTTTTTTTGAATCAGTTTACAACATTTGAATTAACTTTTGACATTTACTGACTTATCAACAATACTGACAGTGTTTTATTGTTTGCCTTGCTTAGATCTCGATCGTTCGACTGTCATAACTGTAAACAGAATAATTAGGATGTACAATTGAGATGGGCTAAGGCATAGGCCGCAGCGTGTATGATTAGCACTGGTGAAAGATGCAATATATGATGCTTGTAAGTATTATCGAGTAATTTGATCAAGTGGAATAAAGTATTGTGGAGTACCAGATCTAAAAAAAGATGGGAGGACAAACCAGGGCACTTGACCTGGGTACCAATTTCTGGGGGTGGGGGGCAAAATTAAAAGAGAGCTAATCTACTGCCCTGGGTGACACTCTGAGTGGCAACAATGGGGGCAGTGAAGTAATGTCCGTAGGGGCGGCAATCTCACAGTTTTAGCCCTGGTTCAGATAATTCCTAGATCCGCCACTAGTATTGTGGAGATGTAATGTTACAAGTTGGTGCAAGTTTATGGAATAAAGTGAATATTATGGAATAATGTGTTCTTACTAAGTAGCAGTAACACCTTCATTTCAACAGAGACATTAAATATCTGATTTTTTTTTATGGATAAGTGATGTGGGCAGAAAAAAATTTGTTCAAGACAGTGTGGGCCTTTCGTCCATAAAATATACCCTTTACAATGCATGCACGGATTTGGTTGGGGAGGGTGTCATAAAGCCATTGTATCCTCTTGAGGCAAGCTGGTCCACAACTGTTGTGACAGGTCCTTCATATCCTGGATACTGGCTCTGGGACAGAATTGACATCTGAACTGGTTCCACACATCTTCAATTAAGGACAGATCAGGTGATCTAGCTAACCACAGGAGTACCTCAACATCGTGCGAAAGTTCATAGAGACATGTGCTGAATGTGGACAAGCATTAACCTGTTAAAAAGTGGTACCATGACACTGTCTCATAACAGATAACACATGAGGGCACACGATGTCTGTGATGTACCATTATACCGTCAAGAGTTCCCTCAATTAAAACCAGCTGCGACCTGAAGTCTTCCCCGATGACTACCACACCATGATGTCAGAAGTAGCACTGCTGTACCTCTCCAAAACATTGGAAGAATTGTACCTCTCCTCATGTCTCCACCATTCTCGCCAACAATGGTCATCCGAGGTAATGCAGAACCGCGACTCATCGCTGAACACAATGCGACACCATTCATCAGCAGTTCATGCTTACCAGTCATGGGACAACTCCAAACGCAGCTGTTTGTGTTGTAGTGTTAGTAGCAGCCTATGCATGGGCTACTGTTAGTCTTCTACCAGTCGTACAAGGTAACACAGAATGTTGCAGGGAGTACACTGCTTGTTGTCAGATTAGAGGTACAGATGTGTTTGGTGCACAATAGGCTATTCTCGCTTGTGGTGGTCAGACATGGTCAACCAAAAACTTGACAATGAGTATGCCTGTCCTGAGGGCCAACATTGGGCCACTATCACATCCAAATGCTCCACAAACCTGTATATTGCACGATTTAACTAGCTGGCCAAATTGAGACTCACTATGCAGCCTCTTCCGAACTGTCAGATTCAAATAATGCTGCCTCATACAAGTATGTGGCATCTTTGTATTCTTCACAGTGAATACTCAACATCTGACACTGTTCGCACCTCTCATTTACCATAACAGACCTGGCAACAACACTAAATACAAAAAAATTATAATGTACTCTAGTGGCCATTCTTTCTGTCACAGAGAATTGTAACTTTATTTACTATTATTATTATTGATTTTATTTTCGAAGGAGCTAACGCTCCAGTGGCAATACCACTAGTCATCTTATTACCCCTTTATATATAAAATTTACTTTTATAATTGGAATGTTAAATTCCTCGCCCATTTACTTTTCCGGTTTACAAATTCCTTAAGTATTTTTGGTAAATTATTCATAACTTCACTTGGCAATTTGTTCCAATCCCTGACACCCTTACTAAAAAAATAAAATAAGTGTGTGTGTGTGTGTGTGCGCGCGCGCGTGTAGGCGCGCGCGCATCTCGTTCTCCAATCACGAGCCTTAACCAAATGAGTCATCAAACAGTTCATACTACTTCTACTACCATGGAAGACAAAAATATCCCCCCCCCCAAAATTACAAACAAGGAAAAAAAATTCAGTATTGTATTTATCCAAAACAGTAGATAATTTTAATGAATATGATCAGCTTCTAATATATCAACCTTCTGTTTTTAGATGGAATTGGCAGCAGAATACATGAAAGAACATTACGTTTTTTATAGTGTCATAAAGTGTAGTTTTATAAATAGTATTACTAATTCAACAATACTCACCAGTTCTTTTTCTGATTCTCTTCCACTTTGGCCATCCTACTTCTTGTAGCTTCATAAACATCATCTTTGGCATGTATGCGCATTTTGGAGGGAAGGGTGCCCAAAGACTCCAAGGATCTGCATTATCAAACAAAGAAAAGACAATTGATAAAATTAAAAACAAAACAAGATAGAAACACCAAAGAAAAGCAATTGTGTCACAAACTTTTTCACTAAAAACGCCACAGCTGCGTGAATAAATTACTACCATGGTACCTGTTATCATTCTGTATGGCTAACTGACACAAGGTACTGGTAATAAAAATCATTTAGTTGTAAAATTTAGGACCGTGTATACAAGATTGATATTGCTAAACATGAACCTCAAGAGGTTAATAAAAAAAATCAAATCTGCTTAGATCTTTAAAGCAGTATTTAAAAATTCATGCATTAATTGGTTACAAAAATGGAAATTCTTGGCATCACAGTTACTGAAGGAAGAGTTTTGAGAAGCTGCTGAAGAGCCACAGCACTAGGAACAGAAATATTAGGTATTTATTTGGGACAAAGTGCTCAGCCAAACTATACAAGCATGTAAATGCATGGAATTACAATACAGCAAATAATTATTGTTACAGAAGTGTCACCCTTTCCCCCCCCTCAAACTAAAAGAAAACTATCATGACAGTTCTCTCATTGGTTGTAATATTTGAAACATTAAAATAAAGAAATTATTGGCAGTGTTCTCCAATCAAAATAACCATTTATACCACATCAAAAATGTCGTAGGCAAGAAGTCATGATCAACATATGCCACAAAATGAAAATAAAGAATTTTACCCATTAATTTCAATATACTAAGGAAAGTTTTAAACAATACTTTGTATATAATAAAATCACGGTTCATTAGTTTCTGTTCAGAACATAATATTTGCCATTGATAAATACATTTTAAGAGCAAAGTTCAAATACAAACAAACAAAAAGTAACTAGCAGCTGTCCCAGATTGGGAATTCCTCATTGCTGTGGACAACAGATCACTATAACTTAATGAAAATAGTCAACTGTGAAGAGTGGATATGTTTTTGTGTCAGCTTCAAATATATATGCAAAATAAGAAATTATGAATCTTCTCTCTCAATTGGCTTACAGCTTTACACCTTATTGATTAAAAGCTCATTAGAAGAAGAAAAGGACTGGGAGCAAGGAGACAGAATTTAGCCATAGGCTTTTTAAAGTAACCATACCAACATTTGCCTGGATTAATTTCGGGAAATAATGGAAAAATGTAATTTGGATGTCTGGACCAGTATTTGAACCTGCACCCTCCCAAATGAGAGGCCACAATGTTACTACTTATCCACCACAGTTGGTATGAAAGTAAAAAAACTCTTGCACACAAAAAATAAGTTTTATGTAAAATTTCATAAATTCGTCAAATATAGAATATTCAGCAACTGATTTTGGGCAAAGGGATGAGGAAAATTTTTCATTTGTAGATAGGTAAGTGAGGGCCTAGAATAAATTAAGTAACGGGGTAATGAAATATTATATCCTAGACTGAAGGAGTCTCAGGTAATAATACATATGAATTGCAAGTAGATATACAGGGGATATGCCTCTGGGATATGAGCTCCATCACAATAACAATAATAATAATATATGGATGAGCTTTAACTTTTTTCAGGCCATCTTCATGTGTGTTTTCCATAATTTGCTTCTAACAGGCTATAAGACTGTTCCATTTCTGAAATGAAGTAACTAAGAAGAATAAAGAAAACTTACAAGATGATATTGCTTTTGAATGATAAATAGACCAGTGTTTTCTGCAAATTTAAACTGCTATTACCAATTACACTAAACATTTCCATCATAATATATGGTAAGAATACTAACGTGGAGCTTGTCTGCTTGATGCACTCGAAGCTGCCCTGTGGCCCCTCGATGTCGGCACTGCTGGAAAGGCTGAATTTGAAGGCTGCCACACCATGATTCGACTCGCATGATGGAAAGGTTAATGTCTGTAACAGATAAAACATAAAATTCATCATCAAAAACTTGTAAACAGCAAATTCTGTTTTCTTTTAGGTTATAAATCCTGTATAGAGCTAATGTCTGCATAAAATTATAGCAAAACTTATCATACAAGCAACAAATTCATAGGAAACTGTAAAACATTTTGTAAGTATTTCTGAAGTTCTCTGAAAAATGTTCACGTCCAATATTGGTTTAACACAACTGTCTAATCCCATAAATCAAACCTTTAAATATTTAAAATTTATAGATGTGGAGAATGTTTATGTACATTATTTTGTGAACGAAATAATAATAATAATAATAATAATCAGACACAAAAAGCTACAACTTTCTGTTACAACATCAATCAGTTTTGTGGGAAGTGTACAGCTATTAGAATTTCTCTTTACGTGGCTTCTGTATACTTCTTTCACTTCAGCAGCTCCTCTGCTATGGAGTTTCTTATCATGCATTTCCATTAACAACATTATAATTTTATGTCCATGTTTTGTGTATGCTCTTTCAGTCAGACATGTTTTGAAATGAAATTCATATTTTGTTATCTTTTATTCTATTTTAAGAGGAATGCACATCATGGATATGATTTACATAAACAGGTATCCAATTCTTCATCCAGTGGACCATGGGGTGGCAAACTTCTATGTTGAAAAATCAGGTTCGATGGGCAATGTCGTGAAATGCAATAGGTATAATTTTTTTAATAGGTACTTATACACGTAAAGCAAAAATCAAGAATATTTTTTATTAGATAATGATACTTTTACAAATAATTTTTAATGAACTTACTATAGAATGGTGAACATTTTTACTAATGTGGAGAATGAAATACAATTTCAACTTGCAGGCTGGACTGTAAACAGATTTGGTCCGCAGGCTATAATTTGCCAACCCCTGCAGTAGACCATAATTTTTTGATACAGTGACAATATTATCAGTACCGGTACCTGAATTATTTGAGAAATGTAGCACTATAAATTTAAAGCAACTATACATATGTTGTCAGTTTGTTCTGTGATATATGAATAAAGGGTGTTTAATTATTGAAGGAACTGAAAAAAAAACTTAATTATAAAATTAATATTTTAGGAGTGACATTAATGAAGGCAGTCAAATGTTATGTGGAGTCATAGAAATTAGATTGAACTGAAGAAGTGTAAATACCAACAGTAAAAAGTTTCTCGTTATGCTGCGAGTAAACAGACTTAGCGAAGAAATCTTTGATTTCTTTTTGGAACATTCTTCATTGCCACGACAGGATGTTAGTTGGTGACTGGGGTGGCAAAATACGAATTCTCACACTCTGGAATCACTCAAGATAGTTTTAAGTAACTCTTCCAGAGTATCATCTATACCAACAACTTAAGCCACAATCAGTGGCGTAGCTAGGTTAACAAGGGCCTCGGCGCAAAAAAAAATATTTTAGGCTCTTGGACAAGATGGGTGACCTTTTTTTTTAGCTCTACCAAAATTTTTGAGGTTTCGTGGCAGGAGCTCCCTGCTCCCTGAGCTTTAGGGGGGGGGAGGGGGGCCCCCTGAGCTGAGCTTGGCCCCCTGAGATACGCTTCAAAGCCCCCCGAACTTAGGGGTCCCGGTGCACGGCAGCGCCTAGCCCTCCAATAGCTACGCCCCTGGCCACAATATTTTTGTGTGCCTGTCACAATTTTGATCAAGTGTAGAAGTCTCGGCTACATGTGCCAATGTTAGACCACCCTTGCTCCTAATCAAAACGAATCCAATATTCACGAAATTACTCTCCATATAAAAATGTCAGAGAATATCTACACATTTACTTTGACAGAAAGATTTATTTTTACAAACAACCTTGTCTTATCTGCTATATATCCTAAAAAATTAGTCCTTTCTTTCTCATCAAGTTAGTCTTTTTTTTTGTCGTGTTTGTTATTTTGATATCATATCATTATGTAAATACTGTGATACTTTTGAAAACTTCATGATCAGATCTTTCCCGAAAAAATAAGCAAACATTCAAATCTTTCTTCTTTCTCGAGTTCTGGCTGTATTTTCTTAAATAAGTTTAATGATCCGATAGCGTATATGCAGTTGCACAACAGTTGGGACCCAATGCGGGTGAAGGCCCGCATGTTTGGCGCTTACTGCATCCATTGAGTATCCACAATTCGAACAGAGCGACATAAACTGAAAATTACAAAACATATCGCTACTGCGAGGAGTAAATTTTTACCCGCACTGAATACTATACGAAGAACAAATTTACTTTACACAGAACCAGCGACAAAACTAAGAAAGCAAAACTGGAATGTAAGAACACACATTGTTGCAGGCGACAGTTTTGAGTACTTTCAAGGTCAATGGCCATGGCTTGCCAGACCTCCCCCGTTATTTCAGATACTTTAATACTCTTTAGCTAAAAGTCATTCGTACAAACGACCAACTTAGAACCAATACATCACCTCGTCCGAAAATTTCTCGGCCGCAGACAGCGATGCTTAGCGAAAAATTAGGAATACATAGAAATCTGTTAACTGGGTTCTCCAGAGATAAATATAACTTTACAGAGATAATTTGTAAGTATTTGTGATTATGACTTTTAACAACAACAGGAATCCCTGATATAGTAGAGGCCGAGAACTTTTCTGACAATGTGGTAAGTATATCTTTCTTTCTTCCTATTTTACTTAAGGCTTTAAGCCTCGTCGACGTCGAGGTCATTAGAGGCGGAATGGGACTGGGGACAAGGAGCGGTAAGCAATTCTCGGCCATGGCCTTTTGAAAGAAGCATCCAGTCATTCGCCTGAAGTGATTTAGGGAAACCATGGAAAACACAAATTTGGATATCCGGACGGGGATTCGAACTAGCGTCGTCCTGAATGCGAGGTAATAGCGTTAACAGGTCACCCACCTGCCACCACTCTCCGTGTAAGTATATCGTATACATATAAAAATTCACGGCAGGCGCACCAAATACACTTCAGAAACGAAAGATCTATTACAACTACAGTGAAACTTCTTCTATTCGAATTTCTACATAATTCGAAATTTTCTCCTGGTCCCTAGAATTTTGTATTAAAACTGTGTAAAAACAACTCCCATAATTCGAATAATTTTTTCGCTAATTCGATGAAAATTTGTATTTAGGAAAAGAACATGTAATTCTCATGTAAATTAATGTCTGTAGAAACATATTTTTCTTGATCACTATCTTGTACGAAGTCACTCTTTTTACAGTAATGTCTGTCCAAAGTACGTGACCCACCCTTCCCTATTGTTACTGTTTCTAAGAAAGCGGTGACTCATTAATAGGCCAGCCAACTGCGTTGTCGTTTTGTAATCTAGTTGCAGTTCAGTCAATTGTGGGAATCTTACCTGTTGTTTTATGTGCGATTTTAAGAGCGCAGTATCCGTGTCAAGTCCGTGCTTGTTTTTATGGGCTGTGTGCAACTTGTTTATTGATGCCACACATTGTTACATTTAACTATATCCATGAACTTCTACGCTTCATGGAGGATCAAGCTAGCGCCAGTGATTCTTTCTTCATTGCAATAAATTCCAGAACTTCACTTCGTTGGGGGGGGAATGTGAATAAGCTGAACAATTTTTTTTTTTTTTACTAAACTTTAAATTTGGCTTTTTACAGTATATTTTTAATAGGTGATGTCTAAATAAAGAAGTTAAAACTTAATTTTTGAGGACTTTTCCTGCAATTTTACCTATTTTTAAAAACACTTCCAATCAGAATTTCCGGTAATTCGAAGTTTATGTATGGTTCCTTCTGATTCGAATTACGGAAGTTCCACTGTATCTGGTATAATTAATATCTACTGGATTTGTATTGTGTACAAGAACCCTTGGACTAATTTACCCATTTTCTGATTTATCTGAACAAAACTTCCAAGACGTTTTTACACGCAGGCTAACTGCTGATATTAAGAAAAATATAGTGCAGATTATAGGACGAGCTCTTCGAATGCAATAAGCCAGTGTTACCTTTCGTGTGACCCGGCAATTTTTAGGATTCATCTTCGTGATCCACTAAAAACCTATTACCCATTTTCTGATGTGTAGGGAAAATAAAACACTATTTGGATGTCAATATAATTTACACATATTTTAATATTCTACACTAATATTATAAGCGCGAAAGTAACTCTGTTAGTTTTCACGACTAAAAGGCTAAACCAATCTATATGAAATTTGCAAGGAACAGGAAGGCCATAGAATACTTTTCAGTATAAATAAAACTATTTCTTGAAATTCTGAAAACTAACCGAACGGTGACGCAGACGGATAGCATGTGGAAGTCTCTGCAATGTTATATCGGTCGTTCAGATACTGTTTCCCTTTGGACAACTTTTACGTAACTTACAGCTTCCTATATCCAATTCTAACAATATAATTTTAAGTCCACACGTACGAAGTTGCGGGTAATAGCTAATTACTTATAAATCTCACATTAAATTATTACAAAAATAATTTCCAAACTGAAATTGAAGCAAGATCCTATTATGAACCAGAAGTGTGAATCGTTTTTCCCAACTTTATTCTCAGGTCCAGTTCGACTTCCAATCTGCTTTTATATTTATTTTTTAGAAAAATCAGTCTAGAAAATCTGGAGTCACAAATGCCACCAGATATTTTACAGCGTTTTATGCTACAACTGGATGCTCCAGATGACACAACAACCAAAAATGTATCAGTGGTGCTCTCTCGTCAATGTCTTTGAGAGATGTGGCATGCAACAATTCAGTTATAGACTCAATATCTGAATCTCGGATGTTACGTTAAATGTAAATCCTTTCCTTCTCCATACTTTGTCGCTATTGATTGTTGGAAAACAGTCCTTCATATTATCTCCAGGCCTACCAAATTATCCTTGATATATTCTGAGGTGAAGTGGAGCGAGCCGGTATACCGCGACGCGACCCATCACTTGAGAAACTTTGCAATAAGGAATAGGAGTTCAGAATGTTAGCTGCCATGTTCCCCGCGGACGAAGAAGTTTCAGGTTTAATGTCCACTGCTAGCGGTGTGCGCTGCCGTAAAAGCTGCCCCAGAGCACCTTAATATTGCAGGAACTGTGCCTCCACCTGCTCGGTGGCTGGTAGATGGGACTCGTCTGGGAGCTTTTCTTTTGTAGCAAATTTACAAGATTCAGCTTTAGTAACGCTTCCTGCATTACTAAATCTTCAGAGAAACCAGCTGTCAACTAAGTTCTCAACACACGCAATCTTCTATACCCATTAAGAAAGTATATAGATTTTGTTTTGCCTTCTAGTTACAAGCACACCCAAATCCGTTAACACAGGTCTATCCGAAAAGTCTTAATGGATCAGACACTGACCAATTAAAAGCCTACATTGCCTTTAAAAACTCTTCCTTTCAAGTCTCAAATTCGTGTTCCAAACTGGCAAAGAAATATGTTGCCGTAACACTGCGCTCAACCAGTCATTTATGACGGGCTTGGAGAATATTAACAGAATAACTATATGAAGCAACAAAAGGTGGAAAGTTGGAAACTAAACTCATTATTGAATGTATTTAGATCTTTGGGCTCGTAGGCAACTATATAACTAACGCACGATTCTAGAATCCTAAATACATTAAGTTTTTTTTTAACAATTCCGAACTGATTATGGAATTGATGTAACAGCATTTTCAAATGACAACTGCGCTGCGTGGCAGGTGGATCTCCGTGTGCTCCACAGGGGCCAGGGAGGCCGCCAGACAGGGTCAACGTCTGCTCAACGGAGTGGCTGGCCTCTCTTATAAACACACTTCGTCCCAATGATTTATGATCTTTCATGATGTAGGCCTATGTAAGCTATTATGGGTCCCATACATTAAGGCTGATATAATCCACACAATAAAGACTTGAGATTAAAATTTGCGTCAGTAATCCCATGCATTAACTGCAGAGGGCAAGTTCGCTTTGTGATTGAGGACAAGTAGTTAGTACCGAAAGCGAAGGGGCAGTTAGCAAGGCTGGGCTGTAACCGAGCGAACAATGCCAATGGCCACACAATGAGGGCGCGTGTTTCACCGACCGCACAATACATCAATGGCGCAAAATGCGACCGGCTCAAAAAAGTGTGTGATTTTTAACTATTTCACTTCCTTGATTCGGCTATATAATGGTAAAGCTAAAACAGAAAATATAGTTTAAAATGAAAGAAATTAAATTAGAGAGCAGATGGACTATTGCTTACACATAATAATACTCCCATTAAGTGACAATGGGACATATCTTGCTAGAGCTTCATATCCTGAACGTTCATAGCGTAGAAAAAACGGCGAATTGAGAACAGAGGCTCTGTCTAAGATTGAAAAGTAGTTAATCCTACATTCCGCGAAGATGGTCAGCCGAACACGAGAAAGCAGTAAGGAAGATATGCCGTGGACGGCCATCCGGAGTCCCGGATCTGACAGGCTGCCAACCTTACAACCCACTTTCCCCTGGTGCGCTAGCGAGTGGTCGGTCGCTCCCAAGGCCGCTGTGTGGCTGACGTCAAACAACTTGTGCGTTAAGGCCGAGTTCCAAACACCGGCTACTTGTTACGTCTCATCAGTTAGCAATCGAAAGCTCACTATACCATAAATTCAAATTTCAAAACCAGTAATGTAGTCTCATTGCCATTCGCAAGTAATTGGTATGATTAGTTTCAGACCATGAAATTGTGCCTCTACAGTAGTGACGGAACAAGCCCCCATTAAACATACCTAAACTGCTAATGCCCATAAGGGTATCACGAAAAACTACTATCATCAGAACCGACTTGTATATTTTGATTTGTCTGTCACTGACAACGGGCACAAATTTGATAAGAAAGGGTCAAGTGTTTTAAGGTCCGGAAGCGAATGCTTAAGTAAGAAAAGTAAAAAGTATAACACTGTGAGTAATCCTAGGAAGTTTATCATTTTACATTCAAGAAAAAATAAACAATAAAAAAAGGGTACTTGGGTAATCGCTGCAAATTTTTTAAATACCACAATAGAGTTCATCCAAAATAGTATTGCCAGAAAATTAGTTTACAAAGTGATTACATCAGGAGTTCTGTTATTTCATTTTCCGAAAGACACAGTAAATGAAAGAGATCTCCGTATCAAGAGGCAATTCTGAAGCCAGGCACAGTCGGCAAGAGAATCAGAATGACATAATACCTCCAGACATTATCCTCAGCAAAGAATTGAAAACAACGTTTAAACGATTACAGCAGGCATGTCTCGAAAATAAACGTTTCTGTAAGATAGAGTCAGACAAGTGTGTTTCAACGTTATCATTTACGTATCTCTAATAATATTCAGCTCAACTAGCGAAAATGTTGAAACGGAAATAAGACTGTATAGAGCGTGTAGAAGCGTCACTGTGTTTCAAGTTTCCTGACTGTCACAAGCGCATGTTGTTTTGACAGTGCTTTACGCCTTGACAGTTTGTTTTAAGCGAGTGCGCTTGCTTGTCATGTTATTCCGTTTGTGAAACATGTACTCTTGATGGAGCAACCGAAACATTCGCCTGAAAACGATGATCAGGATGACCGGTATGCAGGTTCTGAACTCCCACGACCTTTCCAAGTTTCCTTAATGGTGGAGCATCAAGACATACACAAAATCGAGGGGTAGCGGCAAATAGACGGACAAAGTAATAAGTTTCAACCCTTTGTACGAGTTTGTCTGGAACTTCTATGTTGTAACTTCGGAATTTATGATAGCTTACTATATAAAGTTATCGTCTAGGCCAGTTTTTGGCAAGTCAAGATCCGCAGCTCCAACTAAACTGTCAAGTACTACCTGATTTTTACAGACAGAGCTATGTTTCCTCCTCACATAATCAGGCTCGAGAGTAAAAAATGGACCACGTAGTAGTCTAACTAGACGGAACCTACGGTGCTCTCAGAAGTATCGTGTTCGTCTTGCAATGTTCATACCTTGAACAGCGACGTCATGCGAGAATATTGGCTGAATAGTTCAAGTCAGCGAGAGCAATTAAAATGAAATGCTGACAACGCTCTCGTCAGCACAAAACTGTGATCCTTTCTGCTACCATTTCGAGTAAGTGGTATTAAAAAAAGCTGAAGTAAAGACTTGATTACACGTTAATTCTGCAACATGGTAGTCCTAGCACTAAACAGAGCGTAAGTATTTTGCAGCATGCCAAGAATTTACAAACCTAAAATACAGCCTATATACTGTGAACATATCACCAAAAATCTAATCATGTTGCACAAAAAGGCATGAATAGTACAGTGAGATTTTTGGTTCATATAAACAGGTTTTGACAGTAATTTAGGGCAACTGCTCCAACCGAGCAATTTAAGCCATAATGACAGGAATAATACGATTAAATATACGAAATTTGCATATCCTGACAGTTATAGATCACAACGTCCCATGTCTAACACTGATCCTTAAATCCCGGAGTACCATGTACAGCTGCGACAAGGCGAGAAAACAATGCACAAAGAATTCAATAACGATGTAGTCGGTGCAGTTCATCCTCAGATCGAGTGGTACTGCTTGAACTAACGAGTCAGCGCTCTGCATTTAGCCTTCTGCAGCGATTCTGAACAGCACAAACGACATTGTGAACAACATTCCTGTGGCTCGCACTAGTAAGGACGAACAGAAATCAATTTCCAGGAAAAGGAATCGCTCCTTCCAATGAATCCAACATTTGTAAATGAGCCATTTCAACAGATACTCAACACATGTAAGCCAATTTCGGCCAAATACGGCGTCGTTGACACATAACCTAAATAGGATGAGCACTTTAAGAACACTATTTTTCAAAGGGGTTTTCTTTTCATAAAACGTCTGACGACGGTAGAGAAGTTAGAACGAAATTTTGTATTTGTGCAGACCGTTGCTGCTAAACCGGTTAAAACTCTTTAATGGTAATGCTTGTATCTGACACTTCGCAAAAAACCTGTACGCTGGAGCTAAATCAACAAAATGTTATCTCAACAAATTCGTGTCATATTATGATGAGTGTGCTGCTTCCATTAATTCTGTCATTTTATACGATCAGTGGTAAAATCGAATAAAATTCAATAGCCATTTTTTGTGCTAACGTGCTATACGGATCCAACATTAACGACAAGGAATTAGAAGTGGTAAAAAAAAAGGGTGAGGGGAAACGGGTCGTCAAATCTTTATATTGAAGAAGGATTTTTGACGAGTCTACATAAAGTTAACGGATCATAAACGAAAGTGTAAGTTATTATGAAAAGCGTTAAGTATGGAAAATGAGTGATCTTATTTAAACTACAACATTAGAAAACTTAAGTTGATTTTTTTTTTCTGAAAAGGTAAGAGGAAATTATGAATAATTTGCAGCTAATTGCAAATGAACAGAGACTTTAATATGGCAATATCAACAAATGAAATTCAAAATAGGTAAGACACTGGGAAGCAAAACTTCAGTTAACCGCAAATTTGGCTAGTATCATACCGTGTTACGAAGGTCCTCCAATTTGACTCGTTAGGACAGAAATGATACTTGTCATGTCTTATGAACTTAATTTCCAAACTATTCTTCTAAAAACGAAAACGACCAAATTTAATGTGCAGTAGGTATTCAAACAGTTGTATAAAGACGAAATAGGGATCTAGTGTTTGCTCCAGAACAACTTTTAAGTAATCCTCAACTCCTGTTATGACCCCACGGACAAAAAAAAAAAAAAAAAAATAACTCTCATGTGAATTTGTTTGGCTTGTATTGCAGGGAGATCCTCCCTGCAGAGATTGTTCGGCCACCAGTTGGCAGAATTTCAACTCCTAGCATCTTCCACCCCTGCCGTGAACACTAAACTTATGTGGGAGCTGAAGTGCCGTTATATGCTTGTGAACAGCGTAGTGTGTGTTCTGTAAAGCGAGTATATTTTGTCTGTGTATTGTGCAACCGTTACGGCGAAGACTGGGTATAGCTACAGCATCCTCGTGTGCCCCTAACGACCTAATGACCAGACTTTCCATTAGGCGTGCAACGGTGCATTCCGTCTTTGTCCTGGCTTAACCAGGCAGTTATACCGGCTAAAAGGGACCTACAGTTTAAAGTAGATACAACTGAAGCGTCCATGCCAACTTCACACCAAAAGTAAAAGTCATTTTAAGAGGTAGTGAAAGTTCCGGCCGAGACAGGGATTTGAACAGGGAACCTTTCAATCCCTAGCTAGCCAGCATCTCAAAAACAGCAACCAAGAGAATTATATAAAATGGAAATGCAAAGAGCTTCGACAGCAGAAATCTTCATGTCTGCTCTTTCGGGATGGCTTGTATAGTTCAAAGCTTCACAATAAACAACTAATGAAACATCCGCTGACTTGAGGTAATTGCTGAATGGTACTGCTATTCTGCAAAACAGCCATTATACGGGAACAAGGTCTTTGTTTTCTCTCTCTCTCTCTTTTGCTCTAACCCATCTTCGTCTCGGCGCTGTGAAGACGGTGGTATTTACAACAGGCTCTCTCGCCTGTCCCGACACGTGGATCCACTGTGCCGAGAGCAAACACACGCACACAGCGCCGTCACGCAGTCCCGCCGGCGCCCGCCCCAGCCGACGCCGGCGCCGTAGTGTAATGGCCGCCGCCGGCGCCGCCACTCTGCTCCGGCGCCAGCGGCGTCTGCCGTCCAGCAGCTCCGCATATGCCTTTCCACCAGTATCGCGCAATGCAACTAACGATGGGAGGTCCAGGTAGGTGCGTCACCGATTTTGATGAGCTTTGTCAAGGGGCCTCCTCCTACGGAAATAAACGGACAGCTGTCCCAGCATTTGTCTACATTGTAGGTTCACAAACTGGGGGCGCGACCTCCAAGGGAGGCGTGAAAATGTAATAAGGGGAAAGAGGGATAGAGGGCCGCGTGGTGGCTCCTCCCGTGTCGACGATACCCTAGCACTACACAGTCGCAAATACTATGTCTACTTCGCCGCCTCTTAGAGTTGAAAACCTATATTCTAACAACACATACTTGCCGAGTATCCTCTGAGATGTCAGAGTTAATACTTAGAAGTAGGCATTTGCCTTTTTAATGATAAAAATTACGGTTGGGAGGGGAGGCGCGTGCAAACTTTTCTTTTGACAAAAGGCAGGCCTGGTAAGAAAAAGTTTGGAAATCCCTAGTTCAGATAACCCCCCCCTCTCCCCCGGTCCGGTGACAGAGAATACTCTGCTGAAAAGTGACACACGTAGGTGAAAGGTAAAACAACAACGGAAATACAAACATTAGTTTTTAGAGGCAACAGAAGAGATGGAGACAATGAAGTGAAGGAATTCTACCATGGACGTTTGAAGGAAACATCCCGGCATTCTGGTTTGATTTTCATGAGAAACCGAAATCTTGATGGCTGGGGGGATTCAAACCCGCGTTCTCCCGAATGCCAGACACGAGCGTTACTGCTCACCCACCTGGCTCGGTAGCGTATCTATTATCCGGCTTCTAGTTACTCTCGCAATATTACCATACACAAATATTTAAAAAAAAGCACTATGTGAATATTGCAGCATGCCATTTGTTCACCCCGGTTGGCAGATCAAGGTTGTGTTCCTCTTTTCTCGCTCCTCGGCTCATCATCCCCTCCCTTCCTACCGCTCTGAGCTGAACGCTGTGCCCATGTAAAGGCGCGTGTTAGGGGACGCCTCTCATCTTTGCCGCATAAGCTAGCAGGTCTGGCGCGCCTCGACCCACCGCCAGATGAACGGCGCGTACTGTCTACCATGCGCGTGAGAATGGGACCTAAGGGGGCATCCATAGCTTACGCGATGTGTTTTTCCGGACCCCCCCTCTCTGGTAAGATTTCGTGAGATCCGGCCGCCTCCCCCCCCTTTCTGATGAGATTTCGTTAGATCCGGCCGCCTCCCCCCACCCTCTGGTGAGATTTGGTCCGTGAGAACCCCCCCTCCCCCCTAGAAATCTCCGTCGCAACTATTTAAGACTTTTTTTTTTTTAGGTCTCACCCTTCCAAAATCCGGTTACACCCCCACCTTTCGACGAAATACCCCCCTAAAATCGACTTTCACGCAATTTGTAGCCTTTTTTGTTTTAGCTCTACAGTCCAACAATTTTTTCCCAAAACCTAACGCGAGATTTCCGTAGACCCCCCCCCCCCTGGTGAGATTTCGCCGGACCTCCGCCCCCCCCTATTTCACCTCACGTAATTTATGGATGCCCCATAAGTGTGGGAAAAGTTTCCCCTTCCCATGTAGAGGAAAGAGCATAGAGCATAGAGCCTTCAGGCGCCGCTGTTAAGTGAACATATTTGACTCTTCTACAGCTCCTTTTAAAACCAATACCATAAGTATTTGGACTATTGCGAACTTGGGAGCCGACAAAGTGACGTCTGGAGACCTCAAACGCAGCAGTCAGTTCGGTATGTACCTCTGCCTTGTTCCATGGACCTATGGTTAGAATCCAAAATATGACTCCATAATTCTGATTCAACAAGGCATTTGATGATGTCTGGAATATATCTCGAAGCAGCATCGGTAATAATGTGGAACGATGGAAAAATTG
This sequence comes from Vandiemenella viatica, assembly GCA_031002005.1. Lineage (NCBI taxonomy): Eukaryota > Metazoa > Arthropoda > Insecta > Orthoptera > Morabidae > Vandiemenella > Vandiemenella viatica. The sequence goes on along the minus strand of JARYHS010012519.1, from coordinate 124,848,245 downwards.
ACTAAAAAATAGCTATGGAAACAGAGTCCTCTACAATGAGAACAGTTATCAAAATACTATTGATGGTCATGTGGTCCACGGGTATAACATTCATTTAGTTAGCGAAAGTTTCCTAAGAATTCAAAAACATGCTTTTAAATTAATTGTGTTATAATAGTACAATACAAAATGTTGATAATATACAAACAGGTGAAATATTAAGCCATGTAAGTTAGTTGTCCATAGAAGACCTATGTGTTGAAGGTTGAGAAACGCTTATCTACACCTTATTAATAACATTAAAAATCAATAACCGTAATTTGGAAATAATTTGGTACACCGAATTTCAAGTTTGGCCCTTTTTCGCGATTTAATCACATTAACAAAGAATGACTTATTTAATGTTAATCAGTTAACACCCAGAATAATGTACAAATGACTTCAGTTCCATTTTTAGGAAACGGGTTTACTTAAGTCGTGTTGGCGGCTTCACATCTCAAGAAGCCATCCCAGAACATGTATTTTTAAAAAAAAAAAGCTTTAGCTCTTAATAGGCGAGGTCATTAAACCCGATGTATAAGCCCGGGCTGATTTGAGAATTTTGAGCCTGAACGTCGAGTTCAATGCTGAGTAGAGAGAAAACAGCTTACAGGAAAATATAGCGTACAGGAAGAAAGAGACTCCGAAGTCTCAATGCTGTGTCTGTGCACGTCCTTATCGGATAAACTGTAATCTCAAGTGGGTGTGTTATCATCAAGGGATAAATGAAACTGCGACACGGCTGTCGTACTACGGCGGAAAACAAAGTAACAAGTAGAAAATACATTTTTTTGTAAAATGATTTTTCGAAAACTTTAAATTCCCTCCTTCCCAGGTATTTGTAAGCGAAAAATTACCTTAATACGGAATAATGACTGCTTAATCGTATATATATATATATATATATATATATATATATATATATATATATGTATAATTGTCAATTTTTACTCATTCGTATTCTGACGAATAGGTCTTCACATTTCAAAACAAAACAACGCATGAAACAAACTTGCCAAGAAATGAAGTATGAGGACAAAGGGTTCCATTTTCATCAAGCTCGCAATGTTAGGCCTTTTAAGGCCAAATACAATGTTCTCAAGGCAGTTGAGCAATGTTCGATTCCAGACGATGAGGCAAATAGGAGCGAGGACACACTTCAAACTACAAATGGATCTGCAAGACAAACTTGCTTTGTGCAGCAAAAACTACCGAAAATATAAACTAGTAACTGTACTGCCGTTCTTAAATTCTCCCTTTCTGGTATTTAGATATTAAAACTAGCAGTCAAGTGCATGTCAACTCTCGCCTACTGGGGGATCCGTCCACAACTTTATTTCACTTATATTATTTATCGTATGATATTTTATATGATATACAAAAGGTGAGGACAAATGTGCACATCACAAGATCGCACAATATTATATATCTAGGTATTTATTTCATTGCAAAATTTGTCAACATCACAATTTAGTTATTCTCCGAAAATTACTAACTTCACAAATATTGCTATAGTTTTCCTGTTAACTATAGCCAGACACATATCACTTTAAATTTTGAAAGAATTTTCGGATCAGTAACCTCAGAAATAAAAAGGAAGGATTTTTTTTACGGTTTTCGGTAAAAGGCTTCTTTAAATCGCAGAATAAAAACGAGATTCCAGACATTGAGGGTCGACGAGTTGCCAGCTTTCATTTGATACTCCGATATTATCTAAATGAAATATTTTCTTCAGTTTTCTCGCTAAACCACCTAAAATATATTTTTACCCTCATGATTAAAAAAAAAAATATGTTAAGGTCAATGAGAACTAAGGTAGTGCATAATTACAAATTTCTAAGTTAGAGGGTTCAGAAATTATGATGAGACAGAAGGACAAATGAGTGAATTTATAAAGCCTTCCACTTGTTACTCCGAGTGCTCGGAGCCCTAAAAAGACAGAGAAAAGAACACCGCATGTTTGTATACCAATGACTAAGCGGCCGTCCTGCGGGTAGAAGACACATTACTACTAGAATATATCTATGCTGCTAGCGAAGCTCACGGATTTCGACTTTTTCTTATAAATGGGTCGATAAGGGCAAGCCTTACAATCCTTCATTGAATACCCATTAGTAAATCATATATGAGAAAAACTATCTTCGGTAAGATAAGCTGATTCTCACGAAGCCCGCCATAACGCTTGTTTTCATGACGTCGTTCGCTTCAGGACCTAATATAAAAATGTATCATTTATTTATTATGTGTGAAAATATGGCCGCATACCAATATGATCATAAACATGAGCAGAATAAAAGATGACAATGCACCTCGCAACATTCATTGGCGGAGCAGATTTAAAAATTTGTAATGCCGGAAATGAACAAATTATTATTGTTGAAATATCAAGGATCCGTGTACTTCTGTATTTCTCTTCCAAGTTGGGACATGCAAAGATACACATTAAATTCTGCTAGGTACCTCCATCTGTTTATTGAAAGCTCACACTTTCCCACTCGAGCGCGAAGACAGTGCAGAGTTGTCGGTATGGATGACTTAATTGTTTCGCAGGATGTATACTAGAGAAGAAAGGGATAGCTGTCTGGCCGGACACCGTTTATCCGACCATCCTACAAGCCGGATAACCGGATATTCGGCAGCCGAATATACGGAGAACGTTTTAATTGAGGTTAGGAAAAATAATAATGTCATCAGTAAAAAAAGGACTGCCTATTTTGGAATATTTTGATACAATAAGTTTTCAATTTTGAATTACATTTCGTAAGGCACGTTTTGACGTCATCACCTTTTTATCAAGTGGAATTAAAGAAAATGCAGTGATGTATTTTTTTCTGTCTTCGATCAGATACCTCTGCCATGACAAACCATTAGAAAATTAAACATCCGAAATTACTATGGGATGTAAACGACGCAAAAAAAAACTCTGAAGTTAAACTAGAACATGGAGCTTTTGCTATGAAGCATTTCGCTGGTTCTCACCCTGGAGAAAATATAGCAAGGGAGCTTACTAGTATCGCAAATCGTTGGGCTAATGACCAAAACAAAATACATTTACTCATTCGTGACAGTGGCGCCAACGTGGTGAAGGGTGTACGCATGGCTGAGTACGCTTCTGCGAGATGTTTTATCCAATTGCTTCAGAGAATTTTAACTGAACCATTGAAGATCTAGCATGAAGAGGCAGGGGTGATTCTTACTGGTAGGGGTCTCGTTACGCACTTAAATCGTTCAGGCTTAGCTCAAGAAAAATTGAAGGCGATTCAAAAAGAAAAATTTACCCGACCGTCATCTGGTGCCAAATACCAGCTCGAGATGGAATTCCATCTTTTATATTACATAGTTTGTTGGAACGAAAAAGGGCTACATCGCAAAATGGGGTTGATCGCGAAATGCACTCTAATTTGACGCTTCAAAAGTGGTGTCTGATGGTAAAGTGCGTTAAGCTTTTGAAGTCCTTTGAAGAAATAACAAAAATAACTGGTTCTGGTCTCTACTGCAATTCCGAAGTAAGATCTCAAGTTCCTGTACTAAAAAAATATTTAGATAACTATGAGAAAACACAATGAACTCTTGACTTACCATACATTAGAGCTTCTTTGAAAACTGAATTAAAAAGTCGTTTCGGCTGCGTAAGTGAAGATTCAAACTACTTGATTGCGACCTTCCTAGAGCCAAGATTCAAAGCAAACTATCTGGGGTTTGTTGAAGATCGTCAGAAGATTCTATTGGAATCTATAAAAATGTTTTGCGAGGAATCTTCCACCAATAGCAGTTCATCCTCAATGGCTGTTAAAAGGAGTAGAAGGGACGAGACAGAATCAACCATAATTCACAAAGCTTACCACACGTTTTGGAACTGTTTTACGAGATAGCCAATACCGCGCGCAAGAAAAAAAAAAACGTTATTGCTAGCGAGATTGCCAAATTAATGGAAAGCGTAACTCTCATATTTGTTGGTCAGCTAATGCCACACAGTACCCCAATTTGAGCAAATTTGCTAGAATTTATTTTTCAACGCCTTGCTGTAGAGTATATATGCCTTCTTTAAACTTGGCCTCGTTTACGACGCCAAGCAAAACTAACTATTATCTCCTGTTTCATAGAAATTGGTGTTCATTCAGTACAAAAACTATTTTTTTATGTTACAAACAATAATAAACGGTATTTTGATTTGAAGACTTTTTTTATTTATTTATTTGTGTTGAGACTTGTTATATACTTAGCATTTGTGAATTTAAATAAAATTTTATGAAATTTTCGCAATTTATTAAGAATTCCAAACCCGCAGGATATTGACCTACTATCCGGTATCCGGCCGGATGGGCCGGATATCCGTTTCATATCTAATGTATACACATTTCTATTACTTTTTTGCTATCTATGTGACAAATTTCTTTCAGAAGCTATATGTTCTCGTAAACATGCATAAACACACACACTCTCAAACGAAAATAGTGCGGGGGGGGAATCAGAAAAATGATATTTTTAGTTTTGTTATTAATATTAATGCAGACGAACGATCACATAAGCAGAAATAGGGAAAGTGATAAAAAACAGCGGATGATTTAATTTTTTTACTGACAATCAGGTAATTGTGTGAATTTGGTGCGCGAAGACATGCATATAGTCGAAGCTGTTTCAAATTCTGTTATTTTCGCGCAAGCCTACTATATCGCTTCAGACGATAAACACCACAGGCGATTAGTGAATGGCCTCGTACATATTTTCACGACTGCTGGCAGTTAAATGTCGTTAAGACAAGCGATCTAACAAGGAAGAAAACGTTTTGAAATATGTGTAGACGTTGGTAACATTTGAAGTTGATAACGTAATTCCGAATAAGAAATGGTTAAAAATAAGGTGTTGAACTGTTCAAGCCTTTGTCGTATAGAGATTGTTTAAAGGAATTTTCTTATCGTGTGTTCGATAGTGGGTTTGTTTTACTCAAAGAATATTTTGATGCAATAGAACTTTACGTTCCGTAACTATGAAAACTTATTCACGTTTTTGTCTGTGAAGATGCTATCTCTAACATGCCTGAAAGAGACATATTAACGCTTGATTGACCCCTTTCTTTTCAGATTGGACAAATGCATCTGCTCACTATCGTCCAATAAGGCCGCAATTTTTTATGCCGCTTCCGTACAGCATGCTTCTAGGCCCATAAACGAATTTTATTGTTATTGTTATCCTTGACGACCATGAAAGCGAGTAATCGATCTGTCTTCTCTTTTGTCCACGTACATAAGAATACAGTGGCTATTGTTCTTAACTTCCTCACTTGGGACAATAGTACACAGGCAGCGATCAAGAGAAGACCTTCAAGTTGTCACGAGTAGCACGAGTGGGGAACTACTCTTAGACTCATTACGGAAATTGCCAATATTTAAAATAACGACAGAAAATCCATTTCCCCCCCCCCCCAATGACGGCTGTCGCAATATATATATATTATTTCTATAAGGTGTTTTTTTTTTGTCACAAGTCATTATCTCCCTTCATACATAAATCTATAAAATGAGGTGTAGTTTTAAAGCTTATGGTCTCCACTTTGGTCACGTCATATTTTGAGAAAGGAATTTTTCGGAATTCGACCCTCAAAAAGAAAAAATTTCAATATATCTGCAAAACGTTTTAGTGTCACGAGCCATTTATCTCACTGGATACCTAACTGAAATCGTCAAATGAAGAACAGTTTTAAAGATTAAGATCTCCACTTTGGTAACATCATATATTAAGACAGGAATTTTTCGAAATTCAACCCTTAAAGGGCAAAAGTATCAATATTTCTGCAACTCGTTTTAGTGTCACGAGCCATTTATCTCCCTTGACATCCATACGATATAGACAAATGAAGTTTCATTTTAAAGTTTAAGGTCTCCGTTGTAGTCACATCAAATTTTAAGAAAGCAATTTTTTCGGAAACCTACATTTAAAGGGCAAAATTATCATTATTTCCATTACTTTTTTCTTGTCACAGACTATTTATCTTCCTTGATATCTAACCGAAATAGATAAATGAGCTATCATATTAAGTATTAAGGTCTCTGCTATGGTCACATCATATCTTAAGAATGATATTTTTCGGAATTTGACCCTTAAAAGGGCAAAAGTAATAACTGTGAATGTCGCGCGTATGAGACAGTTCAAAGCCAAGCCGCTAGATGGCAACAGCGCATATCACAGAGAAATTCATAAACTGCTTCACTGGCGTCGACTTTGCTTACGTACCTTTTAAACTAAATAAATAAACTATTGAAACAAATGAGGTGGTTCTTCTTTCATCCTATTACAAATCCCCAACATTAGTATTCGTATCGCGAAATTCTAGTATTTAAAATAAGGACAGAAAATCCATTTCTTTTTTAAATGACGGCTGTCGCAATAGTTACGCGGAAGTGCCGCAATTGGCTGTTCGCCACCTACCGCCTGCGTTGCTTGTATAAACTGCTTTTATCAGTCATTATCATTCATTTAAGGAGTATTTGTTACCATACGTAATCTCAGTTTTGGAGCTGTTAATATTAATTGCCCAAGATTAGAAAATTTCTTTTACACAGTCACAACTACATGAATTTCACCGTTAGTTGTCCTGTCGAGGTGGCGACAACATCTGCAGTGGAGTCAGTTACATGTTTGAATATTCTACCCTCGCAATCCACGCACTAACATTCTCGACGTCGATGTCCTCTCAAACTTGTCCATAATTGTAATGATGCCGGTACCTAACGTGTTTGACCATTTATTCAGAAAGGAATCAAAGCCGTTGCGATACTTCCCTTGATATATATGTCAATGTAAATAACCATGAGTCGATGCTTACTCCCATGCTTACTCCCATCCCAGCAGTACTCACAGACGTTTTTAAACCAGTTGAACGGCATATCAGTGTTGACGTGTTTGTTGAAAATAATTTTGATGTTCATGCCGACAAGTTTAAAGAGTGAGATTAAATTTGCATTGTCTCTATAATCAGCTGTTTCAATATCCACCTCTACGTCAGACACAAGGAGAAGGAATAGAAAAGTTATCTTGTATACTAATCTACTTTCACATGAAACATCAAAAACAAATACAGAATTTTCGAGAGCATCTCTGGGTGCATGAACGTTTTGTATATTGTTAAATTTAAAATGCTGAATGTTTTAAGGGATTTTTGTATTTCAGCTAGCAACTGATACTCCAGCTGATACAGCCACTTGAAAAACGTATGAGATTGGTTTTTCCATATTTTGATGGTCTCCTCACGATTGCCTTAATTCTCTCAGGGAATTAACGTCCATTCCTTCCATTCAGCTTGGTGTTGTCAGTAACAGCCATATTATTCAAGGGTTTTGCACACCGTTTTACTGAACCTCATATTGACAAGGTAAGATGGTTTAATACATGCGTTTAATTTTTTTTTTTAAATCAATCAGTAATAGTGTCTCCTACAAGAAAGAAGGGCCCTCAACAAAGTGACAATAGGGCGCCATTTTAAGCACAGATCGCAGCGTATCAGTTGTGTGTACCTGATATTAAACTAGAAAAAGTCTGAATTTTGGCTATAAAGTGATCAATTCAATAGATGCCACATATAAGGATCATAATACACCTTATGCACATAGTGTGGCCAAACGCAATGCAGATCGTGAACTCGTGGAGAAGGCTGCCTGTGAAAAGACGACTTCGCATATTCGAGTAACATGTATTAATCTACTATACTACTTCGTCGAATACCACTTAAATGTTATCCGCTTTCTGAACACCAGTTATAACGTAGCGCTGCACATAGAAAATAAAACAATGCGTACCCGACATTTGGTGTGTATAAAATCCATACCACAAACGAAATTAGCGGCCGACTCAATTTGGGATAGCAATATCGTACACCAAAGATCCAAGTCGTATGAGCGGGCTTCTTAATGTTCGTTCTGTTGGCACCAAGAATTTCTTAAAGTTACGCCCACAAATTACTGACTGAAAATTACTAAGAAACTAACAGATACCACAGAAATAGATAGATAAATACGTAGCAGGTAAGACAAAATGGAATAACGGCGTATTCTTTGATATGTTGATAGTGGCGCAGCAGTTGGATGAGGAGAGAAACTACGGCAGGAGGCAAGCAGGCACGACGTCCCCCGCAAGACCAGGTGAAAGTTGTTACGTAAACGAGAACAGAGTTCACTTCACCACATCTCGGGATCGTCGCCCAATTCGTCGAGGAATCGTCGCGGCTTTCGATTTTATTGATTGAAAACTAAGTGGAACAAAGGGCTGCAACTTCCAAATACCTGTGGATTACTTCTAATGATTTGGACGATTCTTCGTGGAGGATTTTTTTATTAACGTTTTGGAAATAACATTTGTAACTATAAGACTGATGAATCTGAAATCATTTTAGATATTAGTTCATAAACTACACGCAATCTCCATATCCAAACACATAAGACGTACAAAACGGAATACGCAACTGTCACTGATTCTCCAAGGTCTCAAAAAGAGGAAGGCATTATCTTCATTCGAAACCTAATCCTGCGCCTTTCCTTTAGTATAAAACTTCACTGCGTTGTGCGTCCTTTTCTGTCATCAGTCTCTTGATTAGCTTAATATAATCCTACATCTCTTTCCTATGAAGAGTTAATCTATTCATCTCAAGATACGTCAGTACTCGGTTATCTGTTTGATATACTCTAAACTTTCTCTTGCTCTACAGTTTCTTCCTACGACTGTTCACTATAGTACCAAAATAACCAATGCCACAAGCCTTGAAATGTGATCCACCACTCTATGCCTTCTTTCTGTGACACTCTTCCACTAGCTTCTATCCATACATACCTTTTCCAAAATACGTTCATTTCGTACTTTGATTGTCCACCTAGCTTTAAATATTCTTCTACAGTACAGCATTTCAAGTATCAATAAACACGGAGTGATGTTTAAATTACAAATGTTAAACCTTGTGTGGGAATTACCAAACTGGTGTTAAATCATGAAAACAAAACGGAAAGCACATTAATTAATGCGATTCTTCATTCGTCGGCCATAATAAACAAATGCTAAACTACACGTGTTTCTTCTGCATGTGGAGAAAGATAACGGGGCCGACAATACCAGAAACGAGTACTCATAAAAACGTAAACAGATCCTCTGGCATGAAATGGACGGAGTGAATGAATTCGGCCATGACCTTTTAAACTAACCGTCCGGGCATTCGCCTGGAGTAATTTCGGTAAACAATGGAAAACAAATGTTGCTAGTTTCATGATCTTGAATCCGCGCTGGAGCCAAGAAATGAAAGATTTATCTTTCTTGGACTTCCGTGGTCATGTTTCAAGTATTTCACCTATTTTAAAGCACAGTTTGAACTGATGTGGTAGGACCGCAATGCTCCGCCCGTGAGCCACAGGGCGTTCCCCCGCCTCGGTAACACACAATGGATCGCAGACACGTTGATGTATACCTGATGACATGTTACGAAACCTTCAGCTGACAGGAAGCCACGGCGGCTTGATTTGATGCAGAAGATCATATCCCAGGTGTATAGCCCATCACAAGTGACCGCCATCTCCAAAGGAGTAGGTCCACGCATCCTCAAATTCCATAACAACCTTTCAACAGTATCTTTCCAATATTCTGTTTGACGATGGCCACGACAAATGCTGAAAAATGTATCAAATTGCACACGATATATCCTTCTAACTGCCGATCAGGAAATGATCACCGTTTTCAGTAAGACCGCATTACCAGATTGCGCTTCCACTTAACCTTTACGGGTACTTACTATTCTACACTTCAATCAGTAACCAACTCAGCAGTTTACAGGTGGGAATTCTTATCGCACCTCAACCAATGGCTCAGATAGGTCGATGGTCGCTCTTTCTCCAATACAACTGTTACACGTCCGCTAACCCTGGTATGTTTGCTGGCTTAACGCCGGAGACATAGCGTGAAGTCAGCTAAACAAAAATTGTGATCAGGCCAATATCCAACGATTCCGCTGAGAACCGGCGGTAGACAGCCCGTCTCGTGACGAAGCACAGTACTAAGGGAGCGTGCATAAACCACGTAGCTCCATTTTGGCCTCCTGTGAACCCCCCTCCCCCTCCACGTAGCCCTACGTGGCTTTTGCTCCCCCCCCCCCCCCGCTCCCCACGTAGCACGTAGCTTTTTTCCCTTTTGATTCCAGAAGACATTTTGTACTGTTTTCTCTTGTCAGACTATTGTAAATTACATACGGAGATAATTAACTGAGGGAAATAAATATTTCCATGCTGTTGTGAGTTCAGTCCCTCATTTTAACCGTGAAAAATGTTATGAAAGGAAAGCTACGTAGCCTGGCTCGGAACCCCCCTCCCCCCACGTAGCCCAGCGTAGCCTTCCAGCTAACCCCCCCCCCCCCCCCTTGGACCGAGCCACGTAGTTTGTGCACGATCTCTAACCTACAAACGACTCGACTTTGAAATAACACACATCCGGACTACGGTGTAATAATTAAAATACTTTCCACAAAAATCTAATTACCGAGTTACAGCTTTCCATGCTGCTGATTTGTTTTTATACGTGGAATTTCTCCATTGTCAAGAGGAGAAGAGAAAGTAACGTTTTGTATGGAAACAGATTGAAGTACTAGCAAAAATCGTGATTTCATATTGATGTAAAAGACAACGCTGCACTTTTTCATAAAGATTGTTTTCGGAATACTTCTCGCGTAAGTTTCTGTAAATTCTATGCGAGCGATTCGAAAGACCTAAACAGTGAATTCCATTAACGGTTTAATTTTCCTTGGGGAATATTTTCAGAGTCCCGCAAAGAGCTAATTCATTTTTTTTTTAATTCCCCCTTTCTTTTAGATGAATTCAACAGTTCTCTATTCACCTGTTTATATTACATCTGAAAATGAACGTACAAAATGGCAAGAGAAAATACAACTGGCAGTTAAAACCATCCTTTCCAGTGCCGTATTCATGGAGCTGAATACCACCTATTTTCAAACATTTATAAAGCTACAGACAGCTCTGTATTTCCGATGTTATTGCACTGTTTACCGCACAGCAGTTCCAGTTATCTCAGACTTTGCTTACTCAACTGGCGTGTAAGTACCGTTCACCTACGCCGATAACATCGCCAATGTAGTTGTCAAAGGAGGTGTTTTTCCGGAATTCCGAAATCCCCCCCTCTTTTCTGGTGAGATATGGTCGGACCCCCTCCCCCCTAAAACGACGTGAGATTTTGACGGAGACCCCCTCACCCCTCTCTCTCCCCTGCTAATCGACCTCTTAGTATTTGTTTTTATACTTTTTTTTTTTTAGCTCTACTATCCTGCAAGAATTTCAATAGCCTCACGTGAGATTCCCGTTGACCCCCCCCCCCTGGTGAGGTTTTATGGGATTTCGCCGGACCCCTCCCCCACTCCTATTTCACCTTACGTAATTAATGGACGCCCCCAAACAACAATTTGGTGATCATTGAACTCTAGGAACAAAAAGAATCAAATCTAAAAATTTATTTAACTTCACAATGCAAAATATCCATCGCCATCTATTAATGAAGCCGAGAACTTTTCAGATCGCCCACCACAATTGTTAAAACAAGGAACATTTAGTTCGCCTTATTAGATGAAGATAAAAAGTAATTGATCAAATTTTTGCACTGTTGTTCTTGACCATAAAAAAATAGCACGCCTCTGACACATAGATTTGCTGACACGCTTTTCTTTTTAAATTTAATGTCTTGAAATATTTTTTAATTTAAAATTGGTACGAATTATGATAAAAGATATTTTCCGAGCCGACGCAATTTTTAAAGCGGTATTCAAATAGTGAATAAATGTAACGCATCGCAGTTAAAAGAAGCAAAAGGGAATTTTTAAACGCTGATGTTTATTTTAAGGACGTTAACCGCGATAAATGTATGCCTGTCACCATTCCCATTTTCATTAGTTAATCGCACTGCCGTAAATTAGTTTGCTCCAATTAGTTTTACAATTATTACAAGCTCATCAACACACAAGTCAGATCATATGATGAATGCAAAAGAATATTAACTGCATATTATATAAAAAATAAATTCATATCAAAATTTTCCGAGAATTATATTTGTTCAGTACTTTCACACCCTCAATAAAACTTTTAAAAATTGAAATTCAAACTCAAAATAAGATTGTAAAAAATTCGTAGCATTTACAATGACAAAACTCTTAAAACGAACGGACGGTATAGACGACGTGCTCAATGTTATGGAAGTTTATATTAAAAGTTTATTCCGTTTTTATTTATTTATTTATTTCTCTAAACCATTACTGGAAATTTTAAGTGTTCTTATTCCCAGCAGATTTCGAACGGCCCGAATATCCATGATCATTAATTAAAAGCTGGATTCTTTTGACAGAGGCACTTTCAATTTATTCTTCAATAATCAAGAACTGTGATTGCGAGCTAAGGTAAGGCACTGTTAAATCCCTTTGCATGTTCCTTTGGTACTCCTCGCAACTTCAACAACTTCAACTCTATATTCTGTGACATTTCGGAAGGCGTTAGGATTTTCCTTCTTTATTTTTTGATGTTATGCTAGTGCAAGAACATTAAAATCGTTGAAAAATATCTCCCCCGCATTATATTAAGTCCTTTTAATGGTCAAGGTTTCTCAATACAAACTATTCCCTATAATTTATGCATCCGACAACTTCAACGTTGGAACTTTTAAATAAAAGCATCACCTTCGAGCAGTGGCGGATCCAGGGAGAGGCTAGGGGGCTGAAGCCCCCCCCCCCCAAAAGCACCAAGGTCATCCCCAACGACATCGATTTTGGGACCTTTTTTTTGTTCTTATAAGGGCGGCATTCTGGAAAAATGTGAGATTTCTCTCCTCGCCCGAGTCAAGCCCCCCTCCCCCAAACCAAACAAGCCAAATCGTAGCCCCCCCCCCCAAACCAAAATCCTGGATCCGCCACTGCCTTTGAGTCATTTTGGATTTACATTTCTAATCAAACTTCTCACCTATCAAAGATAATACATATTAAGAGCTGCTTTCCTAGTTTCTTTACTGAAGAATTTGTTTCCTCCAAATGTTCATTTCGTGGTTTTTACACTTCATTTCGAATCAATTTAATAGAAAGTCACCAATGGTAAGTCGCGATTCTTATTTGGTGACCATAAAAGACACCATGCTAAGTCAGAGGGATGTTGGCAGGCGGTTGGAGCCTTCCAGCAGCAAGTGGCAGATAAGGTGGCCTCGAACTTTGTCGGAATGTCGTAGCGCCCGTCCGGCGGCCCACCTGACCTTGGCGGCCACTAGCTCGCTGGCTGGCTGGCTGGCTGGCTTGCTCGCCAGTCGCCTGTTGTCGATTCGACCCGGCAACAAGCAGCCCGTGTTGCGACACACTCTCCGCACCGCCGCTAGTCAGCGCGCGCGTCGTGGCGGCCCCAACGCCATTGGTCCAAGGCAGCCAGTGACGTCAGCACGGTCGTGTATTTAAGGGAGCGCGCAGGCCGCAGCGAGCCGCGGTAGCGCCCTCGCAGGCGGCCCGCGCGATTCAGTCGCGCGGGCGCGGGATGGGGGACGGTGGGAGAGGTAAGCTCAGCGAGGAACCGGAAGCACATGTAGAAAACTTCGTCGCGAACGTGGATAGTATTTCGTCTCGCCGGCCCAGTTAAAATTAATGGGACGTAACGTCTTTTTGAAGCTCGAACACGTCGTGCACCTGCTACACGTACACAGCAATCAACTCGAACAGGGTCACTGAACGAGAATGATGTGCGTCAGTGTACGCGAAAGCTCGATTCCGAAATAGACGTTACGCCCCACTGGGCAAATAGTCCGCGCAACTTTCGACAGTCCAGAATCAGCTCTGATAAGATCTGTAGGCTGTTTACTTCAATTAATAAAAATCTTACCTTTCGAATCGTAATGAAAGGCAGATTAAATCTCGAAGGAAACTGCAGAAATAGATGGTAGAAATATAATCCTCGCGAATAACAAAGAAATACAATTCCAAATGACAGTAAAGAATACCGTATGAACCCGTACAACGTATGTTGCGTACTAAGTACAGATATCCATAACTCAACGCTATCGTGGCATCGATTTTCAGTCTTGGAATATAGTTTGCAAAATTCTGCTTCCGGCTTAACAACTGGTATAGAATACGATCCCGGAAGTTACAGACATAAAATGCAAGGTTTTCCGGTGCTTAAGTTGTTTCAAGGCTAAGTAAGGTCGAATTAGATATTACGCACAGAGGTTCGAAGATCTTAAATCTTGACACTAGATAACTTTGTGCAGAAACGAACAATTCTGATCCTTCAGGCTGTATATTCTACATTATAAAGATGTAATTATGCCGGTCTTTAGCCATGTTGTAGAGTGTTCTGAAAGCAATAAACTCTTCAACGACTTATTCCGCTGACTTATACAGTATATAGCTGATAAGTCACTACCTTTTTAATGAAAGACATCTGTATCGCAGGTCCAGGTGATTTACGATGACAGTCAAACAAAACTTTGGAAGTTTCCATACGCAATGCAACCAAAACAATTTCAAACAAAATATACCATCTGCTGAAATATAGACCGAACAATTTATTGATAAGCAAACCATAAGATAGTGTTCCCAAAATTGCTATCCAATATGTGAAATAACTATCGGGTTTTCAAGCATTTTGGCCAATTCGAAGACAGAATGGAGAAACAGCACACCAGCTGTCTCGACAGGCTATATTTTGCAGTGCGACTACCTCCTCCTCACGTGTGGCTAAGGGGAGTGTTAAGAGGCTATTTGCGTCCTAGACGAGTGGGAATGGAAGCCAGCGACGAGGGGATTCATAGCATTCCGTAGGTAACCTTGTGGGAGGAGGCAAGTGTGGACGGTTACTCCAAAGCCAAGTCCGCGTCCAGAAATAACTGTTTATCATTTCAAAACTGCCACGGAGAAAAATAATCATACAACTGGTGAGCTACAATTGCTAGCCATTGTTCGTAATCGGATTTAAATTTAATACTAGCATCTTTAAGCAATTTTATAGCTATACGTACAACAGTTTTTTAATCAATTTTATAGCTTTACGTACAACAGTTTGTCTGTGTCCATTGAAACTTGGATTACTTATCTGCAGGTAATAAAGAAAAAATTTTGAACAGTAGATTAAGCTCTATATTAGAGATAATATATATCCGATTTTAACAACGTATTTAGGAATCGAACGTTGAAAGGATATATTTCAAATCTAATCACAAATGTTATAAAGTAAACAAAATCGAACTACATCTAACTTACAAGTCGTTAAGGTGTCACGTAGACAGCTTAGGTTTTCATTTTTCTACATCTTAATCCATTTGAAAACTGAACGAAACAGTTGTAATTTATTCGACAACTATAAATAAATAAAAGGGTGGAATGGGATCTTCTCCACCACCCCAAAACTGGTACTGAGCCGTTGAAATTTGGATTTACTGCTTCGTTATAATTCCTCTTCAGGTTTTACACTCTCCTTTTTCGGAAAAGTCGCCACGAATTAAATTAAAAATGCCGAAATGTGGGACGCTCCGCAACCGCGAAATGTTAGCAGCACTGCAAAAATGACACAAAAATTATCTGTACAGGGATCATATCAACCTAAACAGGTTCGTTTTGTCATAGTGATCGTGGTTAGGTTGAAATTCAGCCTGGACCAAGAGTAAAAAATTCACGGAAAATTCGTTCTGCGGCATCCATCTCGGAAACAGCGCATTTGTTTACAACGGAAACAATTGATTGTCTCCGACTGCCTGTATCGATTCTAAAATGGCTAGCCTTGTTGTACTGCATTCCGATATATATTTTGTAACTGTTAATTTCATGCGACGTTTTACAACGTAGTGAAGCTAAAATTGCAAGAAAATATTACAACAAAGGATTAAACCTACATTTCAAGAGGTTATCATTGATTTCGCAGCACCGGCGGCATCTACTAGCTGCGCTGCAATGTTATATTTCAGCATTTTTAATTTAATTCGTGGCGACTTTTCCGAAAAAGGAGAGTGCAAAACGTGAAGAGGACATTAGAAAGAAGCAGTTAATCCAAATTTCAACGGGCCAGTACTAGTTTTGGGGTGGTGGAGAAGATCCCCTCCCAGACAAATAGAATTTAAAGTACCTTCTGTTAATAAAGATTAATAAGCTTTATTTTTTTAAAAAAATAAGTGCAGTCAAGATCAGACAACATAGGACTAGGTAGTGGAACTGTTGCAACATAACAAATTTAAATATTTTTTGAAAAAAAAAAAAGATTGGATTCTTTAACATATAAATTGCCCAAAACCTTGTATCCGAGTCGTTGGGTAAATATAGGTCAGACGGAAGACCGTGCAATAAATGATTTGCTCATCATCAAAGACGAAGAAAGAGCTCACAGTTTAACGGCATAATGCCGGAGGAGGAATCAGTATTATTCATTTGGCGCGACAGTCACAATGGGGTTAGAGGGCACGCAATCCCCATAGCAACAGTGGCTCCTGTCAGTCGGTTGCGCTATGATTAATATTGAACAGCTAGGATGTTTGGAACACAGACGTCTATTTAACTCGGCCGGTAATGTCGTTTTAATTAGGAAACGATGAGGAAAATCACTCTTTAGCTGACATTATTAGAGATAATTTGTTTATCGCCTTTAGTACGCAACTAATTAAATATTTACACAAATGAAAACGATAGCAATTGAGTTAGCAAATTTAAAGCAACTAAAAGTAACTGTCCGATTTCTTATAATTGTGTCAGTGAATCATGCAGCTTGCTGCCAACTTCATTCCTGAATGGAATGTTAGTTATATCTGTTCCTGCACCGTCTGCAGTTTTTTTGATACAATTAAGTCCAACTATATTTCCTACTCGTGTCTGATAATGATACAAACCAAACTTTGAATGATTAAGAAAGAAGAATACGGAAAATAATTTAGAGGAAATAAATTTGTTGATTGCACGAAATCTAAAGGCCGCAGGGCCATATTTTTGGTTTTTAAAAAATGAAATGACTAAAGGAGAAAAATAGATTTGAAGAGAATATGATTCAGCCACAGTGAACTGAAATAATTCAATCTTAATGTAATATATCACAGAAGATATGTTTACGGACGAGAGTAAAATGGTACGATGTGCTCAAAGTAAAATCCCATTGTAAACCAGAAATCAATTATCAGCTGCACGTATCACTTTAGCCTACCTGTTGCATCGCCTAACTATTAAAGCAATTACAGTTTTTATGAAGAACGTTGTCAACACAGAATTCAGTTTGTACATTTCATTCCACTGCTTCGGAAACTTGTTTTTGCTTCATTTATAATCTTGAAGCTTTTTCATACCTGAACATCGGCTGCATACTAAGTTTTCGTACACAGCCTTGAGTTTTTTATTTTTTAATCGAGCTTCTCCAGCTGTCATCCCTATCTTCAATGTTATAACTAATATTACTAACTCTCCAATGATTGCATCTTCCCCGAAAACATATGTCTGATAAACGTTAGCACCATAAACTTTCATTATTATTATTATTACTGGAGTAAGGAAATTCGTTTGGGAAATATCGAAAGCATTAAGATATACTATCACCATTATAACGTGAAACTACTCACATCCGGGAAATGTTAAATGTAATCACAAATACTGACCATACATTTTCATAAAGGAAGGGTACATTATTCACAACGCGATTAAGGAAACTTTCATGAAAAATGTGTGCGTCCTAAACACTATACATTTTTAAGTTACAATACAGTGACATGAGCCTTTGAAGGATGGGAAAAATGTCGCGAATGACCATCTGCCAAGAATTATTGAACAGAAGTTGCCTACACTGAGTTATGACAGATTTTTTAAGCACTACTGAGGTCCACAAGCTGAAGTAACGGTGGTCACACTCTGGACACGTGACCCCGTCAGCAAGTTTGCGGTACCGCAAGGTCAGTCGTAATGACAAACCCAACTCGCTTGATTTTACAACCAGTTCCAGGCACGACTCCACACCACAAGTAGATAGTTGATTATAATCGTCAGCGCACCGAATAACCAAGTTTAACGTTAACTGCGTATCAGAAATGCAATTATACAATAATTTACAACAAAGTTTTATGCAGTTTCCATTTAGAAATAATAATAATAAAACAAGATTACGCAGCCACATGGTAATGGCTGAAACAATACAAGTGTCCTAAGTAAAGAAAAAAAAATACACCGATAGTAATTATTGTCGTACTAAGCCAACTAACCATTCAAAATAGTAGTTTTTAAATAAAAGTTAAAATAAACCCTCTTGAATTACCATCTAAATTAATTAAACAGTGTATGTATTTATTTTATTAGAAATATCGACCTTTACTTCACTCGAATACCGGTTTTCAGATTGCAGAGCATCTTTTGGCGTTTCCATAGTTCTGATAAAAATAAAAAAGTTGTAAATAAATTATGCAATTGTTCAGAGACACATCACCGAATCAAACCTTTAAACTGACTAGTGGTAGGCCAAAAGTGTCACTTGAATCTTAAAATTGTCATCAAACAATGAGACTGAAAATTCGAAATCAGTATATCCTATGGATGAATCTTTTAGTTTATATAACGGCGTCTTTTTTATTTAATTGAACTTGAACTACGCAGATGGTTTTCTTTGGATTGTACGTATAAGAGATTTCGGTACAACGGAGCTTCAAATCCTAGGTTCAAGCCACAAATCGAACAGATCTCAATAAAAGTGATTGATGTGCCTGAAATTAAAGCGATTTACACTCTGTTACGATGGTAGTTTGGAAACTCCTTCACTCCAATCACAGATGACGTTCTAGTTGCCATTTATTTCCTTAGTTCGTTGTCCACTGTAAGAGAAGAGGTGGAAGAAGACAGTTAATACTGTGTATTAGGTATACACTGTTAATCAGACTTGGAAAAAGAATCAGGGCCGGATTAAGACAGCGCGGGGCCCGTAGCAAATGTGAAGAAGAGGCCCTTGATTTTTGCCGTCCGGGGGAAAATTGTAGAGCTAAAACAAAAAAGTAACCCATATCTAGCCTTGGTGCGGGCCCCCCCCTAGGAGGCGCGAGGCCTGTAGCATTTGCTACCTCCTGCTACGTGGTTAATCCGATACTGAAAACAATTAGAAATAATACGTGGAAGGGTACAGACGACATTGGCCATAAACTAGTGTGAGTGGAGACTTTCCCGGCGTATTGATGAAATGATTTCTTCACAGGAGTTCAGCCATATAGCGTCATAAAAAGACAACGTTTCGACAACCGGCTCGGTTGTCTTCATCAGATAATATTACTTGAAATCACAAACTAGACACTATTATTACTTGAAATCACACACTAGACACTAGTTCGCGATTTGAAGTAGTAATATCTGAAGTAATAGACCTGATTAAGACAACGGAGTCAATTGTCGAAATGCTGTCATTTTACGACGATATCCGGCTGAACTCCTGTGAAGAATTCATTTAATAAACTAGTGACTGATTTCGGGTATAAGTGAGTGGGAAAATTTTCTTTTGTGGGTAGGGAAGTCAGAAACTGATAATTATGGATGGCTATGCTGAACATGTATCCTTAAACAGTGAAAAAAAATCTCAAGTGAAAATTCGTCTAATGCTATTGCTAACGAAAACGATTTGAGCTTATTAAGTTAAAATCTTGAGCATGGCAACATCAACAGAAACGGTATTTCTTCAATTGTACAATGAAACACAACCAACCAGTTGCAAAATTCATTGAATTTATTGTTTACCGGTTTCGACCCGCCTTAAGGGAGTCTTCTTCAGAACTTGTTAAAAAGTATTACAATAAAATAGTACAAAATGTACTATTTTATTGAGAAGAGTTTTTAGATTTATGTAATACTGAAGAAGACTCCCTTAAGGCGGGTCGAAACCGGTAAACAATAAATTCAATGAATATTGCAACAGGTTGGCTGTGTTTCATTTTACAATTATTAAGTTAAATTATTTGGAGGAATTGTTGTATCTCTCCCCGAGACTAGAATTCATTTCGAAGGTAGTGGCTTTTACCCTAATTAAGAAGAGACTGCTATAGGAAAATCATTTTTTGGATGGTAAAATAGCTCTTAAATATTGCTAGAATGGAACTTTCATATGGGATGTTATTCTGCGAAAGAAAATTAATTTTCAAGTTCTGAGGTACGAAACGCACTATTCCAAAGCGGTTAAGAGAAAACTTAAAACGTAGAAGCTCGCAAAAGAACACCGAGAACATGATTTAACTACCACTGGATCATGTTTGAAAAGAATAGAAGCAGAACCCAAAGTTTCATTGAGCATTTAGATACCAATTGAATATTGGATACTAATCTAAATCGCAAGCATAATACTGGAATCGATGTAAAAAAAGTTTAATTCTTAATTATGATGGAGTATCTGCTCCGGAGTACGCTTCCACCCCCCCCCCCCCCCCCCCCCCACACACACACACACACGCGGACTCTTTTAATTAATTAAATTTTAGCTTCAATACTTCAGGGTTTGTGGTACACTGTTCAGCATATCCCTCGGTGATTTAATCCAGTCTCATACATCCTTAGCTGCAAAAGAAAATTTTGCCACTCCCTTCTGTCCGAAATAAAGAGCCAGTGT
Source organism: Vandiemenella viatica (assembly GCA_031002005.1). Classification (NCBI taxonomy): domain Eukaryota; kingdom Metazoa; phylum Arthropoda; class Insecta; order Orthoptera; family Morabidae; genus Vandiemenella; species Vandiemenella viatica. Next base: position 124,827,636 of record JARYHS010012519.1, on the reverse strand, counting down.
ACTATAATGGCCTTCTCCCTTCCGGGTACTACTACTAATACTTTTACCGAGCGAGGTTGATGAGCGATTAACGCTCTGGCCTCGCATTCGGGAGGACGACGTTTCGAATCCCCGTCCGGGCATCCAAATTTGGGTTTTCCATGGTTTACCCAAATCACTTCAGGCAAATGCCGGGCCAAGGCCAAATTCCTTCCCGTTCCTTGTACCCAGTTCCATCCCGCCTCTAAAGACGTCGACAAGGCGTAAAGCCATAATTAAAAAAAAAATAAAAAACTTCTTCCATAACCAATACAGTCTATGCCTAGTACAAAACAACTCTCTTCACCCACCTCATGTCTTCCAATGACTCCCAACCCAGCTCCATCATAACAAATCAAGTAACTGCTGCATTTGACACCCATAAGTGGATTCCAAACTACACCATACTCTGACTAGGGTCAGACCAAAGTTCAGCAATTCAATATTCTGTCTACCCTGAGGGATTCCCTCATCAGCTGGTACAGCAAATGCTTTCTACTTACGTTTCTGAAGAGTCTGTGAACTATAGACGAAGTTCGTGAACCGATATCAGCTACAGGATATTTTCTGGCCAGTATACCATTACCACAGTCTTGGCCAAAATCATGGATGACTAAATAACTCCGAAATATTTTAAGTCATTTAGTTCTGCCACACTTTTTTTTATAACCCAAACTTGAGACTACGCAATCGTTTTCCACGACAGCTAGAATCTGAAGCGGAGGAGTTGGAGAAGTCAGAGAAAGCGGTTTGTTAACCGGCAGGCGTTCAGCCGAGCGGAAAGGAATGGAGGAGACCCACATATCTCACTGTGATCAACCTTGGAATCACCAGAAACTCGTCGAATGTCGGTACTTTCTCTTGCCACTTCAATTTGACAGAATGGTGAGAAATGCGAATGCAATATATTTTGTGGAATTAAATTTAAGTTATCTCCTCATTAGTTTGTTGTTTTACAGTGTCTATCCGTTTATTTAATCTGCAAGTTGTAACTTACGAGTTTGAAGAACAACATTATCACGTGCATGAAAGTACCGTCAAGTTAAAAGGCAGTAAATTTGAGACTATGGTGAAAGCAATTCTCCCGCTGCATACCAAAGATTAGCGCACCGTTAAACATCAGAGTCTGCATTTCAAACAGCAACTTCAGAGAACGTAAGTAATTTTATAAATATTAAAGTCGAAAAATCGCGTGATCTGCGAAAGCTCTACGAGATCCAGAACGTACGGGAACTCAAATGAAACATAAGAAAAGCTTTCGGTCTGTGGTTTCTAATAATCGCGCTCATGAATAAAACTGTAATGTTTTGATCCCACATGAACGAATTGGTAATGCAACGAAACAACACTGGTTTCGTCTCCTCTTTCCATTTTCCTATGTAAACCATGCTTTTTAATTTTAAAACAGACTCTGGTGTCTAGCAGTGCAGGGATATGAATCGCAACTGATAGCCAACGCTGAGGTAAACTGTCGTAACAAAAGACTCAGAATAGTAAAAATCGTCGTATCTAGCACTAAGTATCGAAAATTCCAGTACGGTAATTTTCATTGGTGAATAAGGTAAAATTGGGGAATGTTATTGCGTCTACACCAATCCCTGCCTATGCCAGTAGCTAAATAAACGCACTGAAATAATCAAAATTAACATTTGGCATTTAATGATTACGCCTGATGAAGCATTACGAGCTTCTGCAAAATATTACAGCGTATCGGTATCAAGTAATCAACCTGCATTTGCCTTGAGGCTACCGCGAGGCGATAGCAGTGTCGCATTAGTGTTCTTGAAACTCTTTATAGACCGTCCATAAATTTCGCCACTACGTGTGACAGTGCGACAAAAGGAAGGGGGTCATTTAAAATGTGTGATATCATAACGAGGATGGACTGTCTGCAAAGTGTGACCTGGTGTGGCAACGAAGGGGCTAGGGGTCGAAACGCCATGAAATTAGTGTGACGTAAATTATTGATGGCCATTTATCATGAACGAGCAGTACGGTAGCTGAGCGATAGAGCACCAGCTTTCTAAAGTGAAGGTCCCTCGGCTCGATTTCCAGTGTGGACAGAAAGTTTTATAGACCTCTATTGTGATCTTTAGCTCTAACAAGTTTCCTTTGATGTTGTGAAGTATATGGTGATCACTGTGCGCCACGGAGGAAAGGAACTAGCTTACATGCTGGCTTAGAATGTTCCCTTAAAACGATGCAATTAACCTTCAAATTGTGGACTATCTTAAGTTTTGTATGTCGGACTGTAGTTCTAAGGCCTAATGTAGTTTTGAGTATCACATATTAAATATTAACTGATGGATATAGAATAGCTCTGTACGATTGTGCTGAGTGCGATATATGAGACAACTAAGTGATGGTTCATGTCACGTTCTTATCACTGAAAGTATCTTCTACAAAAGATTAGAATTTGACAAAAAGAAAGCGTTGACCTTTCAAGATTAACAGATTTCCTCTGATATTTGCCTTTACTTAAAGGACGCTTTTTAAGGGCATCATTAAATGACGAGCTTCCAAACACTTTTCGTCTCCCAATTTAATTTGCATTTGTGCCTTCCTGCGTGAAGCCAAGACGAGCGAAAAAAAAAAAACCTCCATTGCTCCTTTTCGGTATAAGTACATAGAAACAGGGTATTTTGAGAGAAATTAACTCCATTTTCTATGAAATTAGAAAATTTGGTACATAATTTTAAAGCAAATAAGTCGAAAATTCCCAAACCCTCTCTATCAATCAGTTCAAACTTTACCCCCAAATTTTTCTTAAATATCAATTTCAAAAGAAAACCATGCTCCAATACACACACATTGTTGGAGGCACATAGGTAACCTGTTTCACTACGCTGCAACAATTTGAGACGAATTTTTCCATTCTGTAGCGTAAGGAAACTGAAGTAAGTCGGAATGCAGGTAGCGGCGAGCGGTCGAGAAAGGAGACGACGTGATGCGGTGGTGTCACTTGTCCCCCGCAGGCTCGCCACAGCCAGAATAGCAGCCAGCAGACTGCGGTAATAATAGACCACCACCAGAAACCTGTCGGTATGCGCACACCCCTAGCAACACTCACCCACAATCGAAGTCAGCCAGCTTGAAACCGGTCTAGCGAAGGGCATTTAAAAAAGCTTAGAATTTTCACTAAAGATAATAATTCTCTTATTCGCAATAATTTTGGACCTCTACGTCGATGGCATTTGGTGGAGAGTTTCAAAGAAATGAACTAGAACTTCTTGAATGTAACAACTGACACTTTCAGACTAGGAATACTTGTTGAGGTACTTCTTTGCTTGAAGTAGTAGTTTTCCCTGAAAGGCAAGAGATAAAAGAAGATTGCTCGTGTTCAGCAGATTTCGACTTATCTACTGATCTCATGCATCTCTCAAAATATCATTTTAAATGTAAGCATCAAAGATTTATTTTCGGCGTATGTTCCAAAGGCCTTTTGTGGTCAGAACTTCAATCAATATTCTTCATTCCAATAGCACACAAAAGTTAACTACCTTTCACGAGTGCATGTGGAAAAGTAATCTCATGGAAGTAGGATAAAATCATTTCTACAAAAACAGAACAGACGGAAAATTTGGTTGCAGATATTAAATGAATGTGATGCATCTCGATTATCAGAAGAGTTGGTCACGTAGAATCGTTACAGCAGGTGACCTCGTAAAGCTATGCATCATTGTCACCGTTTTCGTGATAGAGATATTCTTTCAAAACAGAACCTCACATTTTTGTCCACCAGTAACTATAAGGCGAAGCACGAGGTTCCAGTCAGGTCAATATAGTTAGGTAACAGAGATAAAAAAAAGCGTATCAGTTTCAAACATGAAAGAAGAGCAAGGAACAAACGATATGCAGAGATGTGATTTGTACGACCGTATACACCAATAATGACAAATTTAAATGCAGTGCTAATCTTCACACAGTTCGCCTTAAGTTGATAGAAATTTCCCTTCGGATCTCCAGCAACAAGTGAATGTTAAGTAGAGTCGCTGACGCCCGCAATGTCTTGCTCAAATAGGAGCTGGCGGACGGCAGGATGACACCAGTGTAACCACAGGGAATGCAGTTCGGGTGATTTACTGCCATACCACCGCAGACCACAATGGCTTGCGTTGTCTCGCCAAGTAGTCTGTCAAGGGTGCTCCATTACAATGCAAACAACTCCCACATACACCGAGAAAAAAATAATAATAATAATAATAAAAAACACTACGTCTTTGTTTTATGGAAAAAGACTAAAAATGTGACGAAAATCAAGCATATCCAACTGTTGTAACGATTTTAATAAGAAGAAATAAAAAAAGGTCAACTGCTTTGTTTTTCATCGGAGCTTTATGCATTGTCACCATTATAGCCGGCGGGAATTCCGCCATGAGTTCTGAACGAACCATCCAATAATTTCTGCAAACCGATGGAAAACCGAAATCCGGATGGCAGTCTTCACGAATACCAGGCCCGAACGCTAATCGATCACCCAGCAGGCACTGTCAACGACACTGTTATAGCCAAAGATCCGTCTCAAATACGTACATCCGAAGCTCTAATGTCTTCCTTACGTGATGCATTTCTTTAAAAAAACCCCTAGCCACTGTCTCTGCTCGACACAATTATTGGCATACACAGACCCTTGAAATACCTGAAATCAAACATTGGACTAAAACGCAAACGTTCTGCAAACAATTCGCGGGAAATGAGTGATAACAGGCGTGGTCGCTACGAGTTCTCCTTGATGAACAGAAACCACGGATAATGGATACATACGTTAAAAAAAAACATAAGTACTTTCCAACCTGCCGTTAACTTGCATATTATAGACGGCCGTAAAAGTGGTAACGATAGTTTAAAAAACGATCCTCCTAAAAGAAAGGAAAGCTTCATATACAAAACTATGGAATTGGAGTAGATCTTGCAGTATTCGTATTTTCATGTAATGGCTTTCGCAACGTTATGTATTTTTCGCAAAAAATAAAGATATTTTTCAGTACTAAGCCAAAATACAAATGTACTGCAAATAATTTGTTATTTCGATGCATAATTACGGTTAAATTTTATTTAACTATTGCGAATATATGAAGACAATCCAATAACGCCCAACCTTATTAGTATGTAGCGGACATAATAAGAAGCTTGCAACCTAACAATATCCTTAACGACGACTGAAACGCCACTATAGACAATGCCCCTAATAAGATAAAAACCGTAGGCTGGTCATCGGTTTTATAATATTTTATCAGTAATCAATAGTGAACACTACATGTTAAAAAAAAAAAGTTACAACCAACTTCAAAATGAAGGTCTTCGTTTTTCATCGTTGTCTAGCCAAGTACCATAGGTATTGCCCCAGTACCGGAACATTCTTACTAAGAATGTCTGATTAGCATCTACTTTGCATCACCGCTCAAAATGTAGCTCAGCCTTGTCGACTCCTCTCACCGCCTTAGTGCTTCACAGAACCTCTAGGAAAATCTTTAACACGTCAACGCTCCAAGAATAGTGATTAATTCATACCACATAAAAAGGAACTAGAATATTTACAAGGAACGTCTGTCATCGCTGTCATAAAGAGGTTTTTGAAATAATGCCTATCGAGAAATTAGGTTCAAAGAAGAACCCATTTTCCAGTATCACACAGATGGCAACACAAAATTAAAGTTGACGCGCGCGCACAGTCTTACAACTTGGACTGAATGGAATACTGAGATCAACATTTTGCAACGATATACTCTCTGGCCCACTTAAAGATTTCCTCTGTTCACATATCTAGATGATAACTGACTTATATTTGGATTAGGTTTTCCTCTAACAGTACCCATTTCTATGCCAAAACAACATCCAGATCGCGCTGAATTTTTAAGCAATCGGCCGAATTCCTTACTCTCCTACAGATGATTGCATCGTCAGCGAACAATCCCAAACTCTCCAAGTTCGTTCATAAAAGTAAGTGGTGCAGTTACAGCTCCTTGAGGGACGCCTAATGTAATATCCAGATTAGCAGAGGCTTCTCCGTCAACGACATCCTGCCACCGACCAGTTAAGACAATTTCGTATCCATTCACAAGTCTGTTCCTGCATACCGTACAGTCGAATCTTCCCTAAAAGGCGGTCGTGGAGTACAGAGCTTTCAAAAAATCCAGTTTGGTGAAGAAATGACAGAGAAAGTAGTGTTTTCCAATGAAGAGCGCCAAGAAAAACAAGGTAGAGACTTTAGAGTACAGTACACGACCCTGCTCTCATGCGTAAAGAGAAGCACCTAGCATGCATACAGGAAAGCCAACTCATCAACATACACACGGGAAACGTTCGCCGGTAAAGAGTTCTTAGCTCGGGGACCGGAAGGAATTCAAGAGTTACTTCAAAAGAAGCTTCTTATAGCGTAACAATGTTTTCCAGTACGGATAATTGCTTCTCTTGGTTGCTCACCACATTTACCCCCCAATTTCTTATTTACTAAAATCCTTCGTTTCAAGAGCAGTATTATAAACCAACCATTAAGTACTATATATTTAACGTATTCACGTGTATTTTAATTTACTTTGGATAATCTGATGTAAGCCTGATTAACTAACAAGATATAAAACAATACATCTGTGAAAGAGCTTCCCAGCTGTCCATTTCCTTAAATCATTGCAAGCTTTTCTTAAAAATAGTAAAAAATCACGAATTGAAACTTGCGGGAGGAATTGAATTTTACATCCTAGCCACTAGTCACGGAGAGTGATAAGCGACTATAACACTAAGGCTCGAAATAAGTCTACGTTTGTTTTCACGGCACCTGTAACGTTTTATTGTGGCAATATCTGCTTGTCTATGACGCTATTGCCTCTAGTCATGCAACGAACGTCGAAAAAGCGCTGCTCAAGAACTCGTGAACTTAGACGGCTTATTGTGAAGGAGTATTCTTACATGACGATGAATGCTAACGTTAATGACAACAATTTTCTGAAATTCCACTTAATTTGCGGTTTAGCGCTGCTTCAAAGATGTCGGTACTGTCAACGTTTCGGTCCCTGTCGAAACTAACTGGCGGAAAACCAAAACAACCTAGAGTGCAGGCGAAGGACGAGGTGATGTAACCAGGATAAATCAGCCTGAAAGAAGGAGCCAGGTTGGGTGCCGAAACGTTGGCAGTAACATGATTGAAGCAACGCTATGCCAGCAAAGTAAGTGGAATTTTAGAAACGTGACTCCTGATAAAAGCATCAAACAATTTTCTAGCTTATGGAAAGAAATTACAGATCCGAGTTAAAGCTGAAAAATAGTGAATCACTATAAACTACGTGCGGATCAAATATTTAAATCTCAGATAATACGTAACAGAACGAACGAATTACTTCAACAGCAGGAAAAGCGAATTGAGCGTATCATAGACTAGAAGGCATATGAGGAAACACAAAATTAGGTTACTTATAACGCCAATTTCTTGTTATTTAAGATACTGTACAAAAGGAGAGTGAACCAAGGAAACCAAGTAGCCGAACAGATTAACACAAAGTTGCAGTCGTCATCGCAGAGTTGCTGGTACTTAAAACCGTGAAAAATGAAAACAATGAGCCAAATCCAGATTTTTTTCTTTCAGAAAACAAATTATGAAAGGCAGAATGTAAAACTGAATTGCAAAGTCTGATATACAAGCCATAATGCAAATGTACACAAATGCTGTTTAATGTGCTGTATGCTCAAGGCAGTAGTGTTGAGTACATGAAGCAAATAACAGTTTCCTGCCTTAACCGTAGCAGATCACACAGTAGCAGGTCTGTATGGGATGCAGTCGTGCATACAACAAGCGCACTGCTCCTAGCAATGCTGACGCAATGAGTCCGTTGAGCAAGAGGTATGAAGGCAGGCAGGCAGGCAATCGGTGAGCGAGCGAGCGAGCCAACTGGGCTGGCAGACATCGTCAAACACTGACACTGGCCTGGAGGAATGACGAAGATCTGAAACACCTTTAGATATATCAACCAAATCGCAGCATCGTCATAGTTGTTCATCACCACCAACTCGCACTACAAATACTTGTAGCACTTTCACATTTCTGAACTTGTCACTTAAAAAAGGTAAACCACGCTCTTAGGCAGTGGTTTTTTAAGCTCACTGTGAGCGATGATGGTATATTAGCGCAAAAATTAATCAGACCAAAAAGAAACCCAAATGTTACTTTCGCCTTAAGATGCCGAGTTTTCACGGGAAGAACATCTAATGTTCATCAGCATTTTAGCTCTCCAAAAAATTAAAGACTAACTGTTAAAGAGCTCAGCAATATGCGTTCGTATCATTGTAATCACAATCTTTTGAATGCGAAATTAATAACCTTTACAAAAAAAATCCATGCAAAGAAATCAGATTACACACCTTTTTAACCGTTCATGTTCCTATCAGGTAAGTATAATAACAAAAACAGTTTCTGCACAGAACAACATGAATCACTGCTACGGGTAAATTGGAAAGGAATTTAACATAGCAAAAATTGAACGGGATGGTAATCTTGTCCTTCCACAAGAAAGCATCATAAGAAGCTAATCGATATGCTTGTGCAGACAGAATCTCAAGACTTAGGCCCCTCGTTCTGCTTATACCTGAAGAATAAGTTACTCCACGAATATTTACAACAAAGAGGTATGATAGTACGTCACATACATGATTAGCTGTATTGTTAATATAACTTACGGTGGAAGGAAATTTAAAGGAAGATACGGAATCTGTAGCACAAATAATTGAGGAGATATTCCATGAAGAGTATCTGGAAATACCCATATTGCTAGAGGATAAGAAACTTTCAGGATGGAGTTTCGAGTGGATTGTGACACCTAGTTGAAATATTCCTGTATTCTAATATTCAAACAATTGCAATCCATAATAACACCGTTCATAAGAATATTTATGGTCACTTCGTAATCTCTGTCGAGACAACAAGCTGTAGTTGTACCTATATAATATGAGGTCTGATCAAAAAATTAACGGTAAGTTTTTTTTCTTAAAGAATATTTATTTATTAATCAGGATCAATTTTTTCCTCTTCAAAGTAAACCATCCCCATCAGATAAAACACACTTCTGCCAGCGCTTTTCCAGTCTTGGAAACCTGGGTACAGCGTTTAGTTCTCTTGGCGATTATGTTTTTATCTCTTCAATGGTGGCAAAACATAGTACTTTTAAGGTTCTCTTCAGCCTCGGGAATAGAAAGAAATCACAGGGGGCCATGTCGGGCGAATACAAACATAAATTTCGTTTTTTACCAAAAACTCACGAATAACCAGTGAGGCGTGACCGGGAGCATAATAGTCTGCAACTTCCACGAGTGATTTTGCCACAGTTTTGGGCGTTTTCCGGGGATTGCTTCATACAAATGGCGCATAACTTCCAAGTAGTATTCATTATTAACAGTACGACCTTTTGGTAAGATCTCCTGATGCACAACGCCACTGAAATCAAAGAAAACAGTGAGGAGAATCTTCACATTTGATCGAACTTGTCGAATTTTTTCGGTCTATGCTCTTCAGATAGCTTTCATAGTGACGATTGGGCCTTGCTTTCGACGTCATACCCGTACTCTGATGTACTCGCAGCAGATTCGCCAAAAGCTACTGTTAACATTTCTAATGCGATATTGCACTTTATTCTATTTTTCAGGCAAAATTTTAAATAAATTCTTTAGAAAGTACAAAATCGCCAAGCACCAAAACAGGCTTAACCTTTTCGACTGTTGAAAATAAACATCCAACATGGCTGTCAATTTCAACTACTTACGAAAACATGTGTACTAACAAAACAAAAAACAAAATCGTATTTATAAAGCACACTAAATTAAAAAATTCTCACTTTTATCATCGGAACTCATATAGATTGACAAATTGTTTGCATACTATTTCTGATAGATTCATTTGGTTATGGTTATACGCCTCGTCGTCAACGTCGATGTCGTTAGAAGCGGGGGGGGGGGGGGGACTAGGGCAAGGAACATGAATGAATTCAGAAATGGCCTTTTGAAGGAACAATTCCGGCATTCGCCTGGAGTTATTTCGGGATAACAAGATGGCTGGGTGATGATTCGAACCCACGTCTCCTCCCTCACCTCTGGTCCCGCTGCGGTGTCCAGTTGACAGCACCAAACAAGGGCAGGCGCAGCGATGAGTATCGACGCCTGGACCTCAGCGTCCGGGCCGTCTGCCAGGCACCACAAATAGAACCTAACAAACGCTCGCGTCGTCTTCCACCATCAGATGCTGCTACACCGATAAGACATGGGGCAAGGGGGAAGTAAAATGAATATTAGCCCTTCAACCGCAAGTCGAAAACTGAAACAATCAGCGCAGATTGTACGAATTTAAATTACAGCAAAGAAAGCGCAGACAGAGATTCTAAATCACTAATGAGGGTTACTGGAGTGACGGAAATATACTGGATGATTTCAGACACAAGCAGAAAATATTTTACAGAGATGCTAGAACTTGCATACAAAATTCTTAAACATATTGATAATAAATCGATTGGGACGCAAACTCTGAGAAGAAACTTTGATATTGATTAAGAACAATACGATCAGTCACATATACGGCGGAATTTATCTCTCTCAGACATTCTCGTAAACGAGGAGTAGAAATACTTTCCCATTACCTGCAACTGGAGTGGAGCCCTAGCGCTTTGCGTATAACTAATGTTTCGCTACATAATACAGACGCAAGTCTCAGATAGTTTTCATTGAAAGACCTATTCTTAAGTGTCTTACAATGGATCAAACACAAGTAGCTAACCTCATGCCATGTTTTTAAAGTCTACTAAAATTTCTGATATAAAAGTTTGAGGGTCTGAAAAAGCAGAAGAAATTAAACCGATGGAGCTTTTTTTTTTAGTACGCTATAAGACTTCGTGATCTCCGCGAAAACTGAACGCAAAAAGGGGTAGAAGAATCTTGTTTATAATCGCGTTGAATCCGAATGTTACTGCCTTTCCCACTGATCAAAATCTAGGTAGGCATGGATCCTCATACAACTGATTTTTTTTTTTATCTGCTTTACGTCTCTCAACAGCGAGGTCTTTAGAGACGGGAAAGGATGGGGGGCAAGGAATGGGAAGGAATTCGGCCATGGCCTTTTGAAGGAAGCATCCCGGCATTTGCCTGGAGTGATTTGGGAAACTATAGAAAACCCAAATCTGGATGCCCGGACGGGGATTCGAACCACCGTCCTCCCGAATGCGAGGCCAGAACGCTAACTGTTACCATAACTGATCAACCTATCCCGAAACAACACGGTAAGTGATGGCATACTCCATACTACACACGCGTCGCAGACGTAATAGTCAACTGATAGCTAAAATGAGTAGTCTAATGTAATCGCCTTTCCGGACAGGACAGCACTAGCTACGTGAAACCATAAAAATATTACATTTCTGTAAGTACTATCCAACCATTTGTATCAAGGAGAGTTGAGGCTCTGTGATAACATCACTCACTTCCCGCATCTTGGCGTGCCATTGCTGAAACAGTGCTGCGCCAGTTCTCATACGATTCGCAACTAATTTTGGACGTGACATCTGCTTGTATATGATACATGAGACAACTAATAAAATATCTGGTTAATGTCAAGGGAAATCAAGTGCTCCATAAACGTCAATTCTCCAAGTACACATTTTAGGTTTAACAAGTACTGCCGTTATGTAGTACGCATTTTCTATTAACTATGAAATTCTGTAATTATTTTCACTTCCTAAATAATTTTCTTTCTTTAACCGTAACAGTGTTTACCAACTATAGTTCTGCAATTGTCATGACATTATTTTTTCGAATATTAATTTCAGCCGCCTCCAAGCAGCCCGGTCGTATATCTCCCTAAATGACCAGACGATACTTTCACGAATTTGTATCTTTGTCTGATAATTTCAATAGTTTTGGCATGGGAAATATTGCTTGCACTGATCTTACTATTTTACATAAGATGTTCAAGCTGTTTTAGAATCAAACAAGCATTTTCTGTGGTCTCTCATCATAATTGCTACATATGAAATCTTTTCCTACATTAATCAACTCTGATTATAATCTTTCTTGCCAAGACGAGAAGAAGAAATTTACAAACACATTCCAATACTCGCAGCTGTTGTTTACTTAACACTGTTTTTCCCTAAAGGTAAAAAATTAAAAGCAATTTAAGTATTGTTCATTCTCCCGATCGAATCAGTTTCTCTGGGAATCAACGCGGTGAAATCAGAGTGGAGAGTCTTAGCAGAGAAACCAACTCACTTTCACTTCGATACTTGACCATAAGATCTTCCAGCAGTATGGCGTTCAGTAAATTCCAAGTGTCTGGACCGATTACCCTCAGCCTTCAACCACACACCACACCCTACAAGGTACATCCGAAACAGAACCAGACACGGTGGAGGAAGAGAATTACCAAACCTGCCAACGGCCATAAACGGAACGTTAACGGTCCATTAAAAACCAGCATTTATGAGCACATCCAGAAGTCCTCAGTACGTCACTAATGTCATACCCATCATCTAACTGCACACTTACAAACACTATATAAAAAGATTTATCTTTTTCACTTCATTTGACAGCAAATTTCTGAATGCTTACAACAAAACCATTATGCATATGTGTGATTACTTTTCTGCGATAAACAAACCCTAGTATAGTATAGTAGTTGGTCGTAGACCGAGACCCAAAAAAATTTAAAAAAATGTACCAACGAAAACATAATACACGTATCCGTATGAGATACGGACGTAATTGACGTTGCCATCATATCGCGATCCTGAATAGTTAAGAAGCAATATACTTCTCTGTAAATCGAATATTATTATTTTTTAATGTAACAAACCAGTATATGGCGCGGTGGCAGCGTATTCGAAACAGTCCTCCAGAAGTCATACAATTCACCGGTAGGTATTGCGTTCTGGTTTCCCTCAATTTCGCCGTTACCTGGCATCAACGTTTATTTACATCAGGAAGGCTCCTACACGGAGCTGCTCAAGGGATGATTACACGTCCACGGAGGCGATTGCTCAACTTCTCAGGACGGGAAAATAAGTCTCCTGAATGAAAAATTGTGCCCCCGCACAGAAGCGAGAGAAACGGGTAACTACCATTACCTGGAAGGAGGAGCAAGACATACGTATTTTCTTATAACTAAGTCAGCAACATGCGGAACACTTTAACGCTGGTCTTCTGTAAGATAATTCGAAACGCAGTTCAGATGAAAGCTAGAAAAATTAAAACTCACCTTATTACGCAGTTCCCAGAAAGCAAGAAATATGTATGTTCGGTCCGAACTTGTGCTTGATTATAAATAGTGTTAAGACATCGAGAAGTCATCACTGGTAGGCCGAGGATTGTTTATAACATCTGCTACAAAAGAACCAGTTCCAATATGGCGGACGCCACTAACGCATGTCTGTCAACACTAGTACCCAACTGGTTAGAGGTCATAATGTCCGATATACCGACAGAGTAGTAGTTATGTTCCACAAATGAAATATCAGCACGTGTCAACTTGAATTTGAAAACACAATGTCTTTCGAGTATAACATGGAGCGCGACCAGCATCTTTAACTCACTCTTAACGTTCGCTCTCACGTTCCAGAAGAACTGTTAATAAGTGAGCACTTAGGTCATTCATTAACGATGAAAAATTGTATCTAAGAGCAAAACGGTTAGATTCTTAAAATAGCAGCGCTTAAATGCTCTACTTTTGTTAGCCCAGCGCTGCAACAGTTAATGATTGAAACACAAGGGTAGGGGAGTGAAATGTTAACTCGAACTTAATCTGGCCAACAACAGCGTCATAAGAAACTTGCATGGGCACAATAAAAATTTTCAAACCAACAAACATACGAACACAAGGTTACACTTCAAGACTTTTGCAAACGTTCGTATATTTACGAGTTACAAGCTAAAACGTTTTGTGGTACCACTACAAGATAATTCACAAGTCATTCAATTTCGATAAAGAAGGCAGCGCTAATTTTTTGTCTTTCGGATATAATTCCCCTTCGTTTAAAGCAGATGTAAGAAATGGATGAGCACGCCAAAAGCAGAATAAACTGCGGGACTGTATATGACGACGCGCGCACTGAGCACTTCATTTCCCTTTTAAAACATGATACGGAGGGGCACCTTGAACAGGCCACACACAACAGGTCACCACACGGCGCCGCATCCCAGTCTGTATACATCTGGAGGACATTATAAAGTTGATGCACAAGCTTGTCGAGTTGGTTTTTGGTATGAAGCTGGTAGTTCTGTTTCCAAATACACTGTGGTTATTTGCAGAGATAAACTAAGTCAGTGATCTTTGTAGGGTACAGTAGATGAACTGTCAACAAAAAAAAAACTGTTGAAATGAATTGCGAACAAACTACAACTGTGCGATATTAGTAATCTGTGGGCAAGATTCGAAAACAATAAGTACTTGGGTATCAACTGAATATACACAATGCTGACAAACTGAAGTCACTATGCGATAACAATATAAGTTTATATTCCTGAAATACGCAATTGCGGCAAACTATGCTTAATGACAACGAGACGTGAAATCGTAGTTCTGGCACTGGGAATAAATTCCTTAAATGAGTTCCAAGGCATCAATGTTGGGAGCGACATTAGAGCTATACCCAAAATCTGAATTCGAAAATCATTAACTCACTTGGCACGACCGATGAACAAATTATCACTCAGCTGATAATGGAAGCAATAAATTGAATCAGAAAAGTAATAGTGAACACTGTATATGCAATAACATATTCCAAATTATTAATTAATAATTTCGTGTGGTCTTTACGACATGCTGACAGTTTCTTATAGGATGCGCAATCCTATTACCTGTTTTATTTTTAGGGCTTCACGGTTCGTCGAGGTCATTGGACGTGGGAGCGGATTGGGGGCAAGGAACGAGAAAGAATCGGGCCATGGTCTTTAAAACGAACTATCCCGGCAATAGCCTGGAAATCTGGATGGACTGACAGGAATTTTCATCCGCGATCTCCAAAATGCCATTTCCAACCGTTACAACAATAGTCCATACACAGCCACTAAATCTATACCAGTAAACCTATCACGAAAATGAGACCAACAGTTTAACGTGAATCTGGAATACAGAGCATGTTAGGGTGCTTCATATTAACAAAACAAGGCTTTGGTAGACGTTAGGGTTAGTGTCAAGGCCAGTAAAAATTCTAGCATAGATCAGTAATCGAAGCATTCTGTTTTATTACATCTTACTCCTCGGTATTAATCCAATTTTCAGTAGGATACCAAGCACTCCGTCTGCAAACAAACACCTCTTGCTCAGAGCTCGAAACATCAAACAAGAGAGCAAGTGGAAAGCATTTCGCGAAAATGCAGCCGCTTTTAAAACAGTTGCAGCCATTCACCTACGCAATTAAACTAGGTCGAGTCGCTAGTAAGCACTGCTGAAGGTTTACACAAGTTCGCCTGTCCCAGTTACAACTATTGCTCCTACGTAAAATATTTAGTTTGTCATGCGTCGTAGACTGTACCACGTACAAATAAACAGAAGGAAGTTCCGAGAAAGTAAAAGTGAACGATTTCCTTATGTAAATACGTTACAAATATAATGTGTGGCACTCTTACCTTTTAACCTCTCATGGTGGAACATGTTAAGCCAAACACAGGTTCCAAATATCGCAAAAAATTAGAGCGATTGCAACTTTGGCAAGAATGGGGTCGCCAAAATTGTGCGACCCACTGACCTGAAAGCGAGAATGCAATGTCCCCGAACGACGGTGATATGTGGTCTAGCCAACGCCAGCACTGATACTGTGCCAAGGCAAATAAGAACAACGATACTGAGAAGCGGACCAGTTTAGTACTTACAGTAGTCCTGAAGTCAAGAAAATCTTCAATTTCAATTTTATGTTTATCATACGATCAATTTTAGATGCGAATGATGAATAGTTGGCGAGGCGACAAAAAGTATTATACACAGGCCTAGACATACTCTTCGATTAACACAACGATTAATAAGCGTAAAATTGATACAGATATAAAACAGATTTCATTATATGCAGT
Source organism: Vandiemenella viatica (assembly GCA_031002005.1). NCBI lineage: Eukaryota > Metazoa > Arthropoda > Insecta > Orthoptera > Morabidae > Vandiemenella > Vandiemenella viatica. The sequence continues at coordinate 124,811,592 of JARYHS010012519.1, read as the reverse complement.
AAAAATAGTGTTTTCATTTATTTTCCTCTTTAATTGTCAAGGCTTCACACATAATCGAATAATAGAATATTAAAACATCAGCTGGACTTTCTCGTAGGTATACTAGGACTTGTTACAGAAGAAGGGTGGCAAATTGCTTTCTTCCTCTGTAGAAATACTCTTGTATATGTGAAAATGACTGATTACTGTTAGATGTAGTTCGCTTTCGTGTTGAGAACATTAAAATTGAGGAAGGGAAATGTGGCTTATCAAGGCCTCTTCTAGAAGAAATCAATGGTTCCTGACAACTTTCACGTCTCCATACAATGGCTGTATGACTTCATTCCAAAGGCTCTGTCAAAAGATTTAGGTTTTAATTAGGACTCAGAAATACAATCTGGTCATCATCCTTCCTGCCATGCAGGCCAAGGTGAAAATGTCTTCCACCACTGGGGAACGAACCGGCTACCTACGTGTCGAGCGCCAGATATCATAATCGAACCTCGGAGAATGGAACAGGACCACTAGGAGAATAGGGCGCTTTTCTCTATTACTGGAAGGAGCTACTATTACAATGTGCCATTAAAGCACCTAAGGTATAATGTCGTTTTGTCACATGCCAACATTTTAGGCGGTACCTGGAAATTCTACTTCCGTTAGTTGAAGCGTTTTTTTAGGGTGGGGAGACGAGACGGTTTCCTGGCTAGTCGAGGTCATTACAGAAGGAAAGGAATTCGGCGACGGTCTTTTGAAAATACCACTTAAACATTCGCCTACAGTGATTTTTGGAAACCATGGAAACACTGAAATCTGGATGGCCGAACCGAATCTGCGTTCTCCTGAATGCTGCATCCCGACATTAAACGCTTACGCACCACAACCATTACGACAACCTACCCTAGGGAGTGTCCATAAACCACGTAGCTCTATTTTGTCCTCCCCCCTACGTAGCCTGACGTAGCTTTTGTCTCTAACAGCCATCAACTCCCCCCCCCCCCCTCCCGCGTAGCACGTAGCCTTTTTCCCTGTTGATTCTAGAAGACATTTGTATTGTTTTCTCTTGTCAGACTATCGTAAATTACATACGGAGATAATTGAATGACGGAAATAAATATTTAAATGCCGTTGTGTGTTCTGTACCTAATTTTAACTATGACAAATAATATGAATGAAAAGCTACGTGGCATGGCTCGCAACCCTCTTTAGACCAAGCCACGTAGTTTATGGACGCTCCCCTAGCAACTACAGTAGGACTTGATCATGCGTCGGCAAAGAAAATAAATTCTGCATCCCACTAAATATTTAACTACTACCATACTTTTTGTGTAAGTAGAATATTTCTCAGTTTGCCTTTCAATTGTTACGACCACTGAAGCATATCCAGGACCTATTGATTTCTTATATTAAAAAAAAAAAAAAAAAAGCATAAGACTTCGCACTATGATATCTTAGAGAAATAATGATACATCATTAACTGGAGCAATAAGGTGATTCGTCAGAAAACCAAAGCTAAAATTAAGTTTTACCACGAAGCTGTTTCAGTACCAGGGACGCTTTTAAGCATAGGCTATCTAGGCTACCTAGGCTGTAGCCTAGGGGCCCGCACCACAACCCCGGGCTCCCGCCTGGGCCAGTAGTAAAGACACAAATTTTCTGAACCGAATTTCAAATTTAAACAAATTTAAGCATCCACAGCCTGAGGCAGCCCCCACCCCCCAATCGGAGGGACCCCGCCTAGGCCACTGCCGACAGGGGGGCCCGCACCACACGTATAGCCTAGGAGCCCATAAAGCCTAAATGCGGCCCTGTTCAGTGCCACAGAAAATTTATTCCAATAGATGGAAAGCCGGACATGTAGCACACGGTGGCACCCGCTATAAGGAGAAGACCTTACCGTAGATCATGTAGCCGTAATGAGCAGCGAAGTTCCACGAGAGACAATAGAGGACAGTAGGCCGCCGAAGCGCTACGTTTCCCTCGCTCCACAATAGATACAGGATGCGGCAAGTCGAGCCTAAGTACGCAGGGCGGAAGCAGGCTCCTCGTTACCAGAGAAAGAGGACCAGTCCAGTGGAGTGGCTGGCTGGAGTGCCGGGAAACAGGACCCGTCTCAGCCCGGGGTGACCTCTACGGCGGCGGCGCTCTCCCAAGGACGAACAGCGCGCACTCCACCGGCGAAACAAATAGATAACGCCCAAGAGAAGCTCATCCAATAACTGATCCAAGAATGTGCCTTACGAGAAATAAGTCACTAGGAGGTACATGTCACAGAAGATTCAAGGTTTTCCCCTTGTTTTACGTATGCTTTACGGCTCGACGACTTCGATATGATGAGAGCCGACAAGAAATCCTGAGGTGGCGTACTATTTAGGAAACTTATTAGTTCTACTACGGCGTCTTCCACAGCGAAGACCTCTTCTGGTAAGAGCTGTTATCCAATTCTAGTTGCAAATTTTTGATACCGTTCTTCAACGTGAAATTTCACCGGCTTGCGCACCACACAGAATTACGACGATGCATTGGACTTTAAGCTGTGGATATAGTTACTTCATACTACATGCGCATTTCATATTCAATACATTACACACATCGTCTTTAGTATATTCCAGGAACCTTCCCGGAGGAATTTTGTTTCTTTTTGTTACAAATGGTTACTTCAACCATAAAATATACCCGTACAGTAAAAATAAAGGTATCGGAAATTAGAAACAACATGAAGCGTGAATTACAGACATGTTTAGCGCCTTGCGTTTAGGAGCAGAAGAAAACGTGCTTAGCACTAGACAACCAGTGCTGCGGCCCTTGCGTTTGTCTCAAATTACGTCAACATCGCTTGTTCGTAACACGCCCCGTGATAGTCTAGCTGTGCTTGTAACAGGACCCCCAGCACATTTTAATTTTTCCGTGTTCAGTCAGAAAGCGATCGGAACGTGGATTCAGACAGGTTTTAAATATTTTCCTGAGGGCAATATCTGTCTAAATGATCACAGAGAGGATAACTTAAAAAATAAAAAAATTACTGTGTTAGGTATTTCGAAATATCACACCCTGTTAAATCAAGCGATCTGAAACTACGGTCAGAAGACAATATTATGACAAGGTCAAACGAATATCCGACACTTTCTGTTTAAGGGAAAACGTTAACTACCGCATTAATAAACATAAAAACAGGCGCGAGATGATCTTCGTAAGCACGAAGAAAACTTGTATCTGCGTCATATGCGCTGCCATATGACCATTGTGCCTTGCAACCAAAAGTTCCACCTGTAAGCAACCCATTGCTCTCGCGGTTGTATTTTTGATTATGTCAATTACGAAAAAAAAGTCTGTGCGTGGGGCGGAAGGCAAGGAGGGGAGGGGATGGGAGGGGATTGCAATCTTCGTTATTGTATTACTATGTTAACATATAAGAGATAACATTCCTCCTCCAAAGCCACATATTGGATATTCAATTTTAAAACAGTGCAGAATCGAAGTTAGTTTTTTTTCTCATTGTTTAACTCAGTTTTAATGTTTTCAATCACAGACAGTATCACGATTATCTGAATTTTTTTTCTTTTTTTACAGAAAGACTCAAACGAAGGTAACTGACACGGATGCTGTGGCCATTACTGTTGACCCATGTCTCCTGTCGACTTCCATCTAAAAAAATTTTCGAAAATTTGTATGAGGGCTGAGAAAAGATTTAGCAGACAGGATAGGGTGGACGAGTAGACAAAGGGTATTATAAACCACGAGGTCATACACTAACGTACAGTTTTTTAGACGACTGGAAACTAAGGAGGAAAAAAAACCTAAGTCGTATTTCGTCACTGATCTTTATTTCTAGAAAACTTGACGCTTGACACTGCGACAAGCGTGTAACTATTCATTAGGGGCGACACAAGCGCCGGTTCTACTCCAGCGTGCCAAGCCTAAGTTGTAAGACATTGACGCGAAGGACGTGTAATCTTTATGAAGATCCTGTGTAACGGAGCGTGACGTGAATTATAAAGATGCAAATTTGCACTTTCTACAGCCAACGAACTTTGCAGATTATTCATGACCTGCTGAAAAGAGTGGAAAACCAGAGAAGAGACGTACAGTGCACTGAAAAAAAAAGAAACGCGAGGAAGTGCATTTACTTGAAGTAAGAGCAGTGCAGACATGAATCAAAATCCAACCACTAAGTAAAAGACTTTCCGAATAACCATTTCCGCTTCCATTATACCACTAACACTTCATGTATGGATTAACTGTGTTTAAAATCATTGTACAGAAATAGCGAAAAGATTTAATTTTTTATTATTTTTTACGATAGCAGAGTCAAGTTGTTAGATAAACCTATCTTGGAAAAAAAATCAACAACGTCCAAGCACGAAAAAAAAAACTGTTGTATCAATGCCCAGTAAAAATTCGACCTTGGACAGTGTGTTGTTCTCTTATTAAAACCTAAGCGTGAAGGTGGTATTCACGAGAGAAAACAAGCCGAAGATGCGCAGAGAAACCGGTTACACCAGCAGGGCTCAAGCGTCTGACTGATGAACCACAACAAAAACAGGAACGTAAGCTTCCAGGTCGGCGGGAGTCGCTCATCGCTCGGCCGGAAACCAGCTGCCGAAAACAGCTGCCGAAAACAGCAAATGCAGTGGCCACTTCACTGCGGTGCAATCACGGTTCGTGCAGAAATCGGCTCTCCTTGCTACCTAGTGACACAGCACCGATACCTTCACACTTCAAATTATCCTAATACAGGGAGAAGTGATATGTTGACAAATACAGCGCACTAATGCCCAAACCGATGTTTAGTTCCCTTGGTCCACATGGTGAGTCGAAAATGAGAGGACCTGAACTCATTGTCAGAATCTGCCTCAAATCGCGTACCGTTTTAGTATTGTATCTTGATATTGTTAACAGTGGAAGATTGCCTCTTATACCTTACACTACTTTCCTTACTTCGGAACTTACTGGTAGAAATCACTTTCAATGATCTTCCCCGTGTATCAAACGGTAAGCTGTAAACACAAAGAAAGAGTAGGATGCGCAAAAACCTGAAACAATCTCCAAACCCTTTCTGCTCCACACCATAATTTTACAGGCTGTTTACACGTGTCTTTTGCGTTTCTCTATTCGTTTCTCCGCAAGACTGTTCCATTTTTTAAAGGACATAGAAATTGAACAATATAAACCGGATATGTGGAGGCCAAATAATGACCCATATTAATATTATTCGTATTATTAGAATCAGTAACATTAGATAGCATAAATAAAAGAAGTTTTGCCTGGTACACCAAAATTTGTGCAGTATTTCTCACAATGTGTTTTATGGTTTTCTTCCAGACTCCTTTAGTCTCGAGTGACGGCCAAAAAAAGGAAAATAACTGTTTACGAGTGCGAATACAAACTGGGTGAAAGAATAGACGATAAATACTGGTCGCACTTTTGCTATAGATACCTGCTTCCAGTGAATTGTAAGCAAAAATAAAATGCGAAATTAAATAGGTTATTCAGTTTTTAAATTATTTGAAAGTGCGAAAGTGCTTTTTGGATTAATTTACTGCTTGTTCGGAAATATTGAAATTTTAACAGTCTCTATATTATGTACCCAAGAGGGCAAATTAGCTTAATGAGGATCGAAAATAAGCAGCAAAGAGGAAATTACATATTGGTCGGACGACCAAGTGGAATATTGACCAACACGATATAGTAATATTGCACATTTAACGAGGATCTCTCCAAATTCGAGGTTAATAATGAGATAGAGAGTTACTCCACAAAGTCTAACAGCGACAAACAGCAGCCTAATATGTATGTCAGACAGACACTCGTTCAACCTTCGTCAGTATCGAATCTTACGATCGACTATAACCACGCAAAGGCCAGCTTATCTGATGAAATCGCTGTTAACGCTTGCAGCTATCTAGACTGAAAACGCGGAGGAGAAAGATGACGAAATTTAGAATGAACTTGCATCACTGAAGCATAGTACCCTACAGTTTATACCACTTTCCGTCTTGACACAACAGAATAAAATTTGTTATCTACATATTTGTTTTTACTCTGTTTTTTTGAATAGTCAGATATGACAATTTAACAGATTTTTTTTTTTCTTCACTGGTAAATACACTCCAAATCACCAATTATTTCACAGTAATTTTTCTTCCACTTTGCTCCTGTTCGTGTACTCAAATTATAGATTTTGCAGGAAGGGGATGCTGAGAAGAGGCAATTACCATACCTGATACAAGCAGATTTAAGTAGTATTTGGGACATCCACAGAACAGTAACACCCGTGCAAAAATGTAAACAATGTTACGTGTAATGTGAACGAAGGAACGCCTAGCGTAATCCACATGAACAGATCTAGAAGTGAATCTTACCAGTTTCTGGAAATGGCACATGATTAATACGAGTATTTCGGCACATGATAACTGCTGTTGATAATCACATTAAAAAAAACTGAAGATCACATTAAGGAAGCGAAGAATCACTCGTTCTGATATCATGAAACGCATTTCGTTATCTAATAGTGTGTGTAGAGTCCTATGCAGTTGAGAGATGCCACTAAGCGAAATACTTCAGGAATCTATAAAAATGGAATCACTGGAGTTAGCAGGCATGCGAGGTTCAAATTACGCGTGTATGGAACTTTCATGCGACAGTCACGCCAGATTCTTTGTACTTCCTCCCAAACAAGAAAACAGTAAGGAATTCGTACGACAATGCTGGGTGGGGTGATAGGGAGACCTGGGCACGTTAACCTTAAGCTCAGCGTGATATACAAACATGACAAAAATCCCGCCCGGTATTGATTTTAACTCCGGAACTTTTAAGTTTCCTTGTGAACTTCTTATATGTGAGCAATAAGGATCATCCTTGCGGAAAGGAAATAGAAATAAATACTGTTCAAATGGCTTCAAACAGTTTCTGGGACAATGAAGAGGTGGAAAGTAACAACAATGCGAAAGTGTAAACAGTTTTACGTGTAATGTAGACGTTGGAATCTTCCAGCGTAATCCACACGAACAAAGCGAAGCTTTTTCACAAGTGAAGGTCAGTTTAAGAGGGGTAATAAAAATTTCAGTCGAGACTGGGATATCGAACCGGAAACATTCAGATCTCTAGTCAGAATGAAAACAATGAATCACGATATAGACACAAGCCAAACACTGCGAACACCGTATGCCATCAACAGAGACTGCTATCATTTACACAATTTATGAAGCCATCGTGCCAAGGAATAAATGATTCTGTTGAGTTACATCAAACGTGGTTGAGAAAGGGAATCCATGCCACGCTCAACATAAACTTCCTCGAGTGAAAAAGAAGACAAGAAGGAAAGTAGTTTGTCCTTACGCCTTGTGTTTCACCTCCAAGGCTGACGTAACGGCTGTTCGTGTTTGTATTCCTTCCTGTATCGCTCTCGCTTCAAATCGTGACGTCAGGTATGTTTTCTTTCCTAAACTTATTACCGGGAACACAAAAGAGCAGGGTGACCTCTGGTTGCCAGCAGTTTGTGATACGATAAGGTTTCGTACCAGCGCTGTCACAATCTAGGTTCAAGGAAAACATTTCTAACCGAATTTTGCCGTCCCCCTTAAGTGTAGGGGTTAGCGTGATTGCCTGGAGTTGCAGGGGTTACTGGTTCGAGATCTACCTGGGGTACTGGCATTTTTAATGAAGTATTGTGTCCGTCCTGTATAGTACTCAGTTCTGCGCATACACAATACTACAGAAATGAGGAGTACTGTTGGAAAATTAATATATTCATTGTCTATTAAGAAAAGACCTGCGTGCAAGAATTATTGATAGACTTTTAAAGCATTAGAAAAGTTGCTGAGGCTGACTATATGGCTGTGACGTATTACTTTAAAAAAAAATAATTTAACCGTCAAGTTCTTTCACAGGGCAGTAACTAAGACACAGCATTTTGAATAAATTGGTTCCTTCCTTGAATGTAACAGCTGCGGATGAGAAAGAGAAATATGGCAAAAATTCTTCCATGCAGAAGCTGATTAGACGAACGTGAAGAATTTCATGTCTCGTTAAATTGGAACAATAAGACAGGGGTAAAGACTCATGTGGTCGAAATGACGTAGTGTCAAGGCTTTTATTGCCTGCGCAATCCGCCTAAAGCGTAGCCGCCTTGACCTAACCTGATAATTCTACCGGGTATAGGGGACCTCCAATTTAACGTGGATTCCAAACCACGGAAGCGTTCTGGCGGACTTCACATTATACGGCAAGCTGTAGCAGAGGTGAAGGTCCCCACCGAGACAGTGAGTAGAGCAGGGTCCCTTCGATCTCAAGTTAGACGCCCTGATGCAGTGTGGTGGTCCTTTAACGCGCCCAACTACACTGGTGGATTAATACTGAATTATTTAGTTATGCTTGCAAATAGATTAATAAGAATTTTGATGAAGCTGAAATTCTGCACAGTGACCAGGCTAACCTAATGACACAACATATGCCCAATTTTCCGACTGTCACAGCGTCGATTGTGCGCGATAGGTTAACAAAAGAGTAATTCCTAACAGCGGGATCGAGTAGCGATCAGCCGTGCAAATCGAAACACATAATAATCGCCACTATCATTAATCTAGGCCCCCTAAGATCACTGTGTAGACTTTGGACGGTACACTTGCGAAGGTGCGGCCACTGCGGCCACTGCAGGCGCTGCCAGCCGACACCTGGCCAGCCCGAGTAGGTGTCTTCCCACAACTAATTTTAGACAGGCCGGCAGAAGACGGTCGGTCTCGCCGAGTGACTCAGCCGTAACTAACGGCACGAGCAGTGCACGCGACGTAGACTATCCACCACTGTTCCCAGTACTGATTAACGAATAAAACGGGGGCGAAGAGAGTCGGGGGAGTGTACAAGGCGTGTGTTCGTAATGATGCGTGGTAAGATATTAGTGGAAGAATTACGAGAGGCACATGGAAGGGAAAAGATGACAATTACCACAAACTGGCACTTCATTTCAGGCACAGGGGTATGGGAAGATTTTCTTTCGTAGGTAAGGGGATCGGGAATTAATAATTTACCAAAAATACTAAAGGAATTTAAAGTTGAACTTAGTAGACGGCAAGAGTAGGTAGGAAAAGGGGGGGGGGGAATGGATGTGTAGGGACACTGCCATCTGAGCAAGAGCCCCATTGCAATTAAACAACATTTTTGGCCGTCCCGTACTTCCCAGTCTTGCCGAACCTTCGAAACGGCCAATGCAGGATTATCAAAAATGACTGAAGCGATTTAACAAATTTACTGCAGCTATATTATTTGACATCAGAAGTGAGCAGTCAGTCAATATGGCGATAGGACGATGGTCAGGAATTGCTATCATGGCCTTGACTTTCTCCCGACCTAACACCACGCGATTTTTTTGAGGAGTCATGTGAAATATCCAGTGTTTAAGCCTCCTCCACCAACAAACCTACCAGAACTGCCAACTGACGTCAACAGTGCTTTTGAACAGATCGATAGGGGCATGCTGCACCGAGTGTAACAAAATCTCTACTAAAGACTTGATATCTGCAGAATTAGTAAAGGAGCACATATAAATTAATTGTAATATGCCAAAAACATTGAGTTTTTCTTTATGACTGTGAATTTTTGTGGCAATATGTCAAATAAAAGATCTACAGTAAATTTGTGAAATCGCTTCAATCATTTATAACACCACCGTTCTGTCATTTGGTTTTTTCGGACAACTTACCCATTATTCGAGAGAATCTGGCTACTGTACAATCCCTATATTACGTAGATATAAAGCACACAATCGAAAAATTAACGTCTCGGTAAAGCATACCGCCAGGACCCGTATCCCTCAAGTTGTTGCCAAATAGTGTTGAAAAAGCATCTGGTGTAATGTGAATTACTACAAACCTTTTCCCTTACGAGGCGTTTGTTCCCTATCGATCAGTTACATGTAACAGTTGTTTATCCTGGTGTAATGATGGTCTGGGATGTCATAAATAGAAACGTTCACTGGTCACAGCTCTGCGCGCTGCTGCAGTCTCAAGTTTCCACCAAGGTCACTTCAATTTGGTCGAACGCTCCCGAAACGAGCGTTAACGTTCAGACTTCGCAATCGGAAAGATCGGTCTTACAGTCCAGATTCGAGCACATTTCGTTGGGTTTCATTCAAGTGCCGTGATGGTTTCTTGACAACGACCATGGCAGATTTTCAACGTTTCTTTTCAATGTTTTTTTGTCTTTTAATGACAGCTCTCACTTCAAAAAAAAAAAAAAAAAAAAAAAAAAAAAACACACACACACACACTCTTTGTGCAAAACAATAAAACGAAAGTTGATACTCGCTGTCCGAATCTCCTTCCTGCCGCTTATTTCAAAACCGAGTACAATGACAATTTCGACTGAGAACGCAAGGGTAACTGGGGTTACGAATTTGCTCAACTCTACAGTCAGATTCTTTCGCGCCGCTGTCTTGAGATGCCTACGCAATGAAACGCAAGCTCTGATCTTGGAAAGAAATTTAAACCAAAATAATTAACTGATGGCACAAATTCGTTACTTAAATTTCGGTACGGCAGGTAATATTCACCTGTTGCCGCTATGTTTAATTATATTTCTATAACATTTTTATTATTATTTTGAACGTGGCATCCTAAACTGTATAAAGAATCCAGAATCTCAACAATTCTACATACTTATAAATCCTCTCCACATCTGGGGTACAGTGAACACCAGCTAACATCACGGAGGCATAATATGTGACGTACATGCCAGTCTTACCACTGGCACCTGGAGGAGGAGAGTGGCGGCCGGTCGGATCGATAGCAGGCATCTTGCGGGGCTCTGCCAAGCTGGCTCGCTGGTTACTGCGGTCGCTACTGCAAGTCAACAACACCATGCGCCCGCGATCTGCATGGCGGACTCCACACACAACACTGCCGTCGCCACGGATCTCAGTTCACTAATGTCTTCCGCCCTTATCGGACGACAGACGGAAGATAATTCTGCCAGAAATGATATTTCGTAGCAATGCAGCATTCTCAATACAATTCCCCAAAAACAATACTGAAAGGTAGCCGGTACCGATAGTGTAGGTACCAAGCTGCTAGCCGTGCCTCGGTTAAGGATGGTTCTAATTCAATTAAGTGTTGTTCACACAATCGGAAGCAACACGACTACTAATGAAATGACAAATGTACGAAACTGTGGATCTCTACAAGTAAAAATCCTCTTGTCACTCATCCTTGACCATCGTTGTAGAATTATTTAGGCTATTGTAGTTTTGACGTTTCAAACGAAGAGAAGAAATTTTTCCATATGTTCCTGTAAACCAGAAGCTTACAAAGTGTGGTGGAGAAGTGCCATTTTCCAACGGTGCACAGAAATTACATCACTCACTTTGTTTTTCAACTCGACTGAAATCCGAGATTGACTTAATTAATAGACCCTATTTCTTTGCTTCCAGTGAATCTATTTAGTAGTAGAGAAATAGGGTGCAAGAAAGAATTAAATCCCTCGATAATAATTATAAAAAGCAGTAACGTCACTGAAATAAGGATTTTTTTTTATCTTTGGGCTTTATGCCTCGTCGGCCTTAAGGTCATTAGAGATAGAAGGAGAATGGGGGCAAGGAACGCTTCCGGCATTAGCAGAGAGTGAATTAGGGTAAAAATGGAAGGCAGAAATCTGAATGGCCGGACGGGGATTTACACGCGTCCTCCCGAATGACAGCATCGTGCTTTACAGCTCAGTCACCAGTCTTGCTAAATTTCTAAAAGAAAAACGCAAAGCAGACTGAAGAAGACAACTAGAAAGGCTCCACCTCGCCTGTATTAGTCATCAAAAGGATAAGTGACAGATGCATAAATATCTCTAGAGTTCTTCAATGAGTTACCGGCCCGGTCCCAATGTGCATCGACAAATAATCCGTTCAGAAGAGAGGATGGAACCAGACGACTGACGCTTACAAAATACTTAAGGCAGCCTAAGAGTCAGCAAAATGAATACAGGCTAATGCTCATTTATTCAAAATATTTGTACGATTTCTTTAAATGAAACTGCAATATATACGTGTGAGAAAAAAATTAACTCAAAGGATTGGAAAAGTGCGATAACAGCACTGGACAAATAGGATCGAAAATTACAGGCCGATCAGTTTGACATTAGTAGTTGAGATTGATATGCAACCACATCAGTAATGTTTTGTGAGGGAAAAAACCAGTTTTCAAATAGTTAACATGGTTTAGGATATTCATGTGAATCTCAGCCTATTTCGAGTGAAACAGACAAGAGAGGCAAAACCGATAGTGTAATACTAGATTTTTCTAAATAATTTGAAAGACACAAAATCGTGGAAAATAAGGTAATTACCTTGGAGTGGATGAAAAAGTGATCTGCTTGGTAGGAGAATTTTTAAAAAGGTAGAAAGCAAAGAGAATAGGAAATGCAGTCTCGAAAGGAGCAGCGAAAATGGGTGTGTAGGGAAATTACCCCAAACACGTATCTACCAGGAATTTTAGAAAAGAGACTGCGGCAATGGATCAAATACTGCCAGCGCCGCACTGCTTCACTGTCGTGTATTACGTTTCAAACATGGGAAATTCACCGCTAAGTCTTATTTGAGCAAGGAATCCTATTTCAACCACAAGAAACTTGCCACGGGTCAGGAAGTGTCATCTGGAGGCATGCTCCCTTTCTGTTCAAGAACGAGTCGCTTTCACATCGCCAATGTGTCATCTATTTACTATCTTCTCTTCTTCATACCGTGAGTTTCAATTGTTCAAACTCTTACGAACAGTTAATTTCTACTTGACAAACAATATTCGAGATTTTGTGAGCAAAGAAAATGGTGCGTCAGTTCCTTTTAATGTTGACAAATAGAATGTTAGAGTTGGAGACATAAAATTAAAGTACTGAGACTTGAGGTCAATCCGACATAAACCGGTCTTTTATTATAGAAAAGAAGATCAGACACCACGCTGTGTAAAAAACGTTTGGTGAAATACCGAACATACTTTAACAGTATAAATGGAGAAATTAAGGTACGGTTTAGTCTTTCGAGAACAGTATGCAACGAATGACAGCACAGTGTTATTCCGTCTCTTCCCATCTTCGATAAGAGGAAAAATACGACAGGCTGTGATGTCTACAAGAATCTCTTCTAAGAAAGGTTCCAAAAATGCATATGCCGGTAGTGAACCAAACAGCACTTACAAAAAAAATGGGTAGAAAGAACGGTCCAGTAATTCATTAAGGCGCCGGCTTTGAAATGTCAACTCCCCTTTTTCGAATTCTGAAATTGTCCCCCTTCTCCTATGCATTTTGTATCCAAAAAACGCTGTGGCTCGGGGTTTATACCGGTCTTTCCACCTTGTCGACGTCGATGGTGAAGGCAAAGAACGGAAAGGATGTTGCCCATTGCCTTTTGGAGGAACCATCCCGGCACTCGCCAGGAGTGATTTCAGGAAACCATGGAAAACGGAAAAGTTGATGGCTCGACGGGGATTTGAACCCGCGTCTTCCCGAATGTCCGTCCCGGTTTGGTTTTCATTTTAATCTGTACGTCCAACAATGACAGTGGTGGAATGCATGACAAAACCTAAACACAAATAAAAACAGTATGTAGGAGAAGGATCACATACTTCCTCCATTTCTCAAAAGCGTGATACAATGGCGTTAAATCTTCAACGGCTGATGTTACTTCTAGGTGCATGTCGCGAAGTACTCTTCTCTGCGCCCCACCAAAACAGCCCGAAGCATCCTTCATTAGTTTTTTCGAATGATATAAAAACCGTTGGCATGTGAGGGCTGTTCCAGTTACGGCACGCGAACTCTCCAAACTCACGTTCTGCTGTTCAGCCGAGCGGCCTTTCTCCAAAAGAAAGCGCAACATCATCGACCACTCACTATAGCCCCAATTTAACAAGTAAGCCGACAACGCAGATCAAGAAAGTTAACTTCGGATAGAAAACTACTTAGAGTCCCACAATAAAAGTAAGGGAAAAGAAGTGAGAGGGGGGAGGAATACACCTTTTAATAATTTTCAGCACATGAAACCAGTTCTCAGCTGAGCATAACGGGTTCTGCCTAGAAAATGTCAGAGATACGGTAGAAAAAATACAATTACCGATCTCAAAATCTGAAACCCTATTCATCTTCAAATTATTTTCCTTCAAACTTCTCTTGAAGAGACGTAGGACTGGTCCGAAATTTCTATCAAATTTATGAGTCGGTGACGCGGTAGCCAGTGGTACCGCAGAGCAGAATTCCAGAAAAAACTCAAAATTGGTCTACATTACAAAGCATCTTATTTAAGTCAGGAAGCTTCCTGATAGGCACGTGCAACAGCCCGTCAGAACCTCAAAACAACCAGTTCAACGCCAACTCCAAATTCCTAGCGAACGAGTTCAACACAATTTTACTGCTTCTTGCACTCGCCTGCGCCACGCGGACTACTGCTACCCGCATTACCAAGTTGCATACTGGGGTAGCAGACACACAAGGCACGAGGAGTTCTTTTCATAACGTAGCTGATATTTGCATAAATGAAGGCCAGAAACCTTAACCACTTTAAAAGTACTCTCCTTAAGACCAATTAATCTTATCCCGGCAGTCCTGCCATTGTTAGAATCTTGAGTTAAAGATGGGCCACCGCTATTTGTCCAATGTCTTCTAGTGACGAGAAATCAGTCCCTTTTGAGGGTTTTCATCTTTGGGGGCGTCCATTAATGACATGAGGTGAAATGGGGGGGGGGGGGGAGGTCCGGCGGAATCTCAAAAAACCTCACCAAGGGGAAAACTGAAATCCCACGTGAGGTTTTGAAGTTCGAGTAGAATTGTAGAGCTAAAAAAAAAAGTATCAGAAAGTTGCGAGGTCGATTGGGTGTGGGGGTGGGGGCTATCTCCCTCAAAATCTCACGTAATTTTAGAAGGGGAAGGGTCCGACCAAATCTCACGAAGTCTCACCAAAAAAAAAAAAAAAGAGGGGGTCGAATTCCAGAAAAAAACCTTACGTCATTAATTGACGGCTCCTTCAGAAACAAGGAGAAATTTCAAAGAAAATATCGTCCCACGAATTAATAGTAGTGATGTGTTTGATGGTAAAGTCTGAATAGCCTACGAAAAATGCGCAATCCATGTCATCTGAAAGACGAACTTGCGTTCACTACACTCATTCACTGTTGGAGTGATGGCAGCGATTGATACACTGCTAAAGATCCTTTCGCCTCCTCGGCGGAGAATATCTCCCTTTGTCTTATTTCGGGGTAGCAAAAAATTAACGGTCAGATGTTGAACAAAAGTGGTAAACAATTAATGATCAGACATTTGAGTAGAACCACCCGTACAACTAAACATCACGAAGTTATTTCGTAAGAAGTGTGTTTCTATTTCGACGCCGCGCGTGCTAAGAAGATAAACATTCGTAGCCATGGTGTGGACTGTCTTTCTTCCTGCGTATTACTGCATGAGATATTGTGCACGTGAAGCAAAACCGAGTGGAGGGCAGTCTGGCTTGGGCACTGTTATTGCCGACAACTTTCATTCCAGACCGGTTCTCACTCGATAGCCTGCCCGACTGCCTGCCAACATACAGCACGCGGCAAAAGTATTCTACCACCCAACAGGGTCTCAGGTCCTCCTCCGAATCCTAGACAATACAATCAGGTAGCCTGCAGTAATGGCGGCTTTCACTTCTGCGATTTCCAGTCGAACGGACAGCGTTAATGGGCAGTTTCTTTTTCTTAGCCCCCATTACTTTTTATTCGTGTCCAGTAGTTAGCCGACAATTTTACCGTGGACAACGTCAGAAAAGCTGAACTGCGCAAGCAACGCAAATCCAAACTTGCAGCAGCAACTACGCATGCAAAATTTAGTTTCCTTCCCGCCTGCCTGTGGACCAATAATCATCACTCGTCCATTGTAGCCAACATCCAACATCATTACTTACTCGCTCCGCATAACAAACACACACACACACACACACACACACACACACACACACACACACACACACACACACACACACACACAGAGAGAGAGAGAGAGAGAGAGTCTTATAAAATAATGGAATCTTATCCACCTTTCTTATACATATGAGATTCTGTCCCAACTCATTACCAGAATGTCCCCATTTCAAAATTCTCCACACAGTCTAGCAAAGATAAATTTGGTCAGCAAGAGACACGACGATAAGATATGCTGACCACATAGGAGAGGGAGATATAGTGCTTGTTACGTTGGACACCTAAGAGAACAAGTACGACTGAACCAAAGTATTGATGAAACGTATGAAACTAAATTGAATATAAGTCCAGCTTCATAACCTAATTAGATGCCAATAAGATACAGCACCTATGTTGAATGAGACTTCTCTTCACAATGTTCTTCCGCTAAAACTTTGAGTGAAATAAATTTAATAATTTAATGATGGTGATGGATCGCATTCGTGGTTCCTCGGTATGGATCGCTGTTGTCGCAAATATAGGGCAATATCGTCGATTTCAGAGACAACAGATATATGGATAGATATGCTG
Organism: Vandiemenella viatica; assembly: GCA_031002005.1. Taxonomy (NCBI): domain Eukaryota; kingdom Metazoa; phylum Arthropoda; class Insecta; order Orthoptera; family Morabidae; genus Vandiemenella; species Vandiemenella viatica. Next base: position 124,795,126 of record JARYHS010012519.1, on the reverse strand, counting down.
AATTTAGTGTAGGGTTCTCTCGAGAATACGATACTAATGGGCAATAATATTAGGTCAGGCCCATAGAATGCATTCCATTCCAATGTACGCTGCTTCTGTAACCAAACGGACAAACACACAGCAATTGCAATGATGCTTCGGCAGAGCAGTTAGCAGATATTTCGTTAGTAACAAAACAAAAAAACCGAGTGTAGTAAACTGAAGGCTAAACAGCAGATAAACGTCTCCAAGGCAATGAGGCAGTCTTGAGTCTCTACAAGAAAAGCGCTTTCAAAATAGAAAAAAAAAGCAAGTCGAATGCACCTTCCTACGGCAAACGATCATTGTAATGGGTTCAAAACATTCTTTTTTTTATGTTGGATAAATATTTTTCCGATAAGCAAATCTTTATTTATCCTTGAACGAAGTGAGGTAAGTTGTTAAAACTATCCACTCCCATGCGAATAGACAAGGTATCTGAAGGACCTGGGATCTTTAAGGAAATTTGGAATATTTCTTGTGCGGATTTCACGTTAAACTGTTCACTTATTTAACTCATTTTGCTTATTGTACTAATACCCTATCAGCTATTTATTTCCGACACGGATAACAAGAAAAGCACAAAAATTAGTTTCATACAAGCACGAAAATAATTTCAGTACGAATAACTCTGGAGACTATTAATCTGAAACCTAACCTATATATTTAAGAAACGAAATTCATACTGGACTAGGGCAACCGCGGTGACTCCAAAATACCGACCTTCCCGATTTTCCTTAATCGTATAACCGGATGCTATTCGAATAAAAATTACACGTTTCACGAAAAAGCTAACTGGATTTGCAAAAACAGCCATATTCCTTCCACAGCACCGATCACCTTATACTAACTACAACCTTCTTTTATAACCTGGAAGAATACCGACATACAATCATTACTGTGTCGACTGGACGAAGTCACAAAGCAGCAAATTCGATTCGTTCTTGGAGAGCGAAAATAAATAAATAAGATGCTTATTCACACGGCTAGAAGTACGTTTTGCGGTAGGATGATTTAACAGAAGCAACGCAGCCGTGATTTCTAGTCATATAACTGAACTAATTGCCAACGTAGTAAAAAGGAAAATTAGATCGGAAAAGATCACTTAGATAAATCTGATCCTGTACACTTTCAAAGAAGACACTTTCTTTTGGGTACCTTGTAATGACGATTAGACGCAAGTTTGTAACCACGAATGGTGACTATCTGTCCACTAATCTGATGGTTTGAATGAGGGGTATTTTGATTGGAGCCACAAGCTGTTGGTCCTGGGACGTAGCGCGAGTCCGTACCAAAGGTCGGCCCTCGAAAGGCCCGAGTTCTCCCTCTTCCGCCCACACCTCACTCCACCAGCCTTGCGTCACTGAGCACCGACTCGCTTACGCAACTGGCAGGCGGCGCAGCTGGCAGTCCGCTGCACCATGTGGTGGTGGCGCTCCCCTCTATCAATCGATACGCCCACTTCTCTTCATTCCAGGCAGATTTCACTTGCTGAAGTAGTAAAGAAATCATGATCTGAGCATATGTAGACATTTTTCACAGTCTGGATTTATCGACTTCTTGTAAAGGGAAAGAGGAAACCTTAGGGGTAGCAGAAGATTGCTTTAGGATTTGTTTGCAACGGTGTAGCATGTTTGTTGTATTCTTAAATGGATGTTTACAATAGATCTGAAAATTCTAGAAACAAAACGGAACAAGTATGAGTGGAGCAAGAGTAGGAGGCGAATGGCGGGATGCTTCCTTAAAAAAAGGCTATGGCCGAATTCCTTCCGGTTCCTTGTACCCAGTCCCATGCCGCCTCTAATGACCTTAGCCGTCGACGAGGCGTAAAGCAATAAGTAAAAAAAAAAAAAAAAAAAGGAAATCAAATTGGTACGTTTCTGAGGAAAGCGTAGTCAGAAAAAATCTGAAGTGACAGGAAATAATGTTGATGCAAGTACTAAACGAAAAATGAAAATTGGTGAAATAAAAATACATTATGTTATATTGTTCAGTCTCACAATCATCTATGAAAAGTAATGAAGAAACAAAAACCGGATTATCTGTTGAAAATGAACATAGATAAAAACTACAAAACATGCTGCTGTTACAATAAATGGTGCCTTCGTAAATATAAAACACGATTAGCTTTTATTATTATTATTATTATCATCATCAGGTCTTTTAACGTAGTAACTTTACGCTTCTTACGTTCAAAATCTCTTAAAAATCATCGGCATCAAATCTGAATGCAGGAGTGCAATCGACACTTTCGTCACTACACACCTTTATTAAGTATGTCATACTGCCTAGTGAACACGCGTGCTTAGAATGGACTAAGACATCAAATGTGAACCCGACGTGTCAGTTGCACTCAGACAGTTACAGCAGTAACAAGTCCACTCTGCTAGCATTTTGCACCAATGAGGAACAAAGGGTGTCAGAAGGTGCGACAGGTGATGAAATTTACCGTAGACTTTTAGCACAATATCGGGACAATGTCTGGTCACAAACGCTTTTTGGGGGTCGAAATGTTTACGTTTAAGATTTTAAACATCTACGTCTCATTCAAATGGACTACATGCTAGTTCTCCAGTAACGCTGTTCATTATCCTGACCCAGCTTCTCCAGAATACCATGAAGTTAGACATTAACCATCACTAATCAGATTTTACAACATCAGTGTTTGTAGGATAAATTGGTCCATCTAACACAACCTGATGAAACGCGACAATGGTGAAGGACTTGCTTTCATGCTCAAGTTTTCTTAGCACAGACTTTCAGAAATGAAGGAAGCATTTCCATGGAAAATCTGGCTTTCTTCAGAATTTACTTTCAGAATCAGCGGAAAGCGAACTCTAACTCCGTCCTCACGAATTCAACGATATTAACCTCTTTTACAACGGAACGTGCAACGCACAGATTGGCACGAGATGTACGTTAATGCTTTATTCAACAATTAAAGAAAAGTGATCTATAGCACCACAGGTCTCACTCCTCTACAAATTTTTGTTTGGATATCGATGAGAAGTGCTGCAGCTAATAAATACGTGGCGTTGCGTTCGGTAAAGACAAGTGATCTCCCATCACTGTGGCATGGGTAAGAGAATATCGGTAGGATCACCCAGTAACTATCAACACTGTATGGAAACGTTTTCGCGAACAATTCTGTTCACAGGTTTACTTCTTTGAATACGAGCATGGAAACCGAATTAGGTTTCAGCATATATGTAGGTTCGTATTTTATCTCAATAAACGAAACGAAGATAGGTTCTTCTGCATACATTTTTGACAAACTGTTCTTTTCAAGTGAATTTCATTACAACAAAGTTGTAAAAATAGTCATATGCGCACCAAATAAATTACTAAAACTTCAAAACCTGATAAATACAAATGAATACACTGCGAATCTGGTATAAAAATCCAAATACTAGCTTCTGTTAACGCTTTAAGGCGTATAAGAGCCAACCAGCCACATAAAAATTCTAAAAAGATGTTTACGTTGCTTTGTTGTCACGGTGGTTAATCGAAATAGGGCTAGATCTTTGGATAGTCCGAAACCACCCCTAACACAATATACAAATCAAGTCGTTACAATGTCATGTAGCGGTAGGTGACCAATGTCCTATGTGCAGGCAGGTAGAAAGAATACTACAGGTAACTCGAAGGAGCTGCTCCAAGGTTTGTTTGGTCGATTTTACCAACTAGGATACTACGCCTGACTTCCATAGGCAAACTAAATGGTGTCACCTTCCAACACAAATGCATGTTAAGTCTGGGACAAAAAGAAAATCCGTTATGACCGTGTTACATACCATTTTTCACTTTTTCTAAAAAACTACTATCTCCTATTCAATCCAGTGCTGGTTTTCACGTGTATGTTTTAATAAAGTTTCGTTATATTAAAAAAATGCCAATTACACGATAATTCTGAATTGTGTGTCCCTGAGTGGCATGCAACTTATGTGCTGAACTATTTGGGAAACTGAGAAGATAGAAAAATTAACAACACTGAAATTAAACGTAACCAAATACGATAAAAAATTTGGTGTGTGGAGTTACCCAGTGGACAAAAATACATTTTCGTACTGGCAACAAATATTAAAAGAGCAACTATTTGGCTTTAATTCTGTGATCATAAAATTCCGTGACTAACTTTATGAGAGTAACGGGAGAGAGAGATCTAACAGCCGCGACATCATATTCTTATTAGCAAAAACACTGATTTTATGGCTTGGCTAACTTAGTTTTACACCGGTCGCAGATGAGTGTTAAGGTAGCAGCTTATGAAACCATCGTCATCAAGAGGGAGCAATGTAAATTAGCTCGGCGCACTTTCTACGTGACAGCCAGGCCCGGGGGTTGCGCAACAGTCTCGGCTTGCTCAGGGTAACTCGATTCCCGCCCGTACTGAGGGGAAAGTTGTCTCGCCTGCCGCCTATCTTTGCGATAGATCGCGCGACACACATTTATTAGGAACGCCCGAGAAACAAATCTACTCTCGGCTGGAACGTAAACCACTTGACCTTTGTTTTTATGTGACTGGGACGATTGGTTCAGCTCTCCTTGCAATTTTTATTAATTTTAGGTTTTGTTCCTATCCAGAGATAAGAACACAGTAACTTTTTTTGGATTCAGCCAGCAATTGTAGGAGCATTTGCAGTAAATAATAGATACGATCCTACTTCACAATAGATTTCGTAATTCGGCCCAAGCGAAACCTAGCGCTATAGCAATTCAAATGCGATTCTGGCTCTCAGAAAACAGCGAATTTTTTTTTTTTTTTTTTTTTTTTTTAAACGAAGAAACCATATTTCTAAGCCAAGCTAAAACACCTTACCTGGGCTACAGGGTGACAAACTGATGCGACGGCTGCTTAATAAACAATTAAGATCAGAATGATACAGAGTGATTTGTTAAAGCAATATTATCCAATAAATGCAGAAATAATATGCAACAACACGAATCAATCAATTTCTTGGAAGAAGTAAACTACAAAACAGGTTTGATAACTTCGGTAAAAAAAAAAAAAAAAATGTATTACAAACAAAAAAATGCTGTGAAAATTTTAACGGCTGATGTTGGACGAATGGAGAAAGTAAAGAAAATGGCTTAGATTAACCTCCCATAGAAGGGGGACACAGAATGGAAAGAACGTATAGTATTACAAACAATTTTTATATACAAAGTCCTTATCTAAAAATGTTAAATAAGGCACAACAACTCAGTGGTGAAACCAGAATGTGTATACGCGAGTGAATGCCTTACACGGAACTATAGACTGGATGAGCTGCTATTGCCAGAAAGAAGAATCATGAAAAAAATCTTGAGTCTAGTTAAAATAACAGAACTATAGAAATTAAGAAATAATAAGGAAATATATCTGAACGTAGAAAATATATTTATAGAATGGATGATAACAGATTTAAAAAAAGAAAATATTCAATTAGCTTTTGGGGAAAAATCAAAACAAGCAGCATTCAGAGGTCAAGAAAGATTTGGAAAGAAATAAGACAGGAGGAAAGAAGGTATTAGATATGGAAGGATTCCAAGCCAGAAGAGAAAGAAATCAGGTCCGAAGTGGTATGAGGAGAGAAGGAAGAAACATAGCGAAATGATGAAGGCATGCTGGATTTAGCGGAAGAAAAAACAACAACAGAGGATGAAGAATTGAAATTGGCACGTAGTCATAGCAGGCCTTATGGGTAAAAAGACGACGCAGAAAATATATGAGTGGAGGATAAATATTCGAAAGAATAAAACTTTGGCGACAATCATCTCAACTTGAACGATCTGTATCTGTGTAAAAGCTTTTGTTGCCGGTCTCGGTAGCGTAGGGGCTAGAGAGCTCCACGTGCCAAAGGTCGCCGGTTCGATTCCGGCGGAGGGCATGGGTATTTAAGTATTGTGTTTGTGAATGCCACGTCCATGTTTCAATACTTGATCGCAACATGGTACTGTAGAAACTAATGCAATGGAAGAATTGTCACATTGTGCTGGTTGTATGGCCTCTGTAGGCGAATGCCATAAAAACATTATATAAAAAGGCTTTTGTTTCGTCGGTGGTGACCAGCGTTGGAAAGTCCTTCGTGTGTTGTGATATTCTGATACGCGAGACCGGGGCCTGTGCGGAAGGTAGAGGAGCACTGCGTCCTTGGCTGGTGTGCAGCCGGAAGTGTGAATCACGCCGGGCTCGCCCACGGCGACCACATTCCGCCCGCGGCCCGCCACGCCACGCCGGCCGATAAACCCACTCCACTACCGCCACCGTCTGCACACCGACGGACGCGACGTACGCTATGTGCAGGACGCTTTCACTCGTACTGTCCAGTAGCGCTTTAAGCTCTTCTCTCATAATGGTGCTTGTTCCCCCGGGCCCTGGCAACCAATCTCCGCAGACGGAGGCAAACAAAAGTCTGCAGCAGCCCGCGGCACCTGGCTACAGACGGCGCTAATTACCAGCTGATGAACGCTCGCCCGCTCTCTTCCTCCTACAGTCTCCACCCACTCTCTCCCTCCCCTCGGAAATTCTAGTCATCACAAGGCTTTAACACTTTCGGCGCATTAACACATTCCTAACTGACTTCTTTTCAGTCAAAACCAGTTTCCTTTTCCTAAATGATAAAACTGACGCAGACTATCATCAGAGATAATATCTAATCTAGGGACAAAGGAAACAAACACTCTTAGACCAACTGATTAGACATGCCTCACTCAGTATCTCACTTCCTTTTAAATCTATATATTTAAAAACAGCAATTTTGACAGGCTGCGCGTAGAGAACGTTATTAACAAAACAATTGGTTGTAACCAAACAGCAGCCGTTAAGTTATATTCGACTGATATCATTAGCACTCCACTAATTAGTGTGGAACAGTTAGCTGCCGACAACCACCATGACAGCACCCGAATCCAGACTAATTGGGACGGCAGCGTGTTAAGGACGAGGAAGGCCTATCTCGTCGCAAACACATGTAAGCTCACGCCCGTATAGTTTTAATTAAAATTCAATTAATGAATTTAGATTAGTTCAAAAAGACAGGAGTTGTTACCGCTGTTTAAATGAAATCAACTGTTCTAGTAAATACTCGACTAATTTATCACTGTTACTTGTAATCAACACTTAAATACTTGTGCTGTACTATTTAACATCTCCGAATACAAAACATTTATTTTGCTGCCTCCATAAGTCGAGGTTCCAAATGCGCCCGTACATCACAACAATCAGGCACAGACTACTGTCGCTACCCCAAAGACTATACAAAACTATTGCTTGTGGAATTCTTTTATAAACAAAACAATTTACAGATATCAGTACAGTTGTACATAAAAACTCATAATTAATTCAAATAAAATCCGGAATAATAATAAACATGATATGTCGGATATGCGAGTATCATAGTATTAAAGTTACAATTCTACTAAAAATACTTTTTTATTTAGGAGTAGCATCTCCTATCTCCTGTTACACTTCTGTATCATAAAAAGTGTTGGTTCTCCATCACAAAATTAACCAATCCCGCATGTTTTGAAGTGTGACCCAACATCCTGTCTCTTCTTTCCACACGCCTCTTCCATAAGTAGCTTTTCTCACCCATCACTTCCAAAAGACGTCCATTTCGTACTTTACCTGCCCATTTAATTTTCAGCATATTTCTATAGCATCGCATTTCAAATGCTTCATTTTTTCTTTTTTGTATTCCTAAAAACCATGCTTCGCTACCGAAAAGAGCTATGCTCCACACACTGAGTTGTAAAAAATTCCGAGTCTTAGGCCAATATTTGAAACTAAAAGATTTATCATTTTCATGAAAGCTATTTTCGCTAGTGCTAAGTATTACTTGTCACAAAATAAAAATTAACAGTAGTAAATCATAGCTCCAAAAGAGACACGGAAAAGAAAAACTGAAGTGATCTGTTCCCACCGCGTCGAAATGAGATCACTATATAAATCGGTCACTTATTAAGGCGATTTCCGTGTTACGCACGTCCATATCATACCAAATTTTTGTGTGAAAATATGTAAACATTGGAGCAGTTACGAAGGAAACTACCTGGGAGAAAACTGTCTCAACACGATACCGACGATAAAGAACGAAAATAACTGTTAAACGTATCAGGCAAATCAGGTCAACTTTGATTTTCATTGTTTGTATTCGAAGCTGTGGCACTTCAATTCTGGTCTTCCCCCCCCCCCCCTTACACACACACACACACACACACACGTGTACGTGTTGCAGCAGCACCGCCTTTCACTCGTGCGCCGGTCGGGCGCAACACCTAATTTGGCAAATGTTCAAAACAGGCAATCCTTGCGCCTCGAGTGAAATCGGCCACTGAATACACAAATCAAGGGTCTGCGAAAACCTCAGCTCACAGGTGTCAAACATTAAGGAATTCCAACAAAAGAGAGAGTTTGATGTTAACAAAATTAATGACGCCGCAGCAGCTTAAGTTCCCCGCATTTCAATTAATAACTTGACAATCTTACATGTTATATTGGTCTGACAATTTAAGAACAATAGAACTAAATTTGTGCTTTTTATGGCTTTACACCAGGCCGACGTCGAGGTCGTCAGGGGCGGAAAGCAAAGAACGGGAAGTAATTCGGCCATGGCCTTTTGAAGGAACTATCCAGCCATTCTCCAGGTATGATTTGGATAAACTGTGGAAAATCCAAATCTGGATGGGCGAACGAAGATTCGAAACCTCCCGATTAGGAGGCCAAAGCGTTCTTGCTCATCCCCCACTCTCTGTTTCTTTTAACTAACACTGACTATCAGCGATAAGTCAATTTAAGGACTCAAAATATGTGAAGAAAGACGACGATACGGCAAGAAAGAAAACTGACTAACAAAGCAGAATACTCACATTGCCCTCATAACTTGAGTCACTGATATTGAATGAAGAGTAAAACACAAAGTTAGGAAGATTTACAACTCTCAGGTAAATCGTTTAAGCTGAAAATTCATTCGTATTATACGGTTTATCTTTTAGAATAGTAGGGCAATTCCCACAGTCCCATGTTTTTTTACTGCAGTGTGCTGAAATATTTATCAAATTAATTGGGAAAACTCGACATGAACGATGTGTTGGATGCTCTCCTGTCGACATTCAGCTCACATCACGGTCATGACGTAGCTTCTTCACGCGAAAGGGACTTGCGCTCCAATGGAATCCGTGTCAAGGCGAAAACACTTCCTCTCCAAGAGCAACGCGCAGTGTTGGCTGGCGTGGGATCGTCGCCAGGAAATGAATAAATGCAGGCGGAATCACCTGAAAACGACACCTCGACGCAATTCACTGATAGTAAGTACGAGATCTGTTGGGTACACAATCGTTTATTTTTATTATTTAACTTTGATCCTTGTCCACTTCAAAGCACTTCCCCCTTATTTAGCACTTGTCTTATAGAGGTTTCGACTTCATATAGGAGCCCTGGTAATTTTCATTTAAAGGTGATTCAATACTTGTTTTAATGTCATCAAAAAGGCGTTCTTTCAGCTCAGGTTAAGGGAACAAGAAAAGTTCTGGGAAGTAGGGAGGCTGTTGGATGAAACTATCTGATTTTGGGCACTTGAGTTGCGAATTTACAAGGTCGAGTATCGTGGGGGAGGAACTACTATCAATCTACTCTACCCTCTGCCACACACTTTTAGTGAATCGCAGAGTAATAACAATAGTAATCTTTCGATAATAAGCACGACCCTATTGAGATCCCAACCTCTTCTGCAAGTTCTCTGATTTCCAAATTTCATCGGTGTCACTGTCATTAGAAACAGAGGAGAACATCCGGACATTCGCCTGGAGAAATTTTATTGGAACCATAGAAAAACGAAACATTGATGGCCGGTCGGGGATTCGAATGCCATGCTCCAGAGTTACCGCTAACTCACCAGCCTCGGTTTTGTTTCTAAACGTAAGTTTTATCAGCTGTTGACGGCATTTTTCGTCGAGGGTCATCTACAATTGATTGACGACCACTTTTGAATCTGATAACATTCGTAACAATGAGTACGGCTTACAGCTTGTTTCAAGAGGTGAAACGCTACCGTGAACGTTTTACTTCATTCCACAAAAAAAAACTTTGCGTTGCATCGTTACTTCCGTAAATCGCAATTCGAAAAATTCACCAGTTTTTCAAAGGCGATACCAAAAATCTGAAAAAGTTTACTCGGGAGGTTATCACAAAAACAATCATTGCAACCATACGTCTTTAAGACGCTCATGTTGCCGCATAACTAAGAAACTTCGAATGTTTTTGCAGCAGAGCTCACAGACTGATGTCTGGAAATTAGGGGAGAAAGAATACAGGCAAGTGAATGTGATGTTTGTCCAGCGTTAGGATTATTTATCACCAATTTTGGTAGTGTACTGACACTACCATTCGCTGGTTGATGTAGAAAGTATCGAGATAAGCTTCATTCCCTGCTGCCCAACGTAAAGAGAATGGACAAATGATGGCTACAAATATTTATTTTACTTCCTCTCACTGTTGGAAGTTTAATTCTTTCGTTTCTTCCAGTGTAGAAATATAAGAAGTTAAAAGTCTATTTGGAGCGTTTAGGCTTATTTGCCACCCATTCAGTGCAGTCTCCATAACCTCTAAAAGAAAAATTCGATTCACATAACTAATAACTGGATTTGTGGTGCGTAAGACAACACATAAGTAAATCATCAGTTTGAATAGAGTACTAGTTGCCAATTTCATCATTGATTCAAACGATCAAGAAAGACCCCGGAAATTTAAAGCAAAATATATAACAAGAAAGAATAGACAGGAAACAAACAGTACAAAAGTACTAACACTTACTTCGGTTATCAAGTTATGCAGTTTTTTTTTTTGACTGAATTATCGTTCGTTTACGACGTGAAGTTAACGCAGCAGTCACTATCAGCACCATGTGATATTGCGTTTCTAGCGCCAGCTCTACGGAAGCCGTTTGACCAGTATCTCCGAGCTCTCACCTCCAGTTAGCATGTAAAAACCGTTATGAATTGACACTTAGACGAAAGTTTTGTGAACCACGATTCTCTTTTTTATTTTAGGAAATCACCTGCAGGTTTGCTTACAGTAACCAGCAAACATTAATATTCTATTAAGGACATCACAATTCTACATTAATTTAAGGAGCTGACAGACAACTTTCAGATAATCGATAGATTAATTTCACGTCAAACAACCTGACATACTTTTCCTAAATAACAACGAAAGAATTTTTTACAAAAAGTTAGGCTCATGAGTAACTGGCACGGCAACCAAATCTAATTCAATAGTGATATGAACATAATCACCAGCATTAGTAGTTGATCAAATCTTATAATGCAAGCAAACTTATTTCTGGTGAAATGAAATACGAAACAGTTAACAGGTACTTACCCCCTCGTTTCCTAGGAACTGGATCGTAGGTGATCTCGTGAGCTTATTCTGTAACAAATAAAGGAAACAAGATAAATATGTGTTGAAAGAGCACATTTTTTAAAAAGAATCTTTAAAATTACAACTGGGAATTATCCAACCTTTTAAGATATCATTTTAAATTTTCAAGTTGCTTTCAATAATTTTACGGTACGCACATTACCAAACACGTTCTTCTGCAAAGTACACCACCCTTCAAACTCCCTCTTCAACGTTGCTTAGCAAATTAGCCTGATGTTTAAGTGAAACTGTGTTAGTAAATGAAAGCAATGTACTAATTCAAAACTTGTAGGCTAAGAAAGCGTTTCACTGCATGAAATTACTGGGTACTGTAAAAAAAAAATGTGATTAACATAACACGTTCTGTCAAGTATGCAGGTCGAAACTGTAAATTAAAAGTCTTCGATGTCAATAAATATCGAGATAGGATGATGTGTTTTTCGATGTAGTGGGCGGAGATTTCCCTATTCGGGTGTGAAATAAACTGTCTTCTAGCCCACGGAAATGCACTATAGGCCTACCATGGCTTGGTAAAATGGATCACAAAATTAGACTCAACAATAATGTGCCAAATAAAAAAATGAAATAAAACAGCACTGTAATTACAATGGACTCTCGAAATAAGTTAAAAGTAATTACCAACACACTTTTAACAGGAATTGAACTGGCTCGAGGCTTTCAGTTACGAGTAGTAACTCAAGATTTAAGATTTTTTCTTCATATACTGCAATTACATAAAATTGTTACATTTCGACTGAAACTGGAGAATAGTTTTTTTTTAGTTTTGTTATTCACGCTATACGAAGAATAAGACACACGTTCACCTACGCTATATCATATCCGTTACTTCAACTATAAATCCTATAAAATACTAATCAAAGCTGCAATTCGTCTATGAGCAAATGAGTACCACATTCCAATGGAATAAACATTTATGAGATATAGGACGTGTGATCTCGAATGCGGAGAATTCCGGTTTATTATTACCCCTCTCAGACACATAATCCATAAATCTATATTTGTGGGACATTCCAACACAAGTATGTAAAGATTTTTTGGACGGAGATGTTGCTGCCACTGTTTCGAAACGAAGTTACAGTTTTTGGCGCATAGCTTCTACATAACACGTGATCAGCAAGCTAATAAAGCGCAACAGAGATCCAATAAAGAGTAAACATGTCGCGTTCGTAAAAAGAAATGTTTCGCTTAGCCGGCATGCATGTGTGTATATTTAGCATCTTCAAATGAACTCAACGCCTCGGAATCCGCAGAGAAAGTCTTCCTCCAAAGGACATCGTTTTCTCTAGCGGCAATTAAGCAGAATCTGTGACATCAGTGACGTACTTTAGTGGTCCCTTTACAGTCACGCACTGCGTATTGTCTCCAACATGAGGACAAGAACGAAGTAGTATTTCAAGTTCAGTAAAAGCAGGCTCTCGAAACATGAAAACAGCATATCAACATTTTTTATAAACACTCTGTAATAAAATAAAATAGTTAAGAGACCAAAATACTTGAGTACCGCAATTATAGATTAAAAGTAATGATAAATTTTTTAAAAAAAATCCTATTATACTTATTAACTTTAAAATTTACAACTAAAGATGTAAATTTTTAGAGAAAGCCATTTATATTTAAAAATTAAAAAGAATTATAACAATGTTTGCACTTAATTAGTTTACAGCGTTAGGTTAAACTTTGTAACATACAGTAATTACGTCAACATTGGTCTGGCAGTATGGTCTCGGCAGCGATTGCTAATCCATAGGCCCTACTACCATTATAAATGCGGAAGTAACCGTCTCTTTCCGTTTATTACGTTTCCACGACTAAACTAATCTTGATTTTTGACAAGAAAATACTATGTATATACATTAGGAAGGACATTTGATACTTTTTTTCAGGATAAATAACATATTTTGTCATGAAATTTTTAAAACTAACCAAATGGTTACAGACGGATTGCGTCTGTAATGTTATATCGGTGACTCAGACTTAGTTTTTATCGCAGTCACTTTGTATATGATCTGTACATAAGTTACACGTACAGACATAACTTCTTATATACTATAGAAGAGGAATTCTAGTAATGAAATTCTCAATCCAGGCGTTGGAAGTCGTGGTTAGCTGCTAGTAATAAAAACTCGCTCTTGTAGTATAATTTCCATTTACCGACGAGAGCGACATCTCGTCAGTTTTACGAGACTTTTTTAGCTAATAATTTTAATAAATCCAATTAAAAAGGAAATAAAAAATCAAAGATTAATGTTTACAATTTTTATAACGATGGTTAAAACTATAAATATGCGAGGTAGATTTTAATAGTAACACAATGCTGTCCGACAGTGGATGTGAGCCGCGCTGTTGTGATGCTGATGGCCGCTACTTTCTCTGTGGTGGTCACAGCGGGGGTCTGCCGGACACACACATTCAACGCTTTCGCACGTGCTTGCTTTCTTCCATCAGTCGGCGTCCTCAAAAAATAAAAGGCGCACGCGACACGTGAACCAGACGCTCTAGACACCTCGCTAAGAAGCCTCCTTCCCTTGTCCTGGAACCACCTACAGTCGGCAAAGTGATCGCCTAGATTACTTCGTTTACCCTATTCCTCTATCTTCGGTTCCATTCCCTTTTCATTACGAAATAGGACTCAAAGGATTTCATAAGCTTTTTGTGTAAATTACAGCACGTTTCATTGAAGCTGAACACAGAGAAAAGGGAGAAAATAGGATCATTCGTAATTTAGTGCTACAAAACGAATAAGCAAAGATGTTTATAAAAGAAACTTGAAAAAATAAAAAAACAGTGGATTTGGTAAACTTATTACTGGATAAAGCGTGTAAAATAGGAATTATAGTGGAACATAATTAGATTATGTACAGCAAGTAATTGAGGCAGTAATAGTGGGCAGATGGAAATTAATATATTGGTGAACTTATTTATGTAGAGCTATACGTCTCATCGACGTAGGTTTCATTAGAGTCGGGAGAGGAATGGGGCAGAGAACGAGAAGGAACTCGGCCATGGCATTTTGAATGAAGCATCTTGCAGTCCATCTAAAGTGATTTCGGGAAACCAAATTCTGAATGGCCTGCGTTCTCGCATACGTTAGGCTCAAGATTTCCGTTGACCCCCCTCCCCCTTGGTGAGATTTCGCCAGACCGCCCCCCCCCTATTTCACTTCACGTAATTTATGGATGCCCCCTAACGCACTACACAAACAGTCAGTGATATAGAATAACGTTTACGTACATTTTCACACTTTGCAATGCAACGAAAGTTACAACACGCCCCAAAACAAACGCCAATGGCTCATAACTAACCTAACATTAGGGGGCGTCCATTAATTACGTGAGGTGATTTTCCGAAAATCCGCCCTCCCCCCCTCTGGTGAGATCTGGTTGGACCCTCCCATCTAAAATGACGTGAGATTTTGAAGAAGACTGTCTTCCCCCCTTTTGTTAATGACCTCTTAGTTTGAGACTTTTTTTAGTTCTCATGCTTCCAAGGACGGTTATACACGCCCCCCCCCCTCCCCTAAAGTCGGCATTCGCGTTATTTACAGACTTTTTTATTTTAGTTATAACATCATTCAAGAATTTCACAACCTCACGTGAGATTTCCGTTGACCTCCCTTGGTGAGGGTTCGAGAGATTTCGCCGGATCCCCCCCCCCCCTCCGTCCTAATTAATTAATGGACGTTTCAGTGCGATAAACCTCAAAATTTGGATCACGTCACAAAGAAATATTTTGTGCTTCGAACTAAGTAAGTGAAAGTTTACAGCCTGAATCAAATTCATAGTAATCTAAAACGCCTAAGGGAAGTCTGTTAGTTCGCTACTGCACGGCAAATCAATGCTATTCACTGGCAGCACACATTGATGTCCACTCCATACACTCAACATAAAAGCCCTTATACAACTGTCATTACCGAATCTCACTTTCACCCAGACGCACCAGTTACGTAATTGTTCACACAGGGACGCACAACAAAAGCGGGGTATACTCTCACGCGCAGGCGCGTAGAAAGTTGTGACAACTTCCACAGAGATGCAGACGACATAACGCAGGGCCGCGCGACGCAAGTCATGCTCACCGCTGTCTCGGCCTGCAGCCATCATTACGCGCTTCTTCACATCTCAGTTTTTTTTTTATATTGACCAATGACAAAATACTCTTCTCCGCTTTAGCCAATCCGCTAGTTCAACACTACGAGGAGATATGGTCAACACGCGTTTGTCTATGCTGTCTTTCTGCAGCTGTTGTCCTGGAAAACCGAATGTACGACGAGGAGGGAAAAATACAAAAACTGGTGCTGATAGCATGGCACATATTGTGATCCAAAATCTAGACATGTTATACACAGGGCCGGCGTTAGGGAGGGGTAAGCGGGGCAAAAGTACCCGGGGCCAAGGCCCCAGAAGGGAGCCCTCCGGCCAGGGTGTCTAGCTCAATAGAAATTAAACAAAAAAACTTTTCTAAAGAAGGTATTATTTGATTTTTTTGGATTAAAATTTTCTGATTTTATCAACAAAAAAATCAAAGTGTAAAGTAAAAAAAAAAAAAATAATCAAGGTGGGGGGCCCGAGAACACTTACCTGGGGTCCGAGAACCCTAGCGCCAGCCCTGGTTATACAGTCAAGAAATTTTTCCGATGTCAAACTTGAACGTTACAACTCAGTTACCTGGCTTGGTGAGGAAATATCATTATCCCATTGGGTATGAGATATCAGAGCGATGTGATAGCTCAGTGGTTAAGATGCTTGCTTTCGAAAGTTCGAGGTCCAGTGCCGGGTTCAAAAACCGGTGGAACTAGGAATTTTTAAGAGTTGTGTTCGATCATACGAGTTGCGTTAAACTGTAGGTCCCATAGAAAAGGAACTGGTCGTCCTACTTCCAACACAATATGGCTTAGTACGCCTCCTTAGGGCGGTTCCTTCGAGTTGTGGACTAAGTTAGATTTTATCAGATATCTACTCAAGAGCCTCCTACACTATAATAATAGAATGTTCTGAATGTTGCATAGAAGAAGAAATTTGTCATCTATGTTTGTTCGTTAATTTATTTGAGTATAATGTTGTTAAGGAACTGCATTTAATAACTACCATTATTTTTTGCAAGAAAAGTTATTATTCGAAAACAATGGCGACTGGGACCATTTACAGCTAGAGGTAAAAAACATTGTCACCTAAATTTGGCTTCCAGCTCACCGATACTAACAATGCCAACAAAATTCCCGTCGTCAACGGGGGTGAAATAGAAGCAAAGATTAAAGTAAAATTTTCTTAATAAACTATGGATTTAACGTATTTTTCGTTTTCTTTGCAGATTTACACTGACTGGGTGGGAATATTTTTTATGGGCCTATAATGTCTGGGAGTCGCAAAACTGGTTAGTCCGGCTGGTGTATTCCCAATCCCCTCGGCACCCCCGTTGGGACAGCGTATTCCCCCATCGAGTTTCACGGGGGCCGAGTGCCTGCACCCGGCCTCTCGCAGGCTAACAAAAGAACGCTGGGATTTCGGCGTCCACCTGCCACCCCACCATCGCCAAGGGGGGAAAAAAAAGGATATACCACCATTACCAACGAATTAACTACGCTTAGGCTAAGCGAAGGATTTTAATACCTTCTGAAGAAATTAATTTCTTCATCATGATGGAGTTCATGGGATTACTATTTTTGTTGGAAAAGTGACCAATCAATAATTGCATATGACGCGTTTCTACGTGAACTATAAAAATGAAAATAAATTCTACACAAGTTTTAGCAATTTCCTCGTATTGCCATGGAGTTACAGCAAACCTATGAACTAACAACGAACAGAGAATAAAGGAGTTAATTAGTTGTAAAACAGAAAAAAATTAGTATGGTACGCCACGAGATCAATTCAGTCGATATCCTCCAATCGTTCTCTAGTGAAATCTCTAAAGAGGTAATGTTTAGTTTCTTAGTCTATTATAATTCGTACTGAATTCCCACTGTTGATGTTTAATTTAGCAAATAAAACTGTTCAGTGATATCTGAAAAAGCATGTTCCTGCAATTATCCTTAGCTGTTAGGAATTCAGTTTTTCACTACAGTATCCAGTATATTTCCTGAATGCAAGATATGAAAAAACAACGCCTGCATTGAATCGGCTCAACATGCCAATTTACCCGTTTTGCTCACTCGCGTCTGGGTGGTTGGCTAACCGTGTGATACAGCCAACCTCGCCTGCGGCGGACTCCAATCCAGGTCGTGGCGGCCTTGCTTTGAGCTCTGTACAGCACATTGTCCATGAGATGGGGTCTCTACGGTCGGCTGAAAATGGACGATTTGTGCTTTACGTCAGCAGCGAGCACAGGTATGATCGGGACGGCGTACACTCCCGGCTAACTACCAACTAATGGCTTCTGATATATCCTAGAACACAGCTTATGTCCGACACAGCCCACTGACTGGCTTAAACGTATTTAATAACTACAAATTGTTCACGACAAGGCTGCCACAATAATGACTGCCGCTCCGACCCCATTATAACCAATTATGCAAGTTGATTCTGTCGATTACAGTGGAATTTGCAATATTTGTAGTTGGCAGGAGAAAAGTAGCTGTTCCAGCTGTAGTTCCTATTCGTTTCTTTGTATTAAGTTAAAAAAAAAAAACAAAAACAAAAAACGTAAAATCATCTATCATTGTAATTGGCTAGCTGAATAGCTTTGAATACAAAAAAAAAGTAATCGGTTCACCAACCAGCATTATCAATATTTAAAATGAAAACAAATTTAGTGTCGTATAAACGACCTCGAATTCACTTTGTCTAGGCTCATGAAAAGTATTTTTTTAGTAAAAGTATTATTAGTGTAGGAATTTGGGTGGATTTACCGAATACTCGCGGCTGTGATGGGGATAGAGGGGGGATGGGAAGGGGGGGGAAGGGTAGTATTAATCTGAATGGTTTAATTACTGAAAATTTTGGGTGTATCAGACCCGATTTGGAAATATCGAACTAAAAAAGTTACACACACATCAAAGTCAGACGGATGATAAAGAACATAATTCGTACAGCGTTATCCAACATAGATCGAGTCCACAAAAAATTACATCACTGGACAGTTTAATTTCACGACAGCATTTTATACGAGAAAGGATACGACGCACATATCATATTTTGTCAGTTCCTTCAAACTGCAAATGCTCCGATCGTTACTAAAAGATCATAAATCTTTGACGCATTCGTTTGGGTGAATCTTGTAAGGTGAATCAACTTCTTTTTATAATACGTAAAAGTCGTGAGTAATTCACATGCATTAAGAACAACCACCTTGTCCCTGAAGTGAAAACTGCTCTACTGTGTGGGTCAATAACTCTCGATGAACGTCAAATTTCCCCAAACCATGCGCATCATATAATTGGCACACTCCTACCTGAATTGGCTGCGAGTGCTCAGTAACATTCAACCAACTCACATCAGAAGGCAAAAAGTCTTTATTCAGGTGTAGTCGATAATCCTGAATAAGGAGGCGATTCACACCCACGGGAAACAAAAGGCAATATGAAACACTGCTGAACTTTATTAATCGCTAAATAAGTAACTAAATAATGTCGTTAACAAGTGTGTTTTATTCCTGGCTGTCCGGGTGGCGCCGTGTCATGTTTCTTGAAATCGACGCGGCGCCACACAGTGGTCTGAAATCCCGAAAAGCTGGCCAAAAGTAAAAAAAAAAAAAAGTTACTATTTAGGAACTTTGACTTTACTAGTTCCATAGAGCGGTATTTCTTTGATGTAAATCACGTGTCGGTTTCGCTTTGTGACTCATGCAGAAGGACATAGACTCGTTTGAAAGTGCCGACGCGACTGGGCGTGAACATCTGGCGAGTTGTAGCTCATACCGAAAATAAGAGATTAGTTGGAAAGTAACCGGCGAAAATTCACAATTCTTTTAAATATAATAAGTGAGTGTGTAAAGAACGACGTGGTGTTGCTAACATTTGAATTCGCAAAATGGATTCACCCCCACAATATAAGAAAAATAATAATCTACATTAAACTAATTATTTAACTTTAAAGTTGAAAAAAGTTTGTGTGTTCTGTCGTGTTCGGTCGAATCTCTTATGCCACCTTATAGCCTATATTGTATTTGATATTTATTTATTTTAAAAAATTGGCTGCTACTAGCTGCTATTCTGTTAATAATATAATTTTTTGTGTTAACATGTATAACAACAAAATTGTTGCTCAAGTAAATAATTTAAGGTTTGAATACGGCCTTGACTTTTCGCCGTATTTCGGTAATACTTTCAGGTTCCAGTGTAATTGAGGACTGATTTAACAGAATGAAATTTAACAGAATCATTAATAAATCGATTAAAAAATTAAAAGATTATAATAAATTACAGTATTTTTTAAATACATTTTTAATGGATTTTAAATGTTTCAGAATGTACATCTACTACATGTATAGAGATTTCTAGAAAAGAAATTATTTTACTACTAAAAGGAAAACTAAATAATTATGTTGCAGACATTGTTGCAACAATTGAAATGCATATATCTGATGAAACAAAAGTAACTATTTATGAAGTTTCACTTTACTAGTTCCATAGAGCGGTATTGCTTTGATGTAAATCACGTGTCGGTTTCGCTTTGTGACTCAAGCAGAAGGGCATAGACTCGTTTGAAAGTGCGCAAGAATCGTGCAATAAATATATAAAAAGGTTTCGGGAAGATTCCTCGCGAAAATGCAGCCGCCAAAAAACGATGGAGGATGTATTTTTAACCGACTTCAAAAAAGGAGGAGGTTCTCAATTCGTCTGAATTTTTTTTTTTTTTTTTGCGACTTTTGGTTTCCTCAGACCACTTTATTACGAGCCTCAGGAAATTGCCACAAAAAAAGTTGAGATCTCTGTCAATAGAGGCATTAGAGCTACTCAATCCGCCAGATATCGCAACACATTGTTCTGATGTAACTGATTCTGTGACGGATGAATCAACGACAGATTGTTGTGATTCCGATAGCGAATAAAATGTACCTTGTTTCTTATCAAGCAATCGAATTTTTTTACAAATAAAAAATGTTTTATAAGTAAAATTGCATAAAACTATTTTTCTTCAACAATACAATTTTAGACATTTTTAATAAAATATTATCAATAAGCAATTTTGTTTTTATTTTAAAAATGAAATATAGATTTACGTCCTCATAAGTCCCGTTTCATTATAATTATTTGAAAAAGATACTGTTTTTCTGTTTGTAAAAATGTCCACCACAATGGCTTTGCCATTTTTATATTATAAGAGTCAATTTTAATCAGTATTAATAAAAGTCGTGATATATTCAATATCGTATGACATATTGTTTTAATTTTTTTCATTATCACCGATTTCATATACCTACTTATAGGATATTTTATGCATTTAACATAATTTTTTGTACTAGCATCCGCCATTTTGAAGCCGCCATTTTGTTTTTTCAACAAATAATTTCCAGATTTTTTATAACAGATATTAAATCACCCCATATTTATACTATTTTTTAGATAATCTGCCATTTTAAATATTTTCTGCCATTTTGGAACCGACATTTTGTTTATTTTTTTATAATTGACGTAGATATTCGTTATCAGCGACCTAGACAGATCATGTATACAAATTTTCATGAAGATTGAACATGTATTTCTATTTTGGCCAGCTTTTCGGGATTTCAGACCACTGTGCGCCACCCGGACAGCCAAAAACCAACTGACTCTGGCGGCGGAAGCCTACGATTACAAGTGTGTTTTAGTTTGAATATGTATAGTAGCTTCTTCCTAATCTGACGTTACAGTCTATTAACTCAAAGACCACAGTAGTAACGCCTAACTTCATAATTAGCAAAATCTTTAAAAATATGACTACCATTTTTCTCACTATTATTTCAAAATTTGAAGAAAATAAATCAAACATAGCATTTTAAAGAGAGAAAGTTCAATAACTGAAATATTGGAAATGAAAATTTGGATGTGCTGTTTCGGAAAGAATCGCTCTTTCAAGCGAAGCAGACAACTGGTGAGTTTAACGTACGGTGTCGATGAAGCAGCCCGAGAGAGGCACCTGTAAATCTCTGCTCGCCAGTGCAGCTGCAGCAACACAATTAGCGAGCAGCACAAGTCGGGCTTCACTTCAGTCCGCCTTAATTTACAGCCCGGCCAATTACAGCCGTAACGTCCGGGCGCCAGGGGAGCTAGAATTAACACAGCTGAGATACAAGTTCGACGGCTACGCTGCGGTTTCATTTTCTCCGCGCAATTCTAACAAATACACACAAGGAAAATAATAAGTAATAACTTAAGCGGTTCTTCAAGTTGTTTGATATCGTTACTATTTACAACTCGATAATTGTGACAATTTAAAGAAAACCAAAAGCAAAGGCGTAACGTTCTGATGCAGAAGGTTCAGGTTCAACCGATCACTGGTTCGTATCCACCAGAGGCCAAGAGCAACACTCATTTTCCGTTACTAATTTAAGGAACTCACTGGATCAACATGATTATCTAAACAAGGAAACAGTTGTGGTAAGACACACACAAACACTAACATGATTCTACGAAATAAACAAGTTTTTTCTTCTTTATAATCCCCCCCCTTTTTTTTCTTTACACAAACTAGATGTATTTTTGAGTTCTTAACTTACGACTCCCTTACTGAATGTAGCGAGGTCGTTTCTGAATGTTGAAGCTGTTGACAGATTTCTGGCTCGCATAGTTCTATGCAACGAGTAACTGAAGATAAAATTCACGATATTTGGGAGGAACTATACCGGCACACACATAAGACACCTGAAATTAAGACGATCATGTCAAAATTTAAATCAGACGATTCCGACAAAGTCATTGCCTTTACCATAGTAAAAACTAATAATTAAGCTATGAATGTTTCTCACTTCAAAATGTAGCTATCATTCTTTATAGCCTGTCGACTGTGATGTAATTCGATCTAGGGTAGGGTATCTTGGAAAGTGAAGGATTTGATCAAGGGCATTTATGAAGCAATCACTCCGGTATTCGCCTGGAGTGGTTTATGGAAAGCGAAATCTGGGTTGTCGGGTCGGGAATCGAATCGAATCCATTTGCTGCAAAATGTCAGGATCAACGTTATTGCTGTGTAACGGGTATATACTGTAATAGCGGGTAAGCTTCTGGCTTTACGCCTCGTCGAGGTAATTACAGGCGGCAAAGGACTGGGGGCTAGTAAGGGGAAGGAATTCGGCCATGGTCTTTTGAAGGAAGCAACCCCGCATTCACCTGGAGTGATTTTGGTAAACCATGAAAAACCGAAATCTGGATGCCCGAACGAGGATTAGAACGCCGTCCTCCCGAATGCGAGGCCAGGGTTTTACCACTCACCCACCATGCTCAATATCATACAGTAAAATTACAACCTATCACCTAAGCATAGGTATTACGAAAAAAAAAAAACAAAAATGCGGTGGGAACGACCTAACAATAACCGAGAAATCTTTCAGTATCAACCACTCAGAGATTAGGAGCTTAGTCATTGGAAGGGGGAGGGGGAAAAAAAAAAAAAAAAAAAAGCGCTGAAATGCTGTGCTCTAGAATGATATTCAGAAATTAAGTTGAGATCTAAGCGTTAAATGCAAATGTTTTTAGCCGAATAAATTTTATAAAAAAAGAGACACGATAATAAGCCAGCTTTTAAGACATATTGGATTGCTTAGCTAAGAATGGAGGATATGAAAGAGTTGCAGCGGGAAGCAAAGAATGGAGTTATTGAAGCTGATAACTAAGTACGGAAGACGACATGGCTATGTGTAGACGGAGAGATTAGGTAGGTTGATGTTTAACCGGCGGAAATAATTTCCCAAGCACCAAAGACGGTGTGTATACATATTTAGACCGTAGGAGGTGTACCAATACGACCTGGAGCAGGACGATGAGGACAGGAGCGTTATTTGGCCGTTGAAAACATCAAAGCGGTCGCACCGCACTGACCGCAGGCACAGAAGCGCCCAATAATCGCGTTAACGCCGGAACACTGATCAACACACGCACAAAAACAAGCAAGCACACCTCGCACCCTTCTCGTCACGGGCGAACAAAAGAAGGACCAAACACAGCGACAAGTGTTTTTGATGCATCCCATCGTTTTATGAATCGTGACAAAGAGGTAGACCGCATACCCACTGAACTGCAAGATGTAGCTTCGATTTCAGTAACTGTATGAAAAGATTCAAACACTTCAAATTAGCGTCGAGCTAAACAGCTCTGGAGTCAATTTCCAACTATAATTTGAATGCTATGACTGGATCTGCTACGTCTATTTATGGCCATTCATCCAACCTGACCGTTCCCGACTCTGGAGTAGTGCGAATCCGCACTACTAGCTGAGATTCGGGAGGGCGGCCAGCCTGAATGCGGTTTTCCGTGGTTTCCCGCAGTCAATTTAGGCGAATGCTGGGATGGTACCCTGCAAGGAGACGGCCGACCTTCCCGCCTCCTAGCCGTCAGCTGGGAGGAATGAAATTGTAAACAAACAAAAAAAATAACCTGACCGTTATTATTACGATACTTAAAGCGATCATATTCGTGGATCACTGCACGAGTTACAATCGAAGATAACCAGCATCTGTGCATAGCCGGAATCGGAACACGAGGACCGTCGTGTATAACCCAACAGTCCCTTTCCGTTCTTCAAAGTGTTAAGCCTTTTCGTAGTAATAATTTAGTTTATGACCAAACTAAAGGAGGGAATTACGGCATAACAGCATTTCGCAAAATGCCCTCTTACTGCTCTAATGAAAACCCTCCGTATTTAGATAGCGAAACATTTCCCAGAGAGGCAGCCGCGCGAATAAAACCTAGAATATTCTAGGCCAATACTTGCTCATCCAGCTGAATCGGTAGGGCGCCTCGTCACATTCCTGGAATAGTCTACAAACTGCGTGCATCAAAGGCGATTCGTAAGGAATATTCACGTTATGTAGACTGATATATGAATCGGATGTGTCAATCAGTTTGACTGAATCATATAAAAATTGTAAAAATTATAGGAACCAAACCAAGGAAAAGTTTGGGAAGATATAAGCCAAGTAATAAAAATAGGCATAGATTTTAGTAACAAAAATTAAAAGTTTGACGGGAACGTGCAGGACTGAAAAATTTAGACAGAAGAAAATCAGAATAACTGATACCATTGACCAGTAATCATTTTTTACATTTATTAAAAATCATTTATATTAACATCATATTCAAACACAATTTTATATAAATTTACAGGTAGCGATTTGGCTTTCCCCATAAATTTAACTATTCAATAATTTTAACTATTTTCGGACCAACCAGTGGTTGTAGTGACTCGAAATCCTCCATGTCTGTTCTGTTAAAAGTTAGATACAAAATTAGTCTCTACTGGAATTTATTGATAAAATTCTCTAACGTCGTTTCTCGGTTTCTTTAACCGCAAACACATTTATAATTGCTAATGCTCTAGCGGGATGAATAAATTCTAACGAACAAACTTCCTTCTTGAATACCTCACCAAGACAGACCCCTCACCCTTGATTCACACTGATTCACGAGTAATACTCATAGTTATGATTCAAGTCTTAACCCGGCTTTAGATCTGTTCGACGATACCTGAATCTAGACCTGACCTTTACATCTGGTAAAAATTGCTTTCTATGTCTCCAATTAATCGTTGAACCGTGTGTCTCAAAGGAAAGTAATTGGCCGTTCTACCACTGACATAGTACCTCTTCCTTCCGCTAAGATCTAATCCTCGCGTTGAGTTTTAATTGACGTTTTATTTTCACCCACAGGATATTGTGATTGTGTTAGTATTGTGAAGAGCAAGAATCCAGACAAATGGAGATTATCCAAACTATGAATACGTTACAAGAGAAAGAGGGGGGGGGGGAGGGACTGATGCTGTGAGTGCAAGACTCATTTAATAGTATTTCTTATGCCAAACTTCGGACGCAGTTTCGGAACGCGGAAAACCACTTCGCGACCTGGGTCTGCCAAACAGGTGGACTCCCAAATTAGACTCTGGACGGGCCCTGAACTACTGTCTCGGCCTTTAGAACACACACGTGCTCTGGTGATGACAAATACGGGTCTCGGGTACCAAAGAGCGATAAACAGGTTTACTTACATGCTGCGTTTGACGTTAGTGCTTTGATTAAAAATGTTTTATCTACGGTATTTTGCGTGACAGTGCAAAAACGAAGCGATCAGATTTTGATGGAGTTTTCACAATTTGAAAACTTATGGTTAACTTAAAATATGTGGCCTGTCTTAAGAGTACGTGAACTGTAGCTGTAGCGGGAAATGTACTCTGATCTTGATCTCAATTTTTTAGGGCCATATTTTATTTAATTTCTGCAAGTTCGAAAGGACTAGTCTTCAATGTGAACATGGCAATAGTATGACAAGTACCAGATACTAATGCCATCCGTGTTGGCGAGCGTCGGTATAGAAGAAATCGAAAATTTTAATGTGCTAGATCAAGGGTGGCCAACCTAAATGATCTTGCGGGCCACTTTGGAAATGCATTATAACTCCACGGGCCACATATAAAATTATATATCCCAATATTAGATTTAGACCCATTAAAAACTGAAACATAATGAATTGTTATTATTGTGTTTACTATTATTCTTACACGTAAACATAGATAATATTATTATAATGATACTAAACGCACATTTTAAAGAAATATGTAGCACAAAAGATGATATATAAAAAATATTAATATAAATGAAATTAATCTTGAAAATATGGATGCACAAATAACGTATTTTTTTAATACATTGGTTTTCACTACTTCGGCCATTATGAAATAAATATATTTTGTAAAAGTGTGATGAATCTCGCGGGCCGCAAAAATGTTCAAGGCGGGCCGCATGCTGCAAGCGAGTTGGCCACCCCTGTGCTAGATGAACGGTATAGAGGTAGTAAATGTGGTATATGATGTCTGCCTGCTATTCTTGTACGTAATGTTGCAAGTTCGATACCCGCCAAAAACCATATTACCACCGAGTTTTTTTTATTTTTTGTTTTTTTGTTTTGGTGATAATGGCCTTTCAATTTTGCTCTTTTATTGTTAATTTTGTTGACCGTTTGCTCTTTGTATTGCTTTGCTTAATTTACACGTATTTTTATATGAATCTGATAATTTATTTCATAAGTTTTCTGAAAAACAGTACGTTAAAATAATTGGGCGGAAAATGTGAATCAAACCGTTCGCTGAGCTGTTGCAAAGACCGAGGAAATTTTCCACACGACATTTAGTTTTTTTTGCTAGAGGTAAATAATCCGGATAAAAGCTAGTAACATTACCGGCTAACGATCGACAAAAGTATAGGAAGAATTCTACAAAAATGGCTCCTCTCTTACGCTCTTCTTCATAGCGTAGAGTAACTTCACATTTTCTTCTTCTCACAAACTGAGGCACAATGAAACCAATTTTGGACGTTTGGAAGTTAGGATCATCGCACACACGACGACACGGAGCCTGCCAAAACAGACGGTGAATGAAATTGAATCTGCATTTAAAATGCTGCGATGGAACTTTGCAGTTAAAGGTGAAGCGACTGTCTGTGGTAACATGCGCTGACGGAGAAGGCCATGAATAATTTCGACAAGTGTTTAATAGAAATGAAATTCATGCCTGTAATCACTACAGCTACAACATGGCAGATACGAAATGTAAGCAAAAGATCACAGAAGAGTTCATAAAATGTCACGATCACGTTAAACTACGAGATATGAGCTTTATTACAAGAGGGCTCTCCTTGCATCAGTACATCCGAAGCGTAATTTAAGACTGTTCAACAAAAAAATATTACAGAAACACTGTAAGGTGAATCTAAAGTCGCTTACGGCTGCATGACCAACTTTTTACCACTTGTACGGAACCTCACAAGATAGAAAGTAATTACGTTTGTTGCTGTATTGGAAAGGCATAGGTCGAATTTTAACCCCACCGAAGTCCATTTGGAACGCTAGCTTTTAGACTTAGATTTGAACAAGCAAGAGTAAAGGCCCATTCACACTAGCGGTCAGGTCAGCTCAGCTCAGGTCGTAGACGAGGCCATTTCATTTCAGTTTCTCATAGTGAACAATGCCGTTTTCTACCCCAACGTCAATTAAATCGCAAGGATTTTGGATCAAGGGCCTAAAAATATGTCAAGATGAAAAAGAGGATTGTTCTGAGTGTATCCAGAGTTTCAAGCGCAAACAGATAAAGAGAAAGAAGAATGCTAACTACCGGTTATGCCGTGAGAGGCGAGTTGTGCGAAATGTTTGATATTTTAGGCCTCAAAGATTTCGAATTTATTTTAGAAAAATTAATTCTGCTCCAGGATTAATTGATAACATAATTTTAGCAAGATGTATTTTGCATAATTATTTACGGAAGGATAAAATTTCAGGATGAGAGAGAAACCCTACTTTACAAATATTCTTAGTTTGTGTGCTAACGCTGGTACAAAAGCATTTGATTGAAAAAATATATTCACAATATTTTTTAAAAAAATTCGGAAACAGGATCTGTATCTTGACAGTACTAAAATGTGTAATAATATTTGAATTTACATTAAAGTTTGCCGACTTTATAATAAACAGAAATAACATACCGTTAAAACATTTATTTTTTATTTATTGCTCACAAGCATAGTTTTCAGACGTTCGCCGCCCATTTGATCTGACCCGACCACACCGTTGCACGTTCACACTAGCGGTCAGCTCAGCTCAGCTCAGGTCTTGACCGTTGTTGATCGGTGGCGGCGCGATCTTCGGTTTGACCTGTCTTGCCCTGACCTGAGCGGATCGCGTAGTGTGAATGCTCCCATTGTATTACGTGTATAGTGATTTTTGACCTGAGCTGAGCTGACCGCTAGTGTGAATGGGTCTTAAGGTATCAAGGATTGACATACGAATTTAATAACAACGAAACGCCTTGGAAAGTTGCACTCTTTTTCGAGGTTTTCGCTGCGTGTTTCTTGCTGGTTTCGGTCCCAATGTGGGACCTTCGTCAAGGCTGCTTCAAGTTAATGTATCCACTTCGCACAATGCATGAACTGTTTATATTTTCCGGCAGAGCTGGTGCTGATTCTCCCTCAGTTTTCGTTGCTGTTAAGAGGTTTGTTTTAGTTGTTGCTGAAACGAGTTCGTCTGCGAGTGCACACTTCCACATTTGACTTAATCCATAACTGCAATTTTCCACAAAGCTGTCTGCGAAAAGTGTGAAATTTTATATAATGAAACGCTTTCATCTTATCAAGCAAATTGTAAATTATTCGTAATGATCCCCTTTTTACAGTTCAAAAATTTCGTAGCTCTCTTGTGATACTGTATATTGTGTATGTCAATTCTGCAGATTTGAATGCCTAAAAAAATGCAACTTTGGTAACGTCTTTTAAAATAAAATATTACTAATCATGTGACGATTCGGGAGGTAGAAATGCGTTCAATAAATTAATAGGTACTGGCATGATAATTATTTTTTGGCAGCAGCAGATTACATTTGAAGTTACAGCAGATTAATTTGAAATAACCTCTCCCAACCTCTTGCCGTTCCGCTGCTAGGTACGATTACATTGCATATTTGCCAGCTACCTGCATCCTACGTCGGCATTACACTGCTACGCTGTCAACCTTAATCTGTTTCAAATTATGAGAAGACACACAAAAGTCGGTGGAAACTGCAATAAGAGCATCCTCCTTTGGGCTTAATGACAAGACAATCAAGCCTCTGAACAAAATTCCTGAATTACATCCTTCTTGTATAACGAACTGCGCGCAACGAGGTCGAAAATTTCTTGATCCACATCGATACAGGAATTGCCATAACCAAGTTCGCAGTCCAAAGGCTTGTGATTGCAGGAATCGGTTCAGTCGATTACGGCTAATGGACCAACGAGAGGACAGGAATAGTGTTTTGTTTCTTTCTGATTCCGCCATCACACAGTTTTCGTTTTTGGTTGTTATAATGCAAGGGCTGTATAACCTTATGTATTTGATAGTAATCGTGTTTCCATTAACAAATAATTTGGGATGGTTTATGCACATGAATATGTTTCACGTACATACAATTAATTTAAAGCTAACGTAAAAGTCTCAACCTGAACATTAAGGGAAAATGTTTTGCCAGCGTCATTAATTACAGTACTACGCGCGCATGCTACAATTACAAATTACCGTTCAGACCTCACCGACAGAAGAAAAATCAGTAGAAACATCCGGAATAGTTTAAAAAGTAGGGCTACTATATTTCAATAGCAATATCACGCAATTATAAAGGTAAATTTACTAATAACTGATTCACGGCAAAAGGATATCAATTTCTTTGGATATATCATCCTGTTTATTTACTAAACTATGACCAATTTTTTGAAATTATGAGACGTGAAAAAAAGGTCGCATTTTTGCTCTACTGTCAGTAACGTACTCCAACAGAGAACTTTCCCCTGAGGGGAGCTGCATTATACAGTAGTTCAACAACACATTAAAAGCAATCAGTGGTCTAACAATGAGTACAGTAATGACGGGCAACAATGAGTGCCCCGTTCAGGTGGGAGGTCGATACTGTTCGGACTTGGAATCAGTAGCGACGCGGATTCGGTCCCCGATCAAGCCATCCAGTTCTCGACGTTTCCATTGCTTTCCGGAATCAGCATAATAGGTCCTTCAAAAAGCTATGATCGAATTCCTACCCACCCCCCTCCGAAACCTCTTTCGGTGTTAATGATGACGAACCATAACCAAACAGTGGAGAGGATCACGTATCCCGCGTTCAGACGGAGTGATACAATTATTAATGCATGCATTACAAATTTAGATTCGGGACACCTGTCACATACTGTACGTATAGAATGATTTCCTAAGCAAAGAGATAAGCCATTCAGAGAAGGTGTCTGCAAACTACAGTGATACAGCATTTTTCAGACAGTTGTGTCACGGATGTGCGTGTGTTTCCGAGGTTGCAGTAGCTCGTTATGTTACGACGTAACATTCTAACATCCAACCCATTTTTTTCACTTTCTACAAAAACACACAATGAAGGGCGCAGATTTTCGAACCAGTCTGCTAAATGGAATCCATACTGCAGTGGGATCATGGCCTCCATCCAGACGGGAAGGTGGTCTTATGTACTAAATGATGTAGAGCTCAATTTGTACAAATTATTTGTTAGTGAGAATTGTAAAAACGTGAATGACGAAACAAGTCGTTGGAACTTCCGCATGCATAACTGCCGATGTTTCTATTCTATTACAGCTACCTCAGCGTTCTTTTCGAACAACGAATGCACTAAGTTTATACGCACGACACAACGTGGAATCGCAGTCTCACAGTTGCTTCTCTTTGTAGAGAGCATGATTAGCATGCACCGAAAGTAGCTACAAACTATTCAGAAAAGCCTACACTGGTATGAATAGCGCGACAGATAATTACGAAACTCGCGTTGCTCAGGTGCAACCTCAGCAAACGGCCAACTTGCTGGCAGACCTAATGCCACGCTCATCCACATTCAGCTACTGATAAATTCGGATGCAGATAACAGCGCGCGTGTGCAGATAATCGTGATAATTCGCCGGGTCAGCGTATCCGGATAATCATATCCAGAGCTAACAGTGGCTTGTGGCTTGGCGGACTGTCGACAGCGTAATTACCGCCCATATAAACCAATGTCTGTAAATACCTACGGTTCCATTGACAGACGTTCCGCAACGACACAGTCCTGTAGTTCTATGTTCTTCAGTTGTCGCCTTAGAAAATACACACGAGAAACAACGCACACTCGTGGTCAGCTACGTGAGAAAATTCTCCTGCTCAGTTGTTTGTTTACACCTGGTGGAATTGTTTTCATAACATCAAATGTTTGACTTCTTGCTGGGTTGCATGTATTTCACTGCCCATCACCGATGAGAACTTTAAATTTGATTGCTCACCAACATATCGTGTCTCAGATGAAACAGCTTACTTGAAAAAGAACAAATTACGTTGGCCATCAACATCTTATTCCGGTTCCAATATAATAATATTTAACGGCGACCCATTACTAACATACTCATTTGGATGCAAACCAATAAATTACTATTTTGAGCTAAATTGTTTAAAAAACGAAGGAACAATGAACTAATACTCACCTTCTCTAGATTTTAAGTTCTTCCCGTGTCACTGTCTCTCCGTTTATATCTCCCGCTTGTGGAGGAAGAGGGCGATTACAAAAACCTAGAGACTTTCAGGAAGACTACTTAGTTCCTTCGATTTTACTTTCGGTTTAGCGAAAGACAGTAATAAATTATTGCGTATTATTAATGGATGATTAAATATCATCATGCTGAAATTGTAATAAGATAACTGATAGCGGTTGAAGTTCTTTTATTCGCTTTCAAGTAAGCTATTTCATCTCTCTCTCTCTCTCTCTCCGCGCACAAGAGAAGTGCTCTTTTTAGTCATTCATTTCGTTATCAAAACTAGTCCTATCAGCAAACACACTTCGTCACACTCTTAATTACTTAGAAAAAGTGAGGAACTAGTATATCTACCAAACCAAAACACACTGCAGATAACCGTTATTGTACTCTGAATCTTACGTTCAATTAAAATTCTCTTTCTTTCGTTTGTTTGTTTTACGCCTTGTCGACGTCGAGGTCGTTAAAGGCGGGATAGGACTGGGAGCAAGGAATGGGAAGGAATTCGACCATTGTATTTTGAAGGTCCATCCCGCAATTTGCCTAGTGAGATTTCGGGAAACCAAGAAAAAATAAACGAAATCAGCTTGGCCGGAAGGGAGGATTTGAATCCGCGTCCACCAAAGCGTCATCGCTCACCCGCCACGCTCAGTCCAAAATAACAGTCTTAAAAGTGATGCTATTTGCAACTGAATTCCTGAAAGTATGCAAAATAAATGTACACAGATGAATGACATCTTTAGATGAGATACTCTTTTCTGAAGTTCAATTGATAAAGATAGTGATTTTTTACTATAGGCCGTAACAAGTCGCTAAGCCTAAAATTGGATAGGAAGAAGAATCACAAAATCACTCCACTAAAATGTCGGGATGGTTTCTTCAAAAGGCCCTGGCCAAATTCATTCCAGTTTCTAGTCAACAATCCTCTCCCACCTCTAATGACCTCGGTGCAACAAGAAATAAAATAATAAAAAAATGGAAGAAGCTATACGTGATAAAGTTTAATCACTTCAGATTTGAATCACTTTCCACACCTCAATACAAAATTATTGCTTTGTTTAGATCAGATCAAAGTTATGACTACAGTATTTGCTTTTTTTCATCCACTCCTACAATCGAGTTTATTATTCTTAAAATTATGGAAGTTTATCATTAACTATAGGTAAACTTTAAAATTCACAAATGCTTGCGTTTTCACATTCGAGAAGTGTGGTTAGGTATTTGTTTCCAGATCCTCGGATACATCTATTTATTTTAAACTTATTTCTATAGCCATCAGGATGACCAATTATTTCTAAAATTATGTTTTCTTTTTTCTTTCCTCTGTACACGTCCAGAATGTGGATCATCTTCAAAGCTTGTTCCGCCGCCTTTAACTTAAACAGAGATCTAGTAGTTTCTTACATATTCACTTTTAATAACGAAAGAAGTGATTTCATACATTTTTTAACAACGCGCCATCAGAGTGGTCTCGGTAGCAAATCACCCTTTACAACACAATTAACAAGTAGGAAGTGAAACTTCTTTGGAATGCTGCTAAGTAACTCATTAACGAATTACGGTGTCAACGGATAGGTTGTGAACACGCATTACAGGCTTTCGTTTTCGGTAGTGATAGTGTGGTGTTCACACACACGTTTATCTGCACTTTTTTATAATCGTCTATTTTCTACGTAATAACCTCATGCGACATTACTATACTCGGTAAATTCCCTTTATTCAATCTTCACAATGTGGGTTTTAAATTAACACACATTAGAAGTGGGCGAGGAGGATTCTAACTGCTATACCACACATCTTACGAGAGGACGCTACCAGAAGCGTGGAAATGAGCTATCCGGCCAGGGAGGAGTATCACTCGATACCTGTGACATTTCAATCAAGATGACAAAGCTAAGGTTTCCTTTGTCAGGTCGTTAAAATACATTTCCCAATTGGACTCTAAGGTCACAGAACAATGTCGAATTGTGTTTCAAGCTCAGGACCAAATAGATTATCATAGAGTATCAAACATACCCAGCTTGGGAATATGTAATTACCACCAAAAATGGTGATTAAATCACGAAGATTGTTAAATACATTTGACCAATTATCATATGAGATCATTACGTCAAATGGGGTTTTTCAAGGTCGTTAAAAATACATAGCCTAAATGGGTCTTTAGGTCATCGAACGAACAACTGAATTTATCAACAGCAGTTACATACATCGAACCAATGAATCTCAAAATGGATTAATAGTATTAATTTTGAGGTTACTGATGTTCCGAATACAGATTTGTTAGTTGCAGGGTGTAAAGAACTTTTTATTAATTCTGTGAACCGGTGTCCCAGAGAGCATACTGAGAATTTCTCTTCGTGTGTTGTGTTGTGCTAACACTTAAAATTCATTGCAATTCTATCACTTAGTTTCGAATAGATGACATTTCGAATTTGAGTTTGGTAAGGGTAAATAATCGCCATCTTGTTCTTCCGTGGCGTTTCGACATGGCTGGGGCTGTGAACTGCGTAGCTAGGACGATGACTGCTGTCTCTAAAAATTAAAACGAACGCAGGTTTATCATTTACACTCATTACTCGATAGTGGTTACCGAAAACCGAACAATGACAATAAGATAAATTATTTCCTTCATATATCTTAATCTTTGTATTATTCTATAATTTTTACTTTAATTGTTCACTAATAAGCCAATCCGACATGCTTTAAAATGTGACCCACCTTCCTGTCTCCCCTTTCAGTGAGACGCTTCCACTAGCTTCTTTCCTCGCCCATCATTTCTAAAGTACGCACATTCGTACTTGATTTCATCACTTAATTTTCAGCATCCTTCTATACAAGCACGTCTCAAATGTTTCAATGAATGTCCTTTCTGGTATTTCTAACATACTTGCTTAGCTTCAATATATATTATTATTATTACTGTTCACGTTTTATAGACCTTGTATTGCACCTTTCTCATTTAAAACATTGTATTTTATATCCTAGCACAGAAATTATTTTTCTGATGTTCTCTCACTTACAACGATAGTACACTACCAACACTACCGATTCAGTATTTTCTTCACACCCTCCACCACCAACCATGCCGTTGTCCCTCCACTCACCAGGCGGACGCCGTTGTGTGCACCTCTAAATCCGTCTTGTCTCACGTACTTGGAAAAAGAAGATTAACCACTGAAATATTACGTTACTTGTATTTATCTTTTGTGTGTTCGTCTTTCCTAGCAGCCGTTAACTGTGGTAAGTGTTGGGTATTGTTTCCCTATCGTTCTTTACTTTTTTACATATGCACATATTACAAAAAAAACTGAGACCTATTACAATATTTGAAACTAAAAGATTAGTTTTTCAAGAAGACTCTTTATTCTAGATGTCATGTTGATGCCACTGGTCGGGTGTGACGTGATGCCTGCCAGGTCTTCTGCAGACTCCCGTTGGACGCTGGGCGTCACGTGCCGCGAGACCACTCCGTGGAATACTAAAGCCCCTCCGCACCAGACTGACTCACTGCGCAATTAATGCCGCTGGTCCTCGTCTACCCCTGCTCGTCGCCTCCTCTCCGACGAATGCCAAACGACCCGTGCGTCTCCCGCAGAGGCCGCGGTGTGTTTCGCAACGGAATTTCCCCCTTTCGCCGCGACTTTCCCCTTGAACAACTGTTTCAAAACTCAGTTTCGGTTGCACCAGCCGCCACTGCTACGTTGCCTCACTGCAGCAAATTTACACTAATGGCGGCCGCTGTGACTGCAGTGGCGTAGCAGCTCGGTTAATGACGTCGACCGATACGGCTCCAAGTGTCAGCAACGAACAGCACAACGAGCAGTCGCACGCGCTGCAAGGTCAAACCTTCCCCGCCAGCCCGCACGCACGCAATCACGCGGCAGTAAATAAATCAGCCTGCGGATTAGCTGTCAGGATACACGCCTTCCTATTTACACGCTTCCTTTCTTGTTGTAACAGAGCCTCGTGGGTCAGCGGTTAACGATCGAGATCGGTATTCGGGGAGGATGCGGATTTGATTCCCGGTTCGGGCGTCCAGATGTGGGTTTCTCATTGTTTCCAGACACCACTCCGGGCGAATGGTGAGAAGGTTCCTTCAAATAGTCATGGTAGAATTCCTTCCCGTCTCTTGCCTACAGTCCTCACCCAAACCTTAATGATATCAGCTTTGATTAATGTCTATATTCTATAGGACGAAACAACACTCCTTTTCTACTATATTTCAATGGCTACACTGATTCATCACCAATCACTTGTGAACACTAGTTATTAAATCCCATCAATACTGTTGCATTATATTCATCGAGACGCAATCTGGTCATTAACTTTAACCAAAAATTCTTTACTTGTTAGACTGTTTTATTATTATTATTACAAGCGTTATTTAACAAAATTACAATACTGAGCTGATAACAGAACCCACCTGATTGGAAGTTATACCTCTATAAAACAACGTAGAATTAACTATATACTGACATCACACGATTCGCCAAATTACCTGTAAAGGCTTCAGTTATAAATTAATACTCAACCAACAGACGATTCCCTTAAGGATACGAAAATTATAAAAAAATACTCTTCCAAATAACACTGAAATAACAGTAATTTTTAACAGGTGAGTCTCCTGTACAGGGTGCTTCCAAAATAAGTTTAATTGTAAAAACATAATATAGATTTTGCGCTGCAATTTATTCCAGTTACTGCTGTGTGTCGTTATGGTACGGCTATTCATTTTAAATAAGATTAGGTTACGACTTGTTAACCTAAATTTAGTACCCGATTTCATTCACGGTATTGTTCAAAAACACAAACGACCTGCTTTTAAGCTTCAAAAGGATACTAAAATGTGTTGGAGAAGTAGATGAGCAACGATCTGTATCAGTCATCGTGCAGCAGGCATAAGTAGAAGAACCAATACTTCGATACCAGGATTTCCTTCCACTAAAGGCCATTATGACATACCAGAAATATTAAGTTACGATTATGCCAATCATAATGACTCAAATTACAATCAGTAAAAGAATGGTAGTGACGACAGTGGTTGCATACCCCCAATTGTCTTCGTGTTGGCATTTTCAACCGAAGTTAACAACGCGAAAAGACGGCAGGGTGCAGATGTTAGCACCTTGTCCTTCCTACTGCGCCAAGAAAAATTCACGACTTCCAAGTAAGCTTTCCTCAACCTCGTGGAACATCAGGAAATTACACAGATAAAGCTATTTTTCAATTACCTTAGCCCTAACAGCGCAGATAAAAATTTTCAACCTCGTTTCTTAAAACAAAGCGTAAATGGAACTTACAATCTCTGATTACAATTAGCAGACTCTTGTTATCAGAGGTAAAGGGAGTTTTGATTGTTTCACAGGAAAGATGATCAGGCAGGATCAATTAGCAAACGCCCAACAGTTTCCGCAGTGCAACCAGCAGAAAACTAAAGATCATCTCCTCCTCCATGAATCTAGCTCAATAATATGGTCGAATTATTCGATTAAATTTTTTGAAACGATCGTAATTTTGTGCGTTAATTCCAGTTAAACTCGGTGATAATTGACGTTAGTAATTCAGGTAAAAGTTTACACACGAAAATTGGTACATAAGCAGCAGAATTTACAGAAGGAAAGCGACAGGTGTTAAAACGAACAAAATTCGGTTCCCCAGAGCGTGGTACCGCCACGTGTCAAACCGTTGTTGGTAGAGTGATGAGTAAGCAGTGTTGTCACGTCGAGTTATCAACAGGAAACTTTCTGTTCGACCACGAGTAGTGTTGATTAAAGCAAAACAATACAAGTTTTACAGGAGCTGATACAGAGTCGAAAAGGTACAACTTAAACTAATGGAAAGCTTATGGCGTATAATCTCTATACTTCTGCAGAGGTCACAAAAGTTATCGAAACGCTAACATTATAAATAATATACCGATGTTAGAAGAGTTAACGTCGAATTCGGTAAACATTAGAACATATGCAATAGAAAAACAATAAAATTAAGTTGCTTCAAATGTAGTTTTAATACTGAAGCATATATGCAAGCGGAAGACTGAAGTTGAAGGTGTGGATATCAAACAAGTAGTTACAGCGAATCTGTCACTATAAAAATAAATATAAAAATCCTCTAGTGGGAAAAATACCACAACATAGTTTACATTTGTTATTTCTACATCTTTTCATCTCCACTAATATTGTCATTATAGTCTCGGGATATCCTTTGCAAACATACTTCGGGTACGGTAACAAGTATCATTGTGAGCGTTATCGGCAGCATCCGAATAAGCAACGAACGAATTTTCGAAAATGGTACTTTACACCCCCCCATCCCCCTCCAAAAAATTATCCTGTTAGCTGAGCACTGTCACTTGACATAAATTATTTATTCTCCTTAGTTGTTAAAATCTAATGTTCCATTCGCAAAATCACAGCTGGACTAAAGCATCTACCAAAGACTGCTGGATTTTGCTTCAGTGTAACTGCCTAGCCAAAGTAATGTGAAAAATTGTACAGGGCGTATGGATGGAGTTCATGGTTGGCAGACGACAAGAAAGAAGTACGCGGTAAGGTATCTTGAGTGGCTCTCGTGTGAAGGCTTTTAGTACACACCTGTTGCTGCCGCTTGGAACACATGCAAGCCCCGGCGAAAAGAACTCTGTGACATGCACGAGAATTCGCTCTTCTTCGAGGGCCTGACTGTCCATGGACGAAAGTACGTCCCTCTTTCTACGCTTAAAGCAAACACTTCTTATGAACGTAAGAATCAAGCAGTTTAGAAAACGATGAGAAAATCTCACCATGCAAATTAACTGGAAAGTCACATTTGGCTAAGGACCAGTACTTCCATTAGGACTACTCGTTGACAGTGCTGCGTTGCAGAAGTCTTGTTCCGAGGAACTCTCGAGGTACTGTTAGCCTGGCGTAACGGAATGAGCTCAACACTAGGGTGCCACTAGCAAACCGGCTCAGCATGAACAGAAAATGAAATGAGTTTCGGCGCGACAAAAGCAGAAATTGTGTCAATAGTGCAAAACACCTGCGCTTATGGCGTAATGAATCGCGGGAAGCTCTACAACCCACCAACATGGAACTCGTTTTCGATTACAAAGAAATTATACGCATTCTAAAGCAAAACTAACTGGCTTGTTGTTATTTTCATGTTGTATAATCCTAACACTCGAAGTGGGATTTTTATACAGTTAATTGAAAACTCATCATAATGATTCCCGAATGGCAACTCGAAACAAATTAAATTGATGTAAAAAAAATCGTGGTCCGCCGATTAAAATGTTAAATACTGTTAGAATTTCATCAATCAAGAAACTGAATAACACAAAATCACATTAATATCGTACATAAGTACACTTTCAAATGGAGGTGATTATCCTACAAGCACATGATGGCTTAATGCAGAGAGAGTGGCGGAAGCAGAATTACTGCAATGGCTA
This sequence comes from Vandiemenella viatica, assembly GCA_031002005.1. NCBI lineage: Eukaryota > Metazoa > Arthropoda > Insecta > Orthoptera > Morabidae > Vandiemenella > Vandiemenella viatica. The sequence continues at coordinate 124,756,100 of JARYHS010012519.1, read as the reverse complement.
CGGTCATCAATACCTCAGTTTTCCATTGCATCCTCTCTCTCTTCCAACCAAGTGCACTCTTAACAATAATAGTACATTTACTTGCAGTATCTTCATCTAAGTTGTCCAGTTCTTTGTTCCCCCCTGCGCATGTGTCTATAATAAAAAAAAAAAGGTCCTCAATTTTCCGTTTCGTATAATCTCTTCTTTCGGGTCCTCCGCAGCCGCCAAGGACATTAACAAATTAATCATCTCTCAGAACTCAGGATCTACTACCAATACAACTTCAAAGATCTGGGTCGTGTCAAGTACTCATAGACCCACTTAAAGGCAGAATCTGTGATCAGTAACGGAACGGATTCTACTTTTGTCTTGGCGGATATGAGATAAAGCATCGGTAGGTATCCTTAGAATCGCCAAGACTGACAATTTTTGTGGATTATCACTCTGGAGGCGGTGTCATGGTGTAGGTCAATCATTGGGAACAGCTGACGAACCATGCAGCTCTCTCAACCGGCTGGCCTACCTGTCCCGTACGGTCACCCTCGAGGAATTTTCATACAGCATTACAGTTAAGTACGCACTATTATAGTGCAGAAAAACTACAAGCGAGTTATTTCTGTTGAAAAATCTGATCCACAGCACATAGTCTGGTGTTTAGTAATCTAAAGGTCTTTAGCAGGAATTTTTTGAATCACCTTGACGTGTTATAAATATCTACAAAACTTGCTTTGCGTATTTGAAGAAATACAGAGACAGGTTAGGCGGCCATGAGGCAGATTTCACGAGCACTCAAATAGTCTTCCCTTCTGAATCTCCTATACAGTAATTCATTCTCATCATGAGAAGTAGTCACTGCTTTAATCTGCGATAATGATTCACTGACATATCTCCTTGAAAAGATATTTTTTTTCTCGTAAGTAAATCTACGATTACAGCTGAAGCAAGATAGCATAAATAATGGATATCACCCAACATCTGGCTTCGAGTGACGGAAGTAGGGATCTTTCCTGCCAGGAAGACTCAGTTTCGCAACTGATGTTACCGCCAATGTTCTTGAGCAACTACTGACTGTGCTTGGATTGGCACGCACTGCTGACGTGCAAAAGTAGCGTAATAACACCTGTCCTCCCCGCCCAGTCACTCGTGCCAATACAAGACCTTCACATTTGATCAGTAATCGGACGGTCAGCACGGTAATAGACCATTTTCGGTGGATCAACAAATATAGAGACGTGTTACATTATATGAATGAGTTTGTTCATTACATATGCAAGGCACAGATTACTGGCAAATAATGAAACTAATAATCTATTCTGAATAAAGAAAAAATTATGCTATTCATTTAAAACTAGCTACTGAACAGTCTTGATTCTTTTAACCTTCAGTGTACAGTTTTTCTTTTTCAGCAATTTTCAAAAAATCTATCCATTTTAAAAAAATACTAACGTTCCGTAAATAGAACTTACTAAAACCGTCACCATCAATCCAATTCTAGAATTAGATACCTTTTTCACGATCCTAAGTTAACTGTCTAGTGAAGAAGGTTATGTCGAATAGTTATCGCACAATTTCTGTGTAATCTCGTATTTTTCAACGCAACAAAGTTGTCTCAACAAATCTTTTACATACACTGACTTTTTTAAATGTAAAATTGTTTTCCTTGCAATAGCTACCCCAACAAATAAAATGTGTGTAGCGAATTCCCTGAAGCACGAGAGATAAATCTGTACCACAATTCAAACATTGATGGTAGTTGGACAATGGGAGCGAATAATTAAAATATTAACGACGCACTTATAAATGGCTACCTGGTTGAACAAGTATCGCACTATATTTAGTTTGGTTGTGACATCGCATACAGTGTAAGCAAAGAAATTTATAAGAAAGTGAACCTCAGATGATACGTAGAAAGATAGCTAAAACTTTAGGAAATAGAACGCGCAGCAATACGAAGATGAAATTCTATGAAGAGATGGCAGTTCCTATGCTTCTCTGTAGAAGTGAGTCTTGGGTAACGAAGAGAGGAGATAAAAGCAACATACAAGCAGCGGAGATGACGTTCTCGAGATCTGTACAGGTATGCACTATGCTAGATCTAATAAGAGAGGGGTTGAAAATATATAGTATGAATGACAAGATAGAGGAACACAGGAATACGTTGAGAGACCAACTGTATAGAATAGATGATGCACGATTACCAAAAGTAGTAAAGGTAGAAGTATAAGTAGACCAAGAAAGAGATTGCAATAGTTCCTGGAGCCGTAACAAGTCAACGCACCTAATCCTTGAATGAGAAGAAGAAATAATAATAACAACAACAACGCCAACAACACAGTAAAAATTTGGAAAGTAGTTTGTACCTGGATTCACTGGCCTCACCGTTGGTCTACACGCTAATTGGAGAGACTATAAACAAGTGGGGATACCGTTTCGGTGTGTAATGGCTACAGTATCGGCTGATGTGGTCAGTGAGTTCTACGCCGCGGCGTGACAGACACAAGGTGAACGAGTCGGGCGGACTCTCAACTGGGTTAGTGGTACGTCAGACCGTCTAGCCGGCCAGATACTGTTACCAGAGAACCGCATAGACTGTCTCAACTGCGCCCCCGCTTAACTGTTAGAGGGAGAGACCTTGACTGAAAAAACAAAGCACCTGCAACATTATTTATTCATTTAAAAATGTCAATGAAACCATTAAGTATTATAAAATGAGCTCACGAGGTCTGTGCAGTAATCATACAGTCTAATAATGACAACGAACACAAACTACTATTAAAACCGCCCACGCCATAAATTGAAACCAAAACAGCCATCCTTGCAATCCAAATTTGACGCGATGATCCCGACGATGGCATGGTCAATTATTAACAATTTGAAGTTCCCTAGATTTCATTTCAGAGTAATACTGAAGGTCAGGAATACACGCTTATCAGACATCTGGGTAACATGTTACTGTAACAGTACTCACTAACTTACATTCTTTGTTTAAGTTGTTTATATTTGCATTTTGCAGGTAATCAGCCCCACAGTCGAGTTATGAACCTCCCATTGTTCGTACTTATTGGGAGGTGTGTTGCTTCCGACAAATCCCAAACAAAAACGATTTTGAGCTCGATGCACATTAAACCAGATAATGCGGCTAGATAACACCGGGAGAACTCTGAAAGCCTTCACCACATACGAAAGGCGTTGGGAAAATAAGAGATGAAAGCAGATGCCAGCGCGAAGCAGGTAATACGGTCGACTATTACACATGAGACAGAAGACGATACGGTTTCAAAGCAAACTCCACTTTTTTTGGCTTTACGCCATATCATTAGATATGGGAATGGACCGGGGACAAGGAACGGGAAGGAATTCGACGAAGGATTTTGAAGGCATTCGCCTGGGGTGGTTAGGAAAAACCATGGAAAACAAAAATCTGTATGGCCGGACGGGGATTCGAACCAGAATCCCCCCGGATGCGAGGCCGCTCACTCATCATGCTCGGTAAACGCCACTAAGCGAGTGAAGTTAATGAGACTGCACTGTCTGCCAATTAGAGCGTCAGAATTTCAGCTGACGTCTAAGGACCGCTGCAACCCGATAAACTGAAGCTTGAGACTGCATGGTTAATAAAATTCACCTTCATAGTGCCCAAAAGCTTTCATGCAATACGAAATGTCAGAACTCAAAATCGAGACTGCGTAAATAAATTCCAAAAGTTAAGCCTCCAAAGCATTTAGAAATACAAACTCATTTTCTATAAAACATACATTATTTTTAAGGTTGAAAAATTATCTATTTCTCTACATAATCACCATTTCGTTGCATTTTTGTAAACGCTGTGACCGTTTTTGTATGCCCACATCATACCAGCTCGCCGCCATGTCTTTGAGAAAGCGTTGAACTTTCATCTTTTATCCCTTCGGCGCTGAATCGCCTTCCGACTAAATGTTCTTTCAGCTTAGGGAAAAGTTGGTAGTCACTGGGTGCCAAGTCCGCCCTAGACATTTCTCTTCTTCAGTTCGGTTCCGAATTTCACGTTTCCACCAACTGTGGAAAACTGAGAAAAAACCTCAGACGGGCAATTGAGAACCGAAAAAGTGGAATGATGAACAGAGGGGTGAGCGCGCTCTCCACGATAACGCTCGTCCGCATTTCGCCCGTTAAACCGTCACTCTTCTAATAAACTTTGGTTGGAACATCATCGCACTCCTATACTATGGCCCTAACTTGGCATCTAGTGACTACCACCATCTTTTGTCAAGTTGAAAGAACATTTGGCCGCAAGGCGATTCAGAGCCGAAGAGGTGAAAGATGAAGTTCAACGTTTCTTTAAAGACATGGAAGCGAGATGGTATGATATAGGGATACGGTAACTGTCACAGCGTTTACAAAAAGGCATCGACCGAAATAGTGATTATTTAGAAAAAAAGGCAATTATTTAACCTTTTAAAATGTTGTATATATCATAGAAAATAAATTGCTTTTGCACCTTACTTTTTGGATGGCCCTCGTATAAACAATATAGTAAGAGATGCTCTGCGATTGGTACTTGAAGCACGAGTCTGGTATCAATAAAAAAAAAAAAAAAAGCGTGAAATACCACAGGATGAAACTTGCGGTATCGAATACGAATGCTGCGAGGTCAACCGGTGAAGCGAGACGTACCCCAGTCTGAAATTACACGACACTGCGAACCGGCAAAGTGGTCGGGACAACACGCAAACGGCGATTCACGAAGGCCGCTACACGCCTCCTACGGCCGTGTCGAGAGTCTGAAGTAAAACAGTATGAGCATCAGTGGCGGCCCAAGTAATTTGCTCAGGTAGTGACAACACTGAACTTTTTGATGGTTTACTGATCTTCATTGTTGAAGTGAAAGGTGTCTGGAAGAACAGTTCAGAGTTGGCTAAGAATCAACTTAAAAATCTGCAACGTGTGAAAATGTCATTACTTGCGTGTCCTGCCGGATTAAATGATTTTGAAATTATTGTAGAAACAATGCTGTTCTATCCTCATCCTGGAAATACCAAACTTTGGCCTGCCTATTGAAATATTCAAGGCTTTTATTTTATTTTTATTTTTTAAATGGCTTTATCTTATAAAGTAGGAATACGGTATCAAAATATGTAATATTCTTACTGCGGACCACCTGAATCATCTTCGCGGACAGCAGATTGAGAAACACTGTTTTAGATGTAGCTGAATTTGACCAAAAAAAGAAAATGGTAACTGCTGCTGCGTTCTACCGACAGCGTTACTAACTTTTTCGAGCTCTATGACGTTCCAGCGACCGCGTGTCTGCCCACTACCCGAGGTAGCATGAGAAAGAACAAACTTGTCACCAACCGCCACCGAGCGAGGTGGTGTAGCGGCTATCATTCTGGCCTCGCATTCGGGAGGACGGCGGTTCGAATCCCCGTCCGGGCATCCAGATTTGGGGAAACCATGGAAAACCCAAATCACTCCAGGTGAATGCCGGGATGCTTCCTTCAAAAGGCCATGGCAGAATACCTTCCCATTCCTTGCCCCCCATCCTTTCCCGTCTCTAAAGACTTAGTTGTTATAGGAAACGTTAAGCAGTTAAAAAAAACCGCCACTAGGAAAGATCCCCCTCTCCCCAACCCTGAATATTACCGCGAAAACGCCATAGCGCGTGCGCGATTTGTGACAGATCAAAGCTGTCTCCACGACAACGAAATAGTTCACTGGTCCGGGCAACAAATGGTGTTCAATAACTTCCATAGCTTTCATAAGTAATAGTATATTAGAGAATGTCACATTTATAAATATTTTCCTTTCACTACATTTATTTCTTAAGTTATTTATTATTGATTCGTAGGTGGTGACATGTCTCAGTGTCACTACGTCTAGAGCCGCCACTGATGAGAATGTTGCGTGTGAAGATTAAGAAGAGAAAACAAAGGGACACAGGACAGAGTGAGACCGCAGTGTGACAGGTATTTGGTGAACTGCAGACTCCTCGGTCACTCACAAGCTGAGCACTATGTCGAGATTAGAAAAGGTTCGAACTTGACAGCTCAATAGCTGGGAGCACAGCGTTGCCGCCTCCCGCTGGGAGTAGAGGGGACCGGTCTTAACTGTGGCGGTAATCCTGCCTCGTGCGAAGCGGGAGCAAATAGTAATTATTTTTTTTTGGTGTGAAGTAAAGATGGAAAATTGAATAATATTTAAAAACCCACTGAATGGAATGTGTGTTAGGAAATTAAAATAATAAGACCTTTATATTAGTTTCAGATTTTCATTAGATACGTAATCGGACAACACTGGAAGCAATTCAGGACTTCGCTCTTCTGGGATTTGGTTGTTTGACTCCATTCCACAATATACCTTGCAATTGATACATATTCGAGTATGCAAACCGTTCCAGTATACAAGCGTCATTCGAACAATGAAACGCAGCGAGTGTGTGATCTACAGGAGATTTCAAGTGAACAGTTTAAAACAGTAGAGGCGGGACACTGCAAATAAAATGTATGCACGTTATAATAGTTAAAGTTTAAACATACGGAATGAATTCGAGAAACTAAATTCCACTGCACACTGCACTGTAGTTGAGCCATCATATTTGGAGTTCCACAGCCAAACTGGCAAAAGTGGAACCCTTACAAAGTTGTCTAGTCAGTATGTCACATCATTCAATTACGAAGCCTTTTTACCGGTTGTGATTAAATTGCAAAATAACGGCAAAACAGATCCGCAGACAAATATCGAGATATTTTTAGGGTACCAACCTCCCCGGAAAAAAAGACACTACTGTGTATGTTAACATTGGATAGGAATTGCTTTGGCCGATTTTCTTGTTATTTCTGGTATATAGCGGAGTATGGTAAGGGTTTGGGAGAGACTATATTAGCCTTTTCCAACCAAATGTCAACCTCCAATTCGCAAAGTAGTACAAATTTATCCCTCTTCTAATTTGCCAACAACAAGACCATAAATTAAAAGTTTTAAGGTAATGGCACTTATTAAGGATACTTTATGAAAATTGTTTGACGGGATGGGACTGGGGACAAGGAAAGGGAAGGAATTCGAAAATCTGGAAGCCAGAGCGGGGATTCAAACCCGCGTCCTCCCGAATGCGAGGCCAGAACGTTAACCGTTCACCCACCACGCTCGGTAAAACTGTTTGAAATTAGATAACCTGCATCTTTTTTATTTTGAGATTTACCCAATAAGTTTCGCAATTCCGATGAAATTTAAAATGAAGATATGTTTTACTGGCTGCAAAACAGAACAGTACAAAATTATGTTTTGAGAACTTCTACATGTATGTAACAGAGGGCTGAATTACATTTTTTTAATTTGTTTATTTTTTATTTGTTTAACCTGTGTTGATAATTTCAACCCCGCGTAATATTTATCAAACTCTATTTTGAAGGCAAAGAACATTCTACCGTCTCGCTGCATCATACCTACTAATAAATCACAAACATGAAAAGAAAACAATATACCACTTCCAAAACTTAATTCAACTGCTTCCTAACATAATTATGAACTAATTAGATTTGACACAAAACAGATATTTATAAATTATAACTATTCTAGAAAATTGCAGCATGTAGAAGTTACATCGTAAATACTCTAGTATGAAGAAAAAAAACAAAAAAAAACTTTCTGTAAACGGGATTCTACACAGGACATTGAATGAGTTCATATTGTTCATCTCACATGCCTCCTAATTCAATGAGGTTCGTTTGTGTTCCCTAAATAAGCCTCAGAAGCCCTTTAGATCAAACACCAGGTATCAAAGTTTTGCAGCCATCTACCCGAGTACTTAAACTTCAGAGTGACACAACAGCACGAGGCATACGTTGTAATTAACGACGCAGCAAAGACTTTAATGCCGGGGAAATGGTCAGTTAATTTTTCGCAAAGCGAACGCTCAAGACCTTCACCGCAGGTCATATCATCTTGAAGAGCGGTGTAAAAATCTCAAGGTTAACTAACAACAGCACATGTAATCAAACCACGCATTAGAGTAATTACCCGTTTTGAGATTAATAGGAATCGGTTATTTCGAATGTAGAAACAACTAAATTTTATGATTAATGGCAAAAGGAAACTAAACGTCGATGCAGCCTATGAAGATTAAACTTATCACCAAACTGCTCAAATTCAAAATAATGCATGGGACTGTATGAACACATCACTGCAAAAAAGGATATGCTAACAGGAAAAAAAAACGCTATGAAAGGTGTCATCAACTGAATTGTTTCAGAGATAACGCATTTTAACAATGTACCACGATCGAATTAAAGGCATTTTTTTTTTACTTCCTTTTACACTGTGCTATATTGCAGGATGAAACTTCAAAGCCTTTTACAGGAGCCATCTTGCTTCTAGCCAACAATTTGAAGCGTGTATCCATTTTATATTCATAATCCCGCATATGGTCCTCTTACATAGATCAAATGATTACACTTTGCCGTGTAACGATAGAAGAAAACATCATTCAGCAATTCCAAAATAATATTGAAAAATATCCAGGCTGACAAGTGTTCAGAATAAACTTGTTGAACACGTAATCCCACCCGACATTCTCTTTCAAATTCTATTCCACTAAGAAAATGAAGACCCTTATCAATTTTTTCTCCGAAGAGTAAACATCAACACTATCAAACAACCTCAAACAACCGAAAATGAACACCTTTCCAATTTTCTATGATGCAAAGATGCAGGTCCTGTCATCACAATGTCATAAAATGGTGGCACCCGTATTATTTGTTTATCACTAAATTTGGTTATCTGGCCAGCGGTGTATGTCTGTGTGAGAGAGAGAGAGAGAGAGATCGATAATTTTCACAGACCTGACCTCCTGTGAGTGTTTTTATTAAAATTTCACAATCTCGCATATATATGTTGAAACCCAGGCACGGGAAAAATTTATGACACATGATTATGATCTTCCTAGATCACAAAAAAATAACACGCCAACTTCAGTTTCACCTCCTCCCCCTGGCCGGCAGTGAACATCCGTTTCTGACACTTTCAAGTTTCATTCGTTTATTTCACACCTTAAACAATTCATTAAGTCTCAATCTCAACAGTCATCTCATCGCTTCATTATTTGCAAGATTCTTCCATAAATTCCCTTCCTCAGCCATAATTTTCAGATAGTAAGTATCAAGTCCCATTCAACATAACCAAAGAAATCTGAAAATCCACAACCCTCAATTATTTCTTTAGTTCTAATGGTAACAGCAACACAAAAATTATTTCTTGTGCCCATGACTGATCAAGTATCTAATAATTTCTTACTTCTTTTCTATTGTATACTACTTTATATCATCATTGGCAATAACAATGAAGCTTACGATATCAAACTGATTACGTGGTACCTCTGATATTTACGAAACTTTTATGTAAATCTTCAACTGTTTACAAACTTCTTTAATGATCGTGTACTGCTTTCTTATTGCACAGAATTTAGGAACTCTGAGATCTGCTCCTACTTCTTTGTTTGAGATTAAATTTTCCAAACTGTTTATAATTTTACCTGCATTTACTTTGTAATCTATTATATATAAGTGCGTGAATCTATGAGTCTGGCCTAGAAAAATGCGATTAACCTGTTGTAGGTTCGAAATCCCTATCAAATTCTGCCTTGTATCCTGAATGCCTTTATCGTTAATGGTATCAGCTTTCTCTTTTTCCAAAACACCAATAATATTGTTCTAGTGTAACTCTTTCCATCAGCGTATAGTTGGCGTGTTCAAGATGGGGTCCCCGCACCTGTAGCCGACAGTCCAGTTATATGGGCCCAGGTCAAGGACGCTGCCGCTGCCTAGGCTCCAGAATGGTATGATGGCCCACAAAACGAACAGCAGTTTCTGCGTAATGGTCGAGGACATTAGAGATTGTTCAATCTACTATTTTAGCGGAACCATAATAGATCTAGCAACAATATCTGGAGAATCACTTCTGCCGACTAACGCAGAAATCGACTGAGAATAGACTAATTTTATACATTAAAAAACTACTCATGGGGAAGGGAAATGGACACATTTTCACAGTAATACCGGACGTGGGCGGTCTGAATACTTGTGGTTAAAACACCAAACATAAGAATGTAGGGCCGCCAATACGAATCCTACAGGCCATGAATTTATGTGCACACTTCACCTAACCTATGGCAAAACCAGTTCGAATTACGCATTAAATTATGCCTTCATGCCACGACAGAAGCACGAAATGCGGAAATTTTAAACTATGTCACCAGGAAGTTATAACACAGGTATTCATTATACTTCTAACAGACTTAATTTAAACTTACAACCAAACATACAAGATATTATCATGTTTATTTATATTGCTATAAACAGTAAATGTTATAGCTATCAGTATCTAAATATTAAGTGCTGATGTCATCGATGTACTGTACTTTCTGCTGTTAAAATTAAACAAAGTTCAAGATAGGGACGCTATTATTTACACTGCCTTTTCTTTACAATCCGTTATACATATGTACATGCATTTATAGACGTAATATCAGAAGTTTGTTCGAGAAAAATCTAATTACCTATTGTAGATATGAAAGTGTCAAGAGCCGCTACCCTTCAAACCAACGTCCTGGACAATGTTTATAGTTCCTTGGCGCCGTCGTCGCTGTTAGAAGCACTTCAATAAGGCCCTACTACACATGGACAGCGTCATGTAGTGGGGACTCGTACCGCATTTACAGCTCGCATAGCCATCTAGAGAGAATAGGTAGCTAGCTTGGCGAACCACGAGAATGTTGCGCTTGAACAGTAAATTCTAAATCGGGTAAGAAGAACGGGCGAGTTCCGTCATTACGTAACAAATGAAAATCCGGTTTGCGTCCACTACAGTATCTCGTTCGCTCACAGCCGGCCGCCAGAGAACGGCGCCTTGTGAGATGGGGCAATCAACTGGGCAAACGATCACCGACACCCAGGCACTTTTTCAAAAATACTTCGTGTACTCTCTTTAACGTAAACAGACTGCCCCGATTTGTGTCTAATGACATGGACAATCAAAACACAGACTACTAATCAAAACAAAAAATCAGCCATAGTGCCTACAAATAACGAGCAGAGAATGGTACCGTCAAATGGGGATACTTTGACCAATATTTTCAATTTATATGCAATATCAGAACATACATAAACATTTTCATCAAACTAAATATGGCATTTTGGGGGCTAGGCATATACCTACTGAATGATATACTTAACTTTATTTAAAAGCATATATATCAAGAGAAATAATTTTTATTGTCACCGGTCAAAGTTAACCTATGGTTGGGGTAACTTTGACTGCTTCCACAGAATTAATGAAAACTACTTACCTGGTCAAAATATCCCCAGCAGGAGTGTAAATTGACCAACAATATCATATGTAAACATGAATTAAAATTTCCAAAAAAATTTTAATGAACCACAATGAGGCTACAGCATAATTATTGTAAGCCGTATACCATTTATAGTAATATACACAGGTATTTAACTAATTATGAACTAAATGAAAACTGAGCTAGCAGTATTCTCCATATATTCAGAAAGCCTTCAAGTTCTTTTTCTGAGAAACGTAAACCACGCTTCAAAACATCTGGTTTACGAAGAATGACAGATATTTGCTCATGTGATATGAAGCTTTCATCTAACACTTCTGGCCATACAAACTTTCCTTAGAAACCTAACCAGAAATTCTGTGCCATTTGTCTCTTGGATTTCACCCACAAATACTTTGTGGGTCTTGTGTGATTGTTGGCACACGAACAATCACAAAATCATTGGTTTTAACACTTTGTGGAATTGTACTTTAACTTCCCAGAACTCCAGCAGTGTCATCAGCCATTCTGTCTACATTATCATCATCTGTGAAAAACAAATAAAATAAAATAACCTAGGTGGGCTTGGGTACGTTCAGAAATATCCCTGAAAGAGCTGCTCGAACTTTATCGTAATTTTCGGTCAAAGTAAGACATGGAGTCAAAGTATCCCCACTTCACGGTATATGAAAGTTCAATTACAGAGAGTTATAACTTCCTATAAGGGTATTTCATTCAGTTCTGGTGAATTACACAGCCACAATCCTATAGCAAAAACCAGACAGCTGAACAACTAACAACATAATATAGTACAAATGAAGATTCTTGGTAGAGCTCAGCATACAGGCTAGAGGAGACTCAGAATTGTCATGACGAGAATGGATTGCTGACAAAGAACGAGCAGAAATTCTGTAGTGACCGTATGAACTATCCTCATATCCGCCTAGAGCAGTGTTTAGCGTCTCTTTTTTTTTCAACCAGGGACCACTAAAATGTCAAAAATAGTTCTACGGAGCACCGAAGTACATGGGTCTAATTTTTTACCTACTCTAGGAATTATCATCGCTACACACCGCGATCCCATAAGACACAACACACTCTTAAAACGATAATTAACTTAATTATTAAAGTTTCCCTGCTCTCTTTCAAGCCAGCTGAAAACGTATTTTGTTGCAGTAACAACGCACTTAGATCCCCATATATTGGGCATTGAAATATTAATGTCGTTAAGTTTGTTCTTTAGGTTTCTGGCTTATACTCTCCAATAGCCTTATGCAGTGCGGACACTGTATGGAATTAATTTGCACTAATTTATTTTTACGATATCTTTGATTCAATTAGATTTAAATTTTGCAGGATGAGAAACACTGGCTTAGAGTGACAGCGGTAAACTATGGAAAACCGGAATTTGGATGACCAAACGGAGATTTGAATCTGAGTCGTCCTATACGCCAAGACTTGGCAAAAATTTCGAATTCTTACACGACATGAATAACAACTAAAATGTACGCATCTAAAGATGAAAACCGACACGAAACAAATGTAGACGGTAAAACAGTCGTATTATCAAAATACTGCTTTAAGGAAAAGATTTAGTCGTGAACATATGGGATTTCTAGGAAACTTCTGAAATTATACAGTTATCACGTTTATTCCACAGTCATAAAAAATGCAAATTCTTTGGTTTAACGTCCTTGTGTATGTTTTATTACGACGACTGCGGACAAATCAGCTTAAAACATGAATCTAGTTTACCTGCACAGAATGCGGCGCCTGCTAACTACAGATGAAAGCGCTGATGTGAAGAATCAGTACCGGGAAATGGCAAACAAAAGGAAAGTGAGGCGTGGCGAACGTGACCAGGATCGAACCCAGGACCGGCCGCGCCGTGACCAGCAGGAGAATGAGTGGCCGGAGAAAGGGGGCGTCAAACTGTCGGTGGCGTTTGTATTTCAGTTTCTCAAACCATCATCGCAACAATTTCTGGTTACTGGCTTCATAACTGCCAATATGCATGATTAAAACTGGTTAAATGTTCAAATTTACAAGTGATCAGAGTCTCAACTTCAACAGAAGTACCAATGAAGCTTCTCAAACAAAGATCTAGTCCGTTTTTCAGAGTATCGGATTGATTCTAAGAAAAAATCGGTTGGCTATTTTGCTAGTAACTGTTGTCAATATTCTTTGGCAATTCAATATAAATAGATTTGATTTCTAAGTCCAAGCATGTATTACAAAAGTTATCAAACAAAGTATAGATTTCCTCGCCGATTTCGATAATAATCAGATGCTAAGGCCACAAAAAAGGTACAAATGATATGGCTCCGGAAGTGACGAAACCCAATCCAACCCAACCTTGCCCCGCCTTGTTTTTAACTTCTGTTTATTTTTCATGCTCCCGAGTCTATTATGTCTACATTAACTACGAAACGCGACACGTGAAAGCAAGACGAGTTAAGCGCAATGTAGGACAACAAATAACATAGCCGGGAGATTTCTTTAGAATTTGATATCTGAAGTTCATACGAGTCCAATTTTTGTTTTGCTTGCGCGAAGTTAATATAAAACATTAGCATTTCGCAGCTCTAACGGTGGTTAGTTCAGAATTCAATATTTAGAATATCGGCTGTTTCAGATAATTCTCCGTAAATTACCCGTTAGCTTCATTCATGTACATCTATACTCTGCAATTCACAAATACTGTGGGTGCCAGACGGTGCTAAGCACCAATCCTAATTCAGTGCATTCCAATCCCGAACAGAACGAGGAAAGAAAGAATACATAAATGTATCAGTACGCATCTTATTTCTCGAATCTTATCCCTTCTGTTATTGCAACCTAAATAGGTTGGCGGAAGAAGTATTTCGTTGCACTCGTAAATTAAAAATTTTCGCATATTCTCCAACAAATTCAAACGAAAACGACGTCTGCCAAATAATCCCAGCCCAATTACGAGCACTTGCGCAACTATATCATATGTAAAATATTTTATTATTTGGTCGACACTGGTGGCAACTTAAGTAGCTACATGATTGCGTTTTTTAGAAATACCTAGTAAAAAATACTTCTACGGAACTTCGCCTTCTCCGAATATAACTTTAGAAATCTATAAATACGATATTTGGTTTTGTTTTATGGCCTTGTCGACGTCGAGATCATTAGAGGTAGGAAAAGACTAGGGGGCAAGGAAAGGGAAGGGATTCGGCCATGATATTTTGAAAGAAGCATCCAGGCATTCGCTTTGAGAGATTTGGGGAAATCATGGAAAACCCAAATTTGGGTGTCCGGACAAGGATTCGAACCTGTGTCCTCCCGAATGCGATGCCAGAGCGTTACCGCTCACCCACCACGCTCGAACGAAGCAAGTATTAAGTCTGAAACTTATTACATAAAGACCTAGAGACTTGCGGCAGACAGCGAAACGACAGCAATAGGACTTTGTTTCTCTTCGGTAACGGACGGAACCGTGAAATAGTATACAGTTGGCCACAGCGATTGTCGATGTGTAGTTTTTTGTCTGAGTGCTAGCGACCTCGCTGGAGGTGCACTGCACTTGGGAGATCCCCGTGAGCTGTTAGCGGCCGGATGTCCATTGAGAAAAGGCTCGCCGCTGCTAATAGGGTCGGCCAGGCTGCATGCAGAAGAGCAGGCACTGCATGCACGTCCACAGCCAACAGGACTCCAGGTCGCAATAGGAAACTCCCTACTCCAGTAGCTTAACTTTACACACACCTGTGATTCTGTAAGGTGAAGTCTGTGCCAAACTTGAAAGTAACTGAATAAGGAGGAGCGTAAACTTAAAATGGATACCAAGCACAATGAGAGAGCTGTATCGTTCGGACACTATCATTCGGGAGGATGCGAGTTCAAATCCCCGTCAGTCTTTCCAGATTTCAGTTTTCCGTGGTTTTCCCAAATCATTCCAGGCAAATGTTGGGATGATTCCTTGAAAAGGCTACGGTCAAATTCTTTCCCGCTACTTGTCCCCAATCCTCTCCCATCTCTAATGACTTCGACATCGAAAAGACATAAGGTACAAAAAATCCAGGGCTGGTATTATACCGCGCACTAATAAAATAATTCACCTTTTCTTGGTCTATAGCAGAAATATCTTAAGCTTTTTATTTCGTTTACTTGACTTGAAATTAAATGCAGTTCTCAAAAATCGTATGTAGGTTAAACCAAACTTCGCATCCTTCTGATGCGACCTGTAAATTCAGAAATTCGTTACTTTTATTTTAAAAAACAACTGTCTAATGCCACCAAAATATTCGTCCTTTTTTCCATATTCGTAGTTTTCCGCCTTGCCCAAAACTAACTATTGAAGGGAAACTATCCTGAGAGTCAAGTAACGGGTACAGTCTGTGAGAAACGTGAAATGTGCTAGCGCAACGTGTTAATGAAATGGGTACTTTCCAGTCGGAACCGGATGTTTCTTACTACTTACCTAGGTAACAATAACCGCCGACAAACCGAAGTGAGGATGAACGGTTACAAACGGCAATTATTACCCTTCCCTACCTTTTAATAGCTCTCGGAAAAGCAAAATGGCGGTAAACTAACACAATGATACAATCTACTCTTTAATCTGCCCATCAATTTGCAGAGAATTAAAACTGTACTCATATGTACATAAGAGTAACATTCTATCACATATCAGAACACGATAGGCAGGTCGGATACGTCAGAATTTAAGACTTAGTTGCTCCCTGTGAATACTGTCACGCCGCAGATCATTGCTATGTCAATACAATAGGAAAACTTCATTCGAATTTTCAGCTATCCATTTGATAACTACAATCGTTTTTACGCCCCCGCTTACCCGGCATGAGAGCCGCAACACGATAGCCGTTATTGATGCGCAAAGCACCTGTTTTGAAGATTGTTACAATTGCAGCCGAGCTATATACAGGACTATTCCAGTTAGTAAAGTTATACGCGTTTATTTTTAACCAAACAGGATGGTTCCAAAAAGAATTAACGCCGGTTTTAATCATCATACGTTATGCCTGCCCAATTTTTTTAAATTGTAAAATTGTTTTAATGCTATATAATTACGTAATCTTTCTCGGCGTTGAGAATACAAATAATGTTCTCGGCTAGTAGTCACCCGAGAACATTATTTGTGTTTTAATGCTGTTAAAAATTGTTGTTTTATAATAATAACTGTAAAAATGTAACATTAATTCGAGTTTTGTAAGTTTCAGTGACAGAGAAAGTTATGGCAAAGGCGGAGGATCCAAAAAGTTAGATGGGCGAAGAATGGAAAAAGCAAAGATTTTGGACGGGGTCAGACATGGGGTCGTCGAGATGACGTAGCCGAGAAAGGCGGAAAATTCAAAGCTGGCAAGAAGATGCGTCTTAAAAACAAGAATATAATGGTTATAAGAATGAGTGTAATTTATTGTGCAAAGTATTCTGCAATTGGTGGAGATAATATTTTGAATTAATAATGTTACAAGGAGTTGTGAAGTTAATATTGGAAGATATAAAGGTTTATTTCAGGTGAAAAAGAGAGAGAGAGAGAAAAGAGGATTCCTGCAAAATTTGACGCGAGAGCATGTATCACAGATTGGCTAGGAGGAAGGTTGAAGAGGGATGTTTCTCATAATACAAGATAAAGCAAGGTAAAGAATTTACTACACTAAACAATTACGACACATAGTAAAAGATTTTGTATTCCAATTATAAAAAGTACAACATATTTGCTTTATTTATGAATAGTAGTAATCCATGATCGGAGGTAATTGAATAAAGTTATTCATTTACGAATACCTACGTAATGATATATGAGTAGTTAGGATATGCAATTCCCCAGTATAATCATTTAAATGGACATGAAAAAATTACGTTGAAAGGTGTTTTAAAAAATGCCTTTGCTTACCTCTACAAAAATTTAAGATGTCAGATTCGAAATACTGTACTTCTTTACTTTCAAGATAATATGTACGAGTACAAAGGTACCTAATACTGTTAAAATATTGTAAAGAAAATATTGTAAAAATGGTTAATTAGAGCGCTCTTATGATAAGCATATTCCAGAAGGAATCTTTCATCGATCTCTATCTTATCAGCCGACGGTGAAGACACGCACACAAAATTAAGTCACTGTTACATCTGGTATCTTTTTTATATATAAAAAAAAACTGTCAAGGATCTCGACAGTAAGCCTATCCATCCCATTGCTGTGCATCTTGTAGAACACCCCGTAAAAAGATCTCAGACTTCCATACAAACCGCAGAGGTCCTCTCGCAATTGGTTTTCATTTTCTTGAGGGTTTTAACATTCGTTAATGGTGTAGTGCAGAGATGGCCAACCCGCGGGCCGCATGCGATCCGCCAGTTATTAGCGCTTTTGGTTCCACTTACACTTGCAAATAGTTTTTTTTTTCGTAAATGAAATTGACCCTACACAAAACACGTTCAATCATAACATACTCTAACCTGTGACACCAATTACTATGCGCAAATACTCAAATTGAGATCGATTTTCAAAAGCTAGGTGAAAGAGTGGAGAAACAAATTTCGCAATAGTGAAATATTTTTTTTATGATTTCATTTATTTTTTATGTATTTTTTATATTTTATTTTTAGTGTCTTAACAATGTGCGTTTGGTATAATTATTATTATTATATTATCTATTTTTACATGCAAGAATAATAGTAAACACAGTAATAACTCATTATGTTTCAGTTTTTCACTCCAAAAAATGTGTATAGATGGTCTAAATCTAATATGAGGATATATAATTTTATGTGTGGCCCGCGGAGTAATGATGCATTTCGCATCATTTGGGTTGGCCACCTCTGGTGGTGTGATTAGAGCAAGAACTAGGATTAATGACTACTAAAGAATACGAAATCGACCAATCATCCCGGCACAGTAAACGGTGTAAAACTGAAATACGACTGATGAACTCAGTTTTAAATGAATAAGATTCTCGAATGTTACGAGCCAGGCTCGATATGGTCAGTTCCCACGTAGGCCTCGACATAACATAAACCCCTCAAAGTAAATGAGACTGTCTTCAGTTATTTTTTGGTCAGGCCAAACTGTCCACTAAATGATGTTAGCATTTTGTAATGATAATTTAATTCTATAGAAGGAGATGCCGCTCAACGTGCGCCACGATTGTGGTTTCTGCAAAATTAAACTACATACTCTCCTAAGACAAATTTCCTAACGACCCCGAAAATTAACACCAACCTCCTATATGGAAACCAACGTTTAGATTCATGTTCTAAAGCACAAGTTTGAGATTACTTTTTTATTAAAAAAATACATTTACTTGTCACTGGGCATTTCAACGTGTATGCATATGTCCAACATAAATATTGCTATTTTACTTCTCTCTCATTTACACGAGCTCAGAGTAATTATTTGAATTACCAGTCAAATATCCCATTAGAAAGAAAACTTGCCACAGTTTAAATTGGTACCCGTTACAAAATGAAGAGTTCTACCCGTGATTACAAACTGTTCAGCAAACTTTGCTGCAGTTAAATTGAAGTTGTAAAACGTATTTTCTTTGAAACAAGGAACCACACGCTACAATAATTTTTGTTCATTACATTGCAATGAAACACTAGACTAACATCATTATTAAAAGCGCAAATTTTCGTTTTGCTTCTTAAATTTCTTGCGAATTATGACAACGTCTAAAACGGAGAATAAAAAGACACAAAAAGGTTAAAAGGGATTTAGAGACAACAAATATAATCGTACAGAGAATTCATTACACCGAAGGATCGATGCATTTATGCAAATAAGTTCGTTATTACTTCAATTCTCGTAAGTATGTCGCCCTCGGTGGACAGATGAAATATATACGATGCATTTATAACTTCACAGAATTTCTGCATGGGTAAAACATTTCTGTTAGCTGTCATAGATTAATGTGAAGGCTTGAATCAATAATAAAATCTAGGGTTCATTTCAGACCAAAAAATTATGGGTTACGTTAAGACAAGAAGGGTGAAATGAAATTTCTAAGGATGACACTCAAATACTTCTCAGCTTAATCAGCTTTTAGTTTTCGAATGACAGATGTGATTAATGAATCATAAAACGAGACTTTTATCAACTTTATATTACTGCATTCAGTTTTAAAAAGTTACCTATAATGTAGTAATCAAGCTGCAGCAATGACGCTCTTGAAATATCGTAAATCTTACATAAAATTATAGTTCTATTCCAACTCTTGGAAAGAACTGTTAAGGCACAGTGAATAAAAAACCGATTCCAAACATCAGTCACAGGGCTGTTTGATCACGTTAAATTTACCACATGAAATGACCAAAACAAAGGCGTTATAATTAAAGTAGACTCACTCACAGCAATCTAGTCTGGAAGAGAATCCATACCTGAAAAAGAAAGAAGTGATGTGTAAAAATTAATAACTTCAGAGTTACTGAAATAGTACAAGTGAAACGTGCAGCCATCGAAACAACAAAGCATAGAAAACCTGAATTACTCTAAATCACATTCAGTATATTATTAACATTAGAATAAAATTATTATAAAAGGAAGGGACTTTATTTTAAAAATAAAAAGTGACAGTTTCAGGTTGCTCATAATGAGGAGCCTGATAATGGGAGCGATTTCACACGTGTTTTCACGTGGCGCAGAAACAGTGTCTAGTAACACCTGGCAGAAAAGCAGCTAAGCCACAAAAACAGGCGAACGGTCATATTTTAGAAGTTCCTACCAGAAAGTGTGCAGCCCACATGACTGCCCAGGATACTTAACGCAAACAAACGGTACCGATAATTCCAGTCTCGTGTTATCACTACATTCTAAGTAACTACGATGTTGAATTGCTAGGAGACCCAGTACAACGCTTTGAAAAATCCAAGTTTCACTTCATATTTACAGTTAATAGTCCTCAGACAGTGAAATAAATAATCGCATTCAGCTTATTTATGTTCACTACTGCCCACAAGAAGTAAATAAACAGTGGGAAAGAGCATGCTAAATCTCCCCAACCAAAATAATAAAGAACGAGAAAGCGACAAATTTCACGTGGTTTCACAATTTTGTTTAACATTATTCGCATCTGAATGTGTGGAACCCAACATGCTGGCCGCTGAAATACTAATCGGTACATCGGAGATAGAAAATTAATATCGATAGCAGAACATAGAACAGTACAAAGGGGAACATCCTCTATCAACTCAAGTGCTTCATTATCTGCAGCAAAGGGACAATGTGTAATAGACAATTAATTGCTAACGCAGACCGATTTCCTCGCACTATAAACTATGATTACGTTTTAATAACATTCAGGTTCGTTATTATGAAACGTCTGTATTTTCACGGAGAATTGGTAAAATTAAGATCGTTGGAACTACCGAAGTTCTAAAGAATATCGGGACAGTTTCACTGTTTATGTAATATAGACAATCGTAATTTGTTATTAAATCTTAAAAATTAAAAGCTATTCCACCAGGGAAAATGCTTTGAATTATCACTGAGACAAAAAACAGTAAAAAAAAATTGCTGGGCTCCCTTTTCTAGCACGTTTACTGTACTGCAAGTGCCTACAGGATTTTGTGCAAACAAAAGACAGCTGGAAGACCCAGGTGACGCCAAGACACACAATGGGTAGCAGGTAGTAGCCAGCCATCCACCCTCTGTTCTGAGAAAACCACCCCTGCAAGGTGATGTGCCCAGAGTGCGGGTCCACAAACTTTACGCTTAACATTGTTGCCTGTATTTAAGCATCATAAACTCACAAGAATCTTCTTCAGAAAAAAAGGGCTTTAAAATGCAACATTACATTGCCAACCCCTCCAATGAACAGCGATTTCTGTAAGCACTTAAATAACGACTAAGACTCGGCTGTGCGTGTAGGTAGGTATGATTTTATATGAACGTTATTACTGATGTGGGTGCCCTTTTCAAACAAGTTACCACCTTCCATCAGACCACGGAGAAAATTTGTATTAAAGAATATTTAACATTGGCTGAATAAATCAGTATCCAAAATTTTAAAAAAAAGATAAAAGAAAAAGAAAGTATAACACTACACGATATGGACAAATGCAATGGTCTTTGTCACAGTATTCTGTACAACTATGTCTGGGAAATTTTTTCTGGAGACTAAGATAGAACCTAATGGGCCTTAATGGTGGTTTTCATTTAGGTGTTTACTAATACTGGAGGAATTGCTTGGGCGAATGGAAGTTTTACTACAAAAGTAGGCCTCTGTATTGGTTGCTACTATAAGATCTAACGCGTGGTAATAATTACGGCGCATAGCTAGCCTTTATTTTTTTATTAAAATGTTTTTTTTTTTATCATAGTAAAAAAAATCACTTTGTACCTTGTATACAATTGCGAATACAGTATATTAGAGTTTTTCCTGGAGTTACTACTTACCCGCTCATGGGGATGGAGGTCATTAATGCTAGAAAAATGGCCGTGGCCTCTACGATTAGTACATCGACATTCAGCTAAATTGCTTTGAATAATAGTGGACAGTCGGAATGTGGTTGAGTTCAAGATACTATTTTTTTAGAGTCAATATTTCTCGGCTGCGAACACAGGAATCAGTTCTGTATCAATATGTCTCCACCCGACTAACAATAAGAGGCTGCCAACTTGTTAGATGCGTCGGTGAAACTTTGTCCTTTTAACTGCTAATTAATATACGATTGTTGGGTTATTGGGACAGACTTTAGAGTAGTGGACGTTGACCCAGGTGATTCGGAACTATGCCGGAAGCGAACTTATCACTGCGTCAGCCAGTTCGCCCGGAACGCGAAATTGTTAGCATACGCGAGCGGAGTGGCGAGATAAAGCTCGCAGGCGATAAAGCGTGGTAGCAGCCATATATGTCGATACTCCAACACTTTAAACTGCGATCGAGCCAGGTGGGTAAACGATTTCACTCTGACCTCGTATTCCAGAGAAATCCCGTAAGATCGTTCCGATTACGGTTTTTCATAGCTTACCTACTTTTTTGTTTATGGCTTTACCTCTGGTCGACATTGAGGTTATTAGAGCCCTTTTTGAAGGCACCAATCCGGCATTTGCCTGGAGTGAATTGGGGAAGCCATGGAAAACCCAAATCTGGATGGCCGACGCGTATTCGAATCCAAGAGGCCAGAGCGTGAGAAATTGGCAATGGCATTTATTTTTTTAAGGAAGTATCCCGACACTCGCCTGGAGAGAGCCGACGGTTTCCAGAAATCACTCCGGGCGAGTGTAGGGATAGTTCCTTTAAAGGGTAACGGATTTCCTTCCCATTCCTTGTCCCCAATCCTTCCCCCTTGGGCTGAAAAGGGTCCATGTAACCCTACAGCAGACCGCCTCCTGGGCTTGAAACTTGTAAAAAGAAATTATAAAACTCTTTATAGTACTGGTATATAACTTTGCTATTAATGACAGTGATTATTATCTCCTCATATGCTAACTGGTATCACCGCTAGAACTACAGCAAATTACAGTAGATTTTTTACAAATCAAGACAGCTACAACAAATTACTGCGTGTCTTACATAATATTCATCGAACAATACCGCCAGAAATTATAATAGATTTAGACAATTCTTATATATATGTTGTAAGACGCTATCAGTTACAACGGCTTTATGCAACGGGTCTTAGTTTCCGAAATATCATGTCCCGAGGTTTTCAAAGCAGCTTACATACCAAGAAATTAGTAGCTTCGTCACCGGAACGGGGTGTATCCACACGGGCGAGATACTACAATAATGCAGAATTCGATTTCGGCATTTCTGCTGGCATCTTCGTAACCACCGATTCTGTTATTTCGAACACTTCCATAATTATAATTTCAACTTACCTCAACATTAATGCATTATTTATCTTTAAACTATTATCGAACCATTTCGTCGTTTTGGATGGTTTCTAAAATAAGCAGAAAAATAATTTTAATCCTGTGCGAAATGCATAGTTCTATTTTTCACGCAAATTCTATATGTGCTATGGTACGGTTAGGGAAAATTCTACTAGTAGTTGGATCAGCGTGAAAAATTGTGGCTGGTGCATATTATGTTGTAGCTGTTGGTGATGCTGAAGGTGATTTTTGGAAGTTAAATATACAAATCTTTGCCATATAGACAGTTCGTAATCTATTTAATACATTTATCATAAATAATCTTTTTATAATCTTGTCTATAACATCATTAATGGTCTAAATATCAACAAATACTATTATTAGAAACAATACAAAATAATTTTTGGTCCACCCGTGTGGTTTAGTGCGCTGAGCCGTGGAGGTAGCCTAGGGATTGTGGCTCGGTCTAAGGGAGGGGGGGGGGGAGGGGTTGGCTGGATAGCTTCCATGGACTACGGGAGTTCCGAGACAGGCCACGTAGCTTTTGTTTCATATTATTTTTCACAGTTAAAATGACATACAGAACGGAAGCATATAAATATTTATTTCCATCATTTAATTATCCCCGTATGTAATTTAGGATAGTCTGACAAGAGGAAACACTGCAAAATGTCTTCTGCAATCAATATGGAAAAAAGCTACGTGTTACCTTGGGGGATTAGAGACAAAAGCTACGTGGGGGGAGGGTGGGTTCACAGGAGGCCAAAATGGAGCTACGTGGTTTATGGACGCTCCCCTACAAACGAACTGGTCACAAGCCCAGGTCTCCGCGGACCGGCCGTCCTGACTGCAGTTTTTAGGCAGTTTTCCGCTGCCATCAAGGCGAACGCTGGGACGCTCCCCAATCTCCGCCTAACAAACTACACATTTCAAAATCCAACATACATAACATACATAACAATGATCAAAATCGACGATTTCAAGTCTGGGAATCTCCTTTTTAGGAAAAATCACAAACTGCACAGACTGTCGTGTAGTACTCTTCAACGGCACCTCGTTGGGTGTTAGTTATAGTTGAATTCCCGAGTTTCAAATCACCTTATTGTTGTTTTAATGTTACGGAAGTACTTGGCTGTAGAACACATAGTGAAACCGACAGGTAGTTCCGGAGAGGCGACGTTCCTTGAGCTGCGGTGTTGTAGCTACGTGCGGTAGCTACCATTTCGCAACCGCTGTCCCGGCTTGGGCAATTGAATCCAGAGGGCCGCGGCGGGCCCCCACCAGGCGTCCGAGACCAGGCCGTGTCGCAAGCCGCGCCGCCCGACAGGCAGGGGCATATCCACCACGCCACTGCCCTTCCTTCCTTCCTCTTCACCGCGTAGACAAGACAACAACATTCGGAAACAACAAATCCATTCTGTTGGTATACTGTCTCGAATCACAGGAACGGTTGTTGGTTAATTTTAGAAATCTACGCACTTTCAGATGAATCGGCATCAGCTCAGTGATTACAGTTTTTAATCAGCGTTACCAATTATCTGTTTGAATGTTTAAGTAGTCCATTGTTTCTACCCCGAAAACCTTCCACAGACAGTAATATCAACACCTCTACAAAGTTTACTACCGGATGGCCGTAATTCCTCCTTTATAACAAAGCCGTCTTTAGGTATCTGCGGACGAACTATTCAGTCAATGTCTAAGCAAGGCTCCAAAATCATAACAAAACAGCATTTTTAAAATAAATAAAAAGTCTACGCGTTGCCAGGTGGAAAACTACAGCTCCTACACCAAAAAATGTATGATAAACACTTATCAGTAACTACGTATATAGAAATATGTTCATAATTAACAAACATGTGTGCCATCCAGTAACATCTACACTTCAATACTGTAAGAAATTTAGAAACTGTCTAAAAAAATGTTGGGAAATGGTCAACTTGTGGCCTGAAAACTGTATTTGGCTATTACAATCATTAAAGTTTAACTAAAAAGAAAAAATAAAATAAAAAGAATCGAGCTGCTTGATAATTATTGCAACCAAAATCATAACTGCGTTACTAATTGGTCTTTGGTAGAAAATTAAGTCAACTGAATTTTCAGACAGGTGCGAAATTGATCACACTCCCAAATTTTGTCACCAAAATATCTCACCAGAAAAAATAATCAGACGCACATTGCCAACTAATGCACAATCTGTTGTGACGGGGTCAAGATTAGAGACGAGGCTAGTATTTGTTCTCAATAATCTGCTCAATGACATGAGTTTGAAGAGTGTTGCAGACTGTTAATGAGCTTACTCAGTGACCGTGGACTCTTGAGCAATTGGCTAGCGGTACAACTACCAGGATGGATGGTCAAGAAGGTGAGCGGGCAACGAACACTCCGTAAGACAACAAGCTAGCACAAGAGATTAGCATTGGAATGTATGGTGTTTGAAATACTAAGCCTATTAATTAAAAGAATCACACCAGTGCATTTATCGTAGACGAGGTTAGACTGAGAAGGGGTAATTTTCATAGAATAAATTACCGTGAGAGAAAAAGACAAATGGGAATCTGTTTACTCACTTGGGAAGTTATTCAGAGAAATCAGGAGTACTTTTTTTTTAGTTTTATTCTTTATTCACTAGCAACAGTAACAGTAGTATCGGCTCAGATGCCCGAACCAGAATGTAAAGGGAACCAAATTACATTTTATGTTCGTGAAATGATAATGGTCTCATCCAAAATCATATTTTGCCAGAATTTTTCATTCCAAAGACGATTTGCTTAAAAAGTAAACTAAGATACTATCAAGTGCATAAAAAAGAACACTTCCCATAAAAAGTATCAAAATCCTTTATTTATTGGAGAGTATGATGAGGGGAGATGACGAATCTATACTATTATAAATCTGTAAGCAAGCTGCGTTTGTAGTGAGGCTTGATCTCTAATAACGCAAAAACTACCGCATCAATTTGCATGGTGTTTCCAAATTTTTAAAGCTAATGTTGCTGATCAACATCTGCAGAAGTAGCTAACGACTAATATGTACCATGGGAAGAAGAAAGTCAGTAAAAAACTTCAGAAATGTGAAACTGTAGACCACAGATAATTATACACATTCAGACGGTCACTCCTTTCATAAAGAGACCTGACAAAATTTAGGATTTCCTTTTTTTTTTTTTACTTCTGCGATTCATTTTTCTGGACCGCAGTACTTCAAAATAAAAAGAATACGTGAATCAAGTATAATCAGCATTTACTTGAATCGTAACAGGTCTGTTGAATTACGAAAAAGTTGTATTACAAATATTGAAGACGTATTGTCTCTGGTAGACTGTTATACAGTTTGTCTCTGGAACAAAATTGCTACGTGAATTCTGTACAATACAGCCACAATAAGCCAATACTTAATACGAAATTCAGTTTTTTCTCGAAGAGCGATGTCTGAAAAACAGCTATTATAAATATCAGCAAGTAATAAAACATACTTCTTTCATAATGACTTGTGCGGAATTGCACATATTTGGAAGTACTTTATTCGATTAATATGTCTCGTGGCTATAACGTGCAAATATAACTAGGCATCCGAAAATTCAGGTACATGCGACTCAAATAATTACATAGAAAATACGGATATATTGAAAGAAACTCAAATAAAAAAAATTTCAGATCCTAATGCTACACCGCGTAAATTATAAAGCTAAAAGAATCGTCCCTTTGGCCTATAACAAAGCATATCAGCTGTCATCACTGTCCAGGTTGCATTTGAATCGATTTACAACTTGCGATAATTTTGCCACTCAGAAATAATTGCTTGAGTTACATGCACATTAGTACATATACCGTACCGTGATCCATTTTGACATTTTTGAATTAATTATATCTGACTGAAATAATGACAATAATGATACGACGGTTTGAAACCAAGATAACTCCAATTCACGTAAATTTCTATTTTAAAGCAGGAATAATTGATGGTGTATCAACATAAAATAAAAACCAATATCCAAACAGCAAAAAATAAATAAATCAGAAAAAATTGAGATGCTGTGATTATTGGTAACGAATTTTTATTTCAAATATAACTAGGCATCCTAAAATTCTATTCTACATCGCGTAAATTTTAAAACTAAACCCGTTATGCCTGATGCTAAACAAAACGAGTCAATTGTCATCTGGTCCAGGCGGTTGTTTCGCCAGGTACTTACATGCGACTGAAATAATTACATAGAAAATACGGCTATATTGAAAGAAACTTAAATTAAAAATGTTTCATATCCTAATGCTACACCGCGTAGATTATAAAGCTGCAGGCATCGTCTCTTAGGCCTATAACAAAGCATCATATCAGCTGTCAGGTTGCATTTCAAGCGATTCACAACTTGCGATAATGTTGCCACTCAGAAATAATTGTTTCAGTTACATGCACGTTACTACATAAACTGTACCATGATCACATCTCGACATTTTTGGATTAATTATATCTGACTGAAATAATGACAGTAATGATACGACGATTTGAAATCAAGAGTAGCTCCAATTCACGTAAATTTCTATTTTAAAGCAGGAATAATTGATGGTGTATCAACATAAAATAAAACCAATATCCAAACAACAAAAAATAAAAAACAACAAAAAATAAATAAATCAGAAAAATTGAGATGCTGTGATTATTGGTAACGAATTTTTATATTTCAGCACACTTCCAAGAGGACTAAGTCGTAGATTACTGCTATATTTACATAAATTTATGGCACCGCGGTTATGTTGCAATCCTCGGTATCCACATTTAAAAATAAACTTTTTTTAGTTAAGTATCATGGAAAGAATATTTTTCATTAAATCCACAGATACATCCTTAACAAAGCTTATACCTAGCTATATAATCCCAGGCAAAGTTTACACATAAAATCGCCAAAAAAAATTACACATAATGATTATAATATCAGCTTTCTTAACGTTACAACTGTTATATATCTATTTAAATTTTCGGTACCACGGTTAACGTGGGATCCTCCATATCAGCATTTAAAAATATTATGTTTTAGCTGAGTTAAATATTGCTTTCAGAAATAATAGAGAACGTCAAAGAGAACTAGATGAAATAGCTAGAGCAAATGAAAGTAACCTGCACCGAGAAAAGCGATTGACCTATAACCGGGTTCTATACGCTAAATCCATAGCTTCTGAAAGCGCACAGAAGAAAGAACGTCGTTTGAACCGTGAAAGCCTTTCTAAACAATAAATGTTTATACTTCGCACAATAATTACAACCACGAATTACTACTGTTAATTTTTCAGGAACCTTTTCTACTATTGAATCAATTGCATCATGTTAAAATATGAATAAAACAACTCTCTGACATCAGTATGAAAACCGAACCTAACGTATTAACCGAACCTAACGTATTAACCGAAACAAACGAAACTATTCAGAATACATTAACAGTTCATGCCTTTCCACGTTAATGTCTGATAAGAGAATAAAATCGGTAAATAATTTCTACACCTGCCAAGGCACGCGCGCGTGAAGCAGCGGGCAAATGCTAGTTGGGTTATAAAACTTTTATTAAACCGTTGCTTGAATATGATGGTGTAGTACGGGATCCACATTTTGGGTAAGAAATATAAGAGTTGGAGGGAGGTGCAGAGGAGTGCTGCTGAATTTGTGTGTGAAAATTATTCTAGAACACCTTTAGTAGCTGATAAAGAACCTGAATTGGAAAGAGGGGAAAGAGTGTACAAGTCGTATACCGGTCATGGTAGGAAGGTTATTGGTAGCAGAAATAGTAGTGTATGGAAGAAAAAGATCATGATCACAATCTGGCACTCGACTTCGGGCACAAGGGCGTCACGGATTGGAATAAATTACCAATGCAAGTACTGAACTATTTACCAAAAACACTGAAAGACTTTAATATTGTAAACGGCGAAATTTGGTGGATGGGGAAAGCGTACTCAAAGAATTTAAGACGAAAAACAAGAAATGGGAAAATAGATATGTAAAGAAATTACCATCGAAGCTAACGCTCCATTGCAATTAAAATTAAATTACCATCCACGTTGTACAGTAAGTGCGAAATATAATGACCTTCAAACATCGAACAGGAATATATATAGTCCTACATTTCGGTAGATGAGACACGTGCAACAATTTAAGATGTGAGAGGCAAATCTATTATAGGAACCAACATTTACGTTTGCAATAATCAGTCCTAAGAATCAAGAGCACTAACTCGTGTACCAAGAAAAAGAGATACAAAGAAGTTCTTGCTACGTGTACGTCAGTACTTAAGAAGTAGTAATACACAGGAGAACTCTTATGGAGATGATAGTAACTTCCAGTACTCTCGTACGGGGGAAAAACACGTTACAGTTGTTATCAAATTATTTACATAACTGGTTCCGAACGTTTGCATAGAAGAATTTAAATACATAACATCGAAGTTTCTCTCGGCGTTAAGAATTCACTTCACCAGAAGATGGTGACTGAGGTTCCAATCGCCGAAATATCGTGTAAAAAAACTCTGCTCACTCGGCTAGTCAGTCATCCGAGAGGACTATATTTAAGAATTTAAATACTTCTCAGGCTTTCGTGTCCACTAAAATGATTAACGAACATTATGAAATGAATATTTGTAAATTATGTCACAGACTTCAAAATCTGTAACCTAAATGCGTTAGGATGGCGAGCGCGTGGGTTGGGGCCAGAAAGCGACCTTGAGACAGTTGCCCCGCCTGGCGGTGGTTCAAGTACAAGTCGTCTGGCTTAATGAAGAAATTGCACCTGCTCCTGCAACACGATCGTGGCTCACACAAATAACGGAATTGTTCTATGTAAACAAATTCTAGCTACCTGCTCACAGTGATGTCCGAGTTCCCCTACGACCTTTATAGTTTGAAAATGGTACTGCCATGGTGTAGACTAGAGTTACCAGACGTCCTCGTATTTAGCTCTCTGTCCCCGCAATGGCCCCGGATTTTTACTGTTATCAGAATTTTTTTAAGTCAAGCGAGAGTTCTTTAAAAGCCCTGATTTGCTAATGCATTCGTTTAAAGCAAGAGATATGAAGCGCACTTCTTTCCTTGTGCGTGCCTAGGAATAAAAGAAAATTACAAGGATACTGCGTCTCGGACACAACAGCTTTGGATAATCAAGTCTCCTTGCTGTGTGCAACATGGCTGTCTGTGATCCTCATTTAAAATACAAAATATAAACAATATGTGGTTTTAAAGTTAACCCAACCTTTAATCATATAACTTATAAAAAGTACAACGCGTCATTAGGACAAATGCCGAAAGCGTCCCCGGATTTTGGTGAAAAAGTTGTGAAGTGTCGCCGGATTTGGAGAAAAAATTCTGGTAACCCTAGTGTAGACCCACTAATACTTTTACCAGGCCAGTGCTCTTGGAACAATTCGACTTTTTTGTGTTAGTTGATAGAAACGTTTACGTTTAAAATACATCTTATACAAGGTAGTATTTCGCAGTACAAATACTGGGACATTGGTGTCATGTAGGACTATGATTTACTTTTCAAATCCGGCCTCGTCCATCGGCAGGTTTAATCAAAAGTTATAACTACCCTTACTGAAACTGAACACTGAAACAGGCGAACAAAATATTTCGGTAGTAGAAAAACGAAGACTGGTTTTAAAATTAAAATTCATTTCGAAGTCGAATGATACATTTGTATCATACCAAAGAAAACTGCACCGAAAGAACCGGATAAAATACCTCTTCCTCCCTCCCCCTCACAGTTTGGAAAAGCGTAAACAATCAGTATGCTCAAGACAACAATGAGGATACTAATAAATTTCTGAATGGACTGAAGAAAACACTAGCAGAATTTGGACTACATATAAACCAAAGAAAGGCAAATGTAATTAAATGTAGCTGAAATGATAGCAATAAAACTCGATAAAATGTAAAAACAGGATCAGATGTAATACGAATAGAAAAGGTAAGCGGATTTACTAAGGAAGAAAATTATGTCTTCTTAATGAAGCTGGACAGATGTCATAGCTGAACAACACTAGCAAAAACAGCTTTCTTGAAAAATATAAATCTTTTACTTTTAAATGTTGATCTAGGACTCGGAAAGTACTTTTTGGAACTGTATGCATAGAGCTCAAATCAAATGAACAGATGAAATACGAAATGAACATATTTTCGTGGCGATGGGAGAGGACAAAAGTTTGAAGCATCTCTTATAAAGAAGAGATAAAAATGGTGTGTCACATTTTAAAAAATGTGGGGTTGCTTAATTTGTTACTAGAGGAAATGATTGAAGCTATATACTTAGAGAAAGATAAATATGAGAGTATATGAAGCAGATAATTGAGGACGTCAGTTTCAAGGGCTATTTTGAGATGAGCAGATTAGCTCAAAACAGCAAGACATGGAGAACTGCATCAAACCAAAGACTGAAGGAAAAAAATTATAATATGTATGGAGAGTAAGTTTGCTATTATCGAGGCGGTACAGCTAAAACTGCGTTATCAATCTTTTTCAACATTAGGACCAATGTAGTCACTAAACACAATTCTGCGGACAACTAATTTATGCTGGTCAAATTTTTTACCTATGTGTATATTATTTGGGACATGTTTTACTGTACAATTATAAAATAATAATCTAAATCCACGTTCTAAATTTCAACGGAAACACATTTAAGAATCTGGTAGTGAACTATTTAAAGTTAATATTTAGTAACCAAATGAATAATAATATCACTGTAGGCTGGATGCTACACTATAACATCGACCTACACGCACCAAATAAGAGACACCAGACCTTACACCTATTATTTTTGTTTACCT
This sequence comes from Vandiemenella viatica, assembly GCA_031002005.1. Lineage (NCBI taxonomy): Eukaryota > Metazoa > Arthropoda > Insecta > Orthoptera > Morabidae > Vandiemenella > Vandiemenella viatica. The sequence goes on along the minus strand of JARYHS010012519.1, from coordinate 124,724,210 downwards.
CACCACTCTCATGTTACCAACACTACCACACACCGCGGTACCTAACAGCTACTATAAAATCTTGAGAAAATGGTCATTACTCAATCCTTAAACGGCCAACTGGAAATGAATAGACTTAACGGAAAAAAGCTGTCCTATCCTAATCCTGAAAATGCCAGATTTCTGCCTGGTCATTGAAATATTCATGGCTTTAAAAACGTTGGGCTCATAGCATCTACTCGTCTATAGACTTCTACAATACGAATACGGTATCTAAATTTTTCATAATCTTCCTACAGACCACCTGAACCTCCTTCCAGCCGACAACAGGTTGAGAAACAGTGACTTAAATACAACGAATGATAATTTTTTGTATTCTCGCCTTCTACTACACGCCCTCTCATATAGCCGATGAGCTATGCGGTGTGGTTAAGTTTACAACACAATGTGGCCAATAAAATGGAACATCACACCTAACTAAGTGCTGGTTGCTCCAGAGGATTTATGGCTACTTCACAAAGTAAATATGCCAGTAAAATGTTGGCGAAGTGACTCTTGCGGTACATTAAGACTGCAGTGACATTCCGAAAGGTTCCTTTCAGAGGTGCTTTCGTAGCTACGAAAAACGATTGGCTTACTGATGTGTAAGTGAATTTTTCGGAGGAGGATAGAAATTGAACACGTGTCAACTCACTTTACCTCGCACGATACGCCATTTTATTAACAGATATAAAAAAATATACAGCCAATGACAAATGCGTACAACAGTTCAAAAGGGGATTCTAGAGCGTTTCTTAAACTGACATTGCAATTTGATTGTTTGTAAACAAATCACTGAAATCTCATGATACGCTGGAAGCTGACGTGAATTCTTTTCCTGCGTTACGTGTCTGATACGGTAAAGTTCTACACCGAGGTTAACTGCCTCGGGACAAACCGGGCTGCTGTCGTAATAAGACTTCATTAATATACATAGACTTCCCACGCTTCACTTGCTCCCACACCAGCTCGAAAGTGCGCGGTTTAAATTTACTTGAGTGTTCATCACACAATCAATTTCGGAAGGTGTTCCACAACTCCTACCATTGGAATCACGACTATACGGATTTCAGCTTCATCTGGAATATTTACCTACGTCAATCAATCATAGTTATTGTGCTTACTCATCGCACAATAGCTCGCATAAAGCAAGAATTTTTACGTACCTATTTTTAATACAATTAAATTTTCATCACGGCAGTGTCGCGAACAAAGTTTGCGTGAGAACAAAAAAAAGGGTATTATTCTAAGAAGGTACAGCGGTGAGGAAGAGATAAAACGAAATGATTAAGAGAGTAGAAATATGAATTTTCTTCGTGTTCAGTTTACTGTTGTAATGTGGCAGTGTTTCCTGCAATTTGGACGCACTAATTTATGCAAGGTTAGTTGTTTGGTACGCGGTAAGGAACCTTGTTAACTGAAATCAGCGCACCGTGAATGGCGATAAATCTATCGACGCGACGCTAGAGGTTTTAATTAGACGGGCGGTAAAAGGAGATGGCAACAGCTGAAGTGTAGTGTGGTTATCGAGCAGATGTTGCTTACTCACGCCATCATACAGCGTGATAATGACACTTCATCAAATGGGGAGACAATTGAGCAAGATTAAACGCAGGCTTGTGTTACCGCCCACCATAGATCGTAGTCTTTTGAAGGCAATGCGCAGCTAGAGAATGAATTTCGTTTCTTATTACTGCTTGAAAAATGCATCAGATGCTTATTCCCTGGCTCACTGGCCACGGGTGATTATTCTGACATATAAATGTTTCTAGAATCAGATATATATAAATTAATCAGTCCTCAATGCTATCGGAAGCAAGAGTAACATATACAGGATTTTAAAGATAAGTCACTGCCACCAATAGGCAGTATATATTACCTACAGCAGCATTCATAAGCGGCCAATAAACTTAAACCAGTACCTGAAATAATGTACAATCTATCGCGACACGTTAGCAAATTATTAGAGTAGCGCACCGACTTCAAAAGGCATATCGAATTGGTCTATTAATTTTGGTATCTTCGAAAGTCATCTGTACAGACAATTCAGTAACACGTGAGAAGTAACTAACTTTTAACGCAAGTTTTTTTCCATTTATTTGGATATAAACAAGCCCAATGCAAGTTGTGGCACCTTTACAGAGTCTGGAGTAGTACGAATTCGTACTACTATCCAACATTCGGGAGGACGAGGTTCAAATCCCGTCCGACTATCCTGATTGGGATTTTCCGTGGTTTCCCTCAGTCACTCCAGGCGAATGCTGGGATGGTACCCTACAAGGCAACGGCCGACTTCTATCCTTCTTCCCTTCCCATAGGTTGGCTGAAAAAGGTCTTCGTGACTCTCCAGCAGCCCGCCTCCCGGCCTTCAGCTGGGAGGAAGGAAAGAAAAAAAAAAAGTCGTGGCACCTTTCCCCAATGTGACACTGTGAACCAAGTCAGGCGTGCTCAACTCAGTTCAGTGGAGGTGAAGTATTTATTTCGGATAAAGCAATCCCTGCATTGTTTTGCTGGGGGGGGAGGGTTAAATCTTCTTCTGGAGATTTAATCCCTGCGACAATTGCGTTGCGAGCCACCATTTCCTTATATTAGTTTTTTTTTTTTTGGTATGAGTGAGGATCTATTATCTTCAATGTCGGGAGGAGGATGGCAGTTGAATATCCTGTCCTACCTTCCTGACTACATATTTCCACGATTTTCCGCAGTCCCACCAGGCGAATACCAGGATGTATCCTTTTAAACGTCATGACCGAATCCTGTATATAAAAGTGGATGAACGATATCGTTCTGGCCTGGTATTCCTTAGGACGTGGGTTCAAATTTCCGTCCTGCCATCCTGATTTTGGCTTTCCAAGGTTTCCTCTAATCACTTGAGGCGAATGGCGGGATGGTTTTAACCCGCCTCTTCGGTTTCACTCTGGGGTTAAAAAAATTTCTCCTCCAAGCAAAAATAAACGAGTTAACAGCGTTTTCAGACAGCAATTTATTTTTACTGCTTGCTCCGCAAAAAATGTAAACTTGATCGAACTTTCTGTATTTTTTTCAGCAAGAACATAGAGAAACATTCCCTATCCATGTTGATGAGAGTAGTCGTCCATTAATGGCCCAACAACTAGTAGTACGTCTAACAAGCTGTTATTCTCGTAACTGGCTCCTGTTGTAACAACAACCGCGATTTTTTCTTGCCAATCTCATTCAACAAACCAAACGTTTATTTTAAAACATTAAGAACGTGTTACGTTTAGGTTCATATACACGAGTCACGAAAATGTTCGCGACATAACCAGTATTTATGTACTTCAATTAGGGAAAGTGTGTTTGCCTGTAGCCACTGTGACCAGTGAGAATCCGCCCTCTGGCTCGGCACCTGCGACTTGATCGGTCCATACAAACCGGTTTCCATCTGACCAGCTGGCTCGCTCACGTCCTGCCTGCCTGCCTGCCAATGGCTCACAACTCTCCACACTCAACAACTGTTCTTCCCTATTTCCCCATTACCATCAGGTATTTTTCTTAAGAGGAAAGTAACCAAACCCGGACCCCCCCTTTTATTTCTCTTGAATGGTGCTGCATTCTCGCAGCATATATTTGATGATGAAGATATCGAAAGAAATGAGTTATGAAGCTTTCAGGATTGGTCATAGACAAGTATCCTGCACAGGCGCATTAAACAGCGTTTTTACAGTGTTTCAAAGGGAGAAAGTATTGTTTTGAAATATACTATTCCATATCACAGTGACATCTTTTTATTTTGGTATCCAACCAATCTATTTTAAATGCCTTAAACTGCCAAGTCAAAAACGTCCTATGTAGCACCACTCAGCACTTCTTAAGCAGCACTCTCCTAATTCATATCAAATTTCAATTTGTTAAAGTGATTTGAAATGCTGTTCAGATGGTCAAAACAAAAACCATGGTGTGAAAAAGTGGTGATTTTTGTCGCTAGTAGAAGAGATTATTACCGAAGAAACTTATCACGTTTTTCTTAGATGGTAAATTATCAAATATTATGAATCCCAAATAAACTAAATTGTCTATAGAAAATAATCATGTTACAATAAAATAAATGTTTTTAATTTTAATGGATTTTCTAGCGGTTTTGTGTATATTCTTAACACGAGTTTTATACAATACATCTAAGAATTCATAATTCGAAAATCGAGCTCTCAATAGTTCCGGAATTCATGTTCCGTGTTACAGATTATTTCATTTCATCCCCATTTATTTAAACGATTTTACTGTATTAGGAATTGAAACACTTAATCGACAGTGGCTTCTTCTTGTCAGTCACATTTAGAGGTTCGCACCTGTTACCATCTTGGCTAGAATGAAACATACGACCTGCACACAACCATCGACCAGGCGGCTACACATGTTTTCGTTCTTCGCTTCTCATTTAAACGGCTCTCGTGTCTTTGCCCAATATTACACTGAAACACATTATTATTCTGGTACCGTAACAAAACAGAGTATCGGTATAAAATTTTCATAAGGCTTTCCATGTGCATGACACGTTAGATTCTGCTCCAGTGCTACGATACCGTACACAAGTCAATTAAAAGTTTACTGAGTACGTATTCTGAAATTCTACTTCAACGGCACGGAAGTCGTGGTCATTTTGGTATGCGGTTTCGTCATATGAACAAAGCTTCCTGCTTTTCCCTCCCTTTCTCCATTTTCGGATTGTTACAACATGAAATTCTCAAGAACGAAAAGAATTATTAACTTATATGATTGCCAGTCTGCGCGAACTTAAATCGCTTTGATTACGGATTGTTAACCTCACAAGTCACTGACGTGGACAATTTCATTTCAATTTTCGGAGTAGCCGAGGATCAACAGAACAAATATACTGATGTGAATAATCGCCTAAACATTAAGTGCCGGTAATTTTTATGCAAACAGATAATTGAAAATAATTAGCCCGAAAATATAACTTTAAAGTTATCAACCTACATATTTACGATCAACCTTTTATTATTATTATAATATTTTTTTCTTATGGCTTTACGCCTCGTGGACGGCGAGGTCATTAGAGGCGATAAAAGACGGGGGAGAGAAGCGGGAAGGAATTTGCCCATGGCTGTTTGAAGGAACCATCCCGGTGTTCACCTGGAGTGATTTAAGAAAACCATGGAAAACCGAAATCTGGATGGCAGGAAGGGGATTCGAACCCGCGTCCTGAATGAGAAGCCAGAGCGTAAACCGCTCGCCCACACTCGTTCCCGTCCGACATAATAATCGTCAAAGATGATACGCTGGTGAACACAATGAACGGTTGGTAATGAGCAGTTTTATCACATTTTCATAACATCGAACTAGATGAGGGGAAGCTCCATATTCTGTTACGATGGAGGCGGAGTATAATTAGCTCGTGTAAGGCTCCTCCATGCTCATAAAACAGTAGAATAAGTGAACTGGAATGGAGAACGGAACGTACAGGTAACGTTCTGCTTCGAGGAGAAAATCTTTGGCTTCACTGGGATATGAACTCTCGTATTCCAACCAATAGTCAGTCGCTCCACTGAGCGAAATCATTCGGCCTTTTATTCATCCTTTATTAAATTGACTGTCAGAACAAGATATAGAATTTCAGAAAATGGTAAATAATGGCTTACACATTTTTTCTAAAAAAAAAAAGAAAGAAAGGTAAACAAATATACTAATATTTAAACTTTACAGAATTACCGGCATTTTTGTAGATGTGTTCGTGATTGATTCGAGAGTGATTAAATAATGTGACATACGCATATAACAAAAAAAATGGATAATGCGATAACTGAAGACCAATCCAATTTAATTTAACGTAATTACGATGGAGCGCTTGCTCCGGTGGCAATTTCCGCACACACCTATTTTTCTCCTTTTTAAGTCTACTTTTTCTCTCTACTAATTTCAACTATAATTCTTTTAGCGTTTTTGGTAAATTATTCAACATTTCTCTTGATAATACAAAGCTGTGTTAACAATGTTAGAGAAATTTCTTTTGCACAGTGTTCTAAACAAAAGTAAATAAAGTTACTTGTTATTTTTGTTAAAGTGAATTGTACTTATTGTACTTTTGAGCGAAGAAATGACGTGGTAGAAGTTTATTTTGATCGCTCATAACGACTAGAGCCATTTAAGCGTATTTGGTGAGGTCCTATGTAAACATTCGTGAAGGTCGCACGTGGTATGGCACACGCACACAAGCAGTGCCTAATTGACATGAATAACAAGATTCAGTACGGCGTAGACGTCAGTGCTCTCTTCTACTGAGATAGAGGTCGCAATTTCAATAACCACAACCATCACAGGACGGTGATATTTTTATGACATGCTGAATGTTGTTCGAGAATAACAAACTCAGCAGAAATTATTTACGAATCATCCTATTAGCAGACGTTGAAAACAACGCAACGATTCAAGTGGCGAGTTATGGTGTTTTATAGCCCAATTTTTCATCATGTTTTTGTATAAACTCAAGCGAATAAGACTGCATTATTTTTTAATAAGAGTGAAACAATAACACGAGATAACTGATTTTAGTTTGATCTGGCAGCTTTACTATGGACATCGTTTCTGTTGCCCCAACCAGAAAACAAAGCTGGATAATTGATTTAAAAAACATAAAAACGCGTTCAAAAAAGACACACTAAAATTTTAAAATAACTTTATACCTAGCTTAGAAGAAAGTAAATCTAAATGGACAATTTTTACATTACTGTTATTGCAATTTTTACATTAATCAGTTATTTTTGGAGTAGGTGCCAGCCAAAGCAAGAAAACAAAAAAGATAAAACAAGAACGAATATCAATAAAAAATAAAAACTCATGTTACTACTTACCTATAATTAATGCTAGAAACATATTTCAACAAAACTGAAACATACAGACGATACGCCGATATTATATTAACTGTAAAGCGTTTACTGCATGATGCAGCCTACCAACTGACACTGTAGCGCCAGTGATATGCCTGGCCGGCCAACGAGATCGAGCCACAGATTAAAATACTGTCAAATTATTTCCTTATTTCCTTAAACTGTATTCTACAATAACAATATCTGCCTCACTACATGCTGTAAAATATTCGGATTTTTTTGTTCGTACTCCCTGTGTTACCTCGAACACAAAATAAAGTTTAGTAATTCGTTCTTCGCGATGTGACAGCTGGCACAGACTCCAAAAATAACTGATTAATGTAAAAATTTCAATAACAGTAATGTAAAATATTATCCCTTTAGATTTGCTTTCTTCTAAGCAAGGTATAAAGTTATTTAAAAAAATTTGGTGTGCTTGTTTTGAAGGCGGTTTTAGTTTTTTAAAACAATTTTTTTTGTCAGATACCTTCTCCATGAAAAATTACATGTATATTACAACTTTGATGGAGATCAGTTAAATGTTGTCGACTGTAGCTTTGTGTAAAGAAGATTGACAAAAGCTATGGGGGTGGATAGACGGAGAGGTGTTCAGTTTTTTCAAACCAAAGTTGAAAGTATTTTTCTCTTCATTTTTGACTATACATGTCCAAAGTTTCACCGAAATCTGATAAAAAATGCGGGTCTGTATAAAACTTAAGGGGTGTGAAGGGGTAGAAAGGGTGGTTTCTCAATGAAATTCATATGGGACCACTTTAGAGGTATACCCTACCCACTATAAAAATTTCATTTTAATCGGATCAAAATTGGCGAAGATATCGCTGAACATACATAAAAGAACTACAGACGAATTGAGACCAACCTCATCTTTTTTAAGTCGGTTAAAAATTCCACAGTAGAACAGATAACATCTCAAAGTATTCCTGCACTTAATAACCATCATTTACTATCCCAAATATATTTTCACGTCTTTTGTCTTGATAAAATATCGGCACACACCAGACACAATCACAAAGAGGAAGCAAACAGGCCATAGCTCTTAATGAAATCTTTGAATTGGAACTACCAGTTTAATAAAGCTTAGAAAGCAGAGATTTGAAATGTCAGATAATGAAATGAACAGGAAAATTAAGAATTAAAACTGTATTTCACAAAACGTATTAAAATGTGCGAAACTACTAATTGAAAATTTTCATGTTTTGCACAGTGTAAAGAGATTTCAATATAATTATTTTCCTTCTATGCTGTATATATAGAGAGGAAACCTATTACTGATAAACAGAATTCCATTAAAATTTAATGTGTAGCTGCCCGACAGCAGACTTCTGATCAGGATTACATTCTGTAATGGGCTCTATTTCAGTCATTTATTATTACTCTGTGTTCAAGACTTTCTCGCTAATAATTATACCATAATTTGGAAAGTGCAGTAATGATATATGATATTGCTCTTTAATATCAGATAATGATTAATTCCTTCAACATTACGACACAATGACCTAAATTAGAATGTTAAGCTTTCGATTTGCGGATTTGCTTGTTTTAATTTCAAATTCTGCACCAAATTAGACTTTGACGTTTAATAACCTATTTGAAGTTGTAATTAGCACTGTAATTTGGTTGATGCAAAGCAACCAGTCACTAAACAATTTTTGTGGCATTTATATACGTATTCATAAAATTCAGACTCGAATGTATAATTTCCTTCGCAGCACCAATGTACTGCTAATGGCCTTAAGAGTTTTGAACAAATATTCAGCTTTTGCGAAAGGACACTACGGCTGGCGGATATATCTTGGCATCTACTGTGTATGCTCTGTTTTTCGTTAGAAGGTTGTAGTTTACTTTGATCAGAAGAAAGGCCGAGTGAAATATCAAGTAGCAAGGCGACTGATCAGATGGGGTACAACCGGATCGCAGCACCCGGGGCACGGCTGACTTGCGGTGAGGCATGTCGCCAGAAAAACGGTGTTCCTACGCCCGTGGAGAACGATTCAAGGCCGCGCGCACCAGAGAACTGGATTAGTCGGCGGCGATAGGGCAAAAAAAAGGGTATTCCCAAACCAATAAAAACATTTTAGCACTTTTTTTATTTAACTGTATATATCTGTGCAAGGTAAGCGCATCATTTCAGATTAGGACGATGACTTGATCATAGAACGCAGCGTGCATGTAACGGGTAATTTCAGAAAATACTTAATTTATTTGCACAGATCTTCTAAGATAAAAGAGATTGTTTCTTTGACGTATTCGCCGCATACAGGAAGCTAGTTTAAAAATTGACGGATCTTAATGTTCAAGTGGAAAGTGCAGCTTGTTTCTACCGAGGGAAAGCTTGTTAATCTGCCTGCTTAAAATTTTTCCGCCTGCAATGAGAGCCAGTCACTGGCAGACGGCTCGACAAGTCAACGTAATCCAGATTTTCATTTAGTGCCATTTGAAGAATTTTTTTTTACAAATAAGACGAATTTTTTAGGCCAAAAACTTTTTGGTTCGTCAAATTTCCTACTCTCCTAACAAATATTTCTGCGACTGTCAGCTGATTCAGGCATTCAAAATGTGACTAATGTTTGTAAGCGAGCCATTTTAATACGTGGAGCGACCGGCAGACGAAACCCTGCAAACAAAAGCAAAGCAGAAGAAAGTGCAGTTCCAATGTGAGTATTTAAAGGAAAATGGATTGTCAGATCTGCAGGAAGTTTCGCACAAAAGATCCGATACTTTTTGAACCATATTCGCATGTCATCATGCTATTTCGTTAGGCAGTAAGATAGAGAAAGCGAAATTGTATATTAAGATATTTTTTGCTCATACTTTCACTTTGTTAAGAGTAATTGTTGAAGCAGCCTGTAACCAGCACAGAAGCTGTTTAGATTGCATAAAGCTCGGATTTAATGGCACATGAAGCCTTACTAGGTAACACCACTAGTTCAGACGTCTTAAAATTTTGCTTCCCTGCAATTATAAACAAATACCATTGAGGTTAAAACTTTAATAGGCTTGAAGCGCAGCGATCACTGAGAAACAGAAAGCTTGCCCCCAGTAGCTTAGTGACCAGCATGTTGGCTTCGTGTGTCGAAGATCGCTAGTTCGAGTCATGCCTGAAGCATGGGTGTTTTAAATGAAGTGCTGTTGTCGACTTGTCATCAATATTGTACCACGCAATCACTTTAGCAAAGCTTGATAAATTAGTTCGAAGTAAATACTTGTAGCTGGTTATAAAACAAAACAAAAAAATCCCAAACTGTAATGCAAGCCAAAACTGAGAAAAATATAACCATCACTAGAATAAATATTTCGGCAAAAATCGGATTCACAGTGCCAAAACTGTACCGATTCTAGAACGCTTTAGTTACGTGTACCAGGCAGAAAGCGATTACGTAAAGAAGTAATGAGACAAGAATTATCGCACTAACTTCACGTCAAACGCCTCAATGACGTCTGTGCCTAGTTTCTGTTACTCAGACAACAGATTACTAAATTAACAAGTGCTTCACGGTGATGTCCGTAAAAACGATTAAGGCACTCTCTTCGCATGACGTGACACGTTATTCTTACTTATCTGGTGGCGCCATGTCATGACGCAGTCAACGCTTACAAAACATTATCATCTGTGAAACAAAAACAAAAAAACCCTGAATCGCTACAGAGGCAAAATGAGAAAATTTTGACTGAATATCGATTTTTAATGGGGTACAGAAATGGTAATCCAATTGAAAATTTACCATCCACTCCCAAAGTAGCATCTTTAATCTGTATCTAAAATCTTATTGCAAGGACTGCCATGAGAAATAAAGATGAAAGAAATTTAGAATGAATAATAGCTTAAGTACTACAGGGAGAGTGCAATGTAAACGTTTCAGGTAGCCACATTCACCGATATGTCAGACTTAAATTATGCCAGAGTATAAAACTGTGTCAGATTTGGCACTTGAAAAATGTTACAACCTGAGCCCCATGAAATCTGAATTGAATGGCTACTCGTCATTGATCCTTTTAAGTAAACGTTCAGGCACTTCCCTTAAAGGGTTTTGGAGAACGCCTGAAATATCGGGACGTTCCGAAGAAAGAAAATTGTGCTGTAACACGATTATCCGAAGGAGATAGGAAGAAATGATATTCTGAAGGAGTTGCTTATTCTGTGATCAGTTCCTGGGTTGGTTTTCAGTAGCCATCGTCCACAGTTTCCTGTCATGGATAATCTCTTCACTTGATCGAAGCTGTTGCATCTTTTATTAGATGTTCGTTGTTACTCTCCACAGATCCTTACAGTATTGTTTTCATAACTTAATATGTGTCCAATCCACATCTCGCATCTTTGCGTTAAGATTAGGTTTAACTATCAAGCGGTCAAGTATTTAACTGATAATCTTATCTACCACATGACACTTTTCATATTCGCCGCTAACACCACAACTCAAAAGCCTCAATTCGTTGCAACAAAATCATCTCAGGTGTCCAGCTGGATGGTGTTGTAGAAACACAACGTTTCGACAGCTGGCTCTGCTGTCTTCATCAGGTATCTTGTAGCTGTCGCAAGCCGACTGTCACCGTCTAGACGGGCTTGGCCATAATCTCCATCGAACCTCCTTTACACCTTCAGCTGGTAGGTTCGATGGATGGCCAAGCCAGTTGAGGCGATGACAGTCAGCTTGCGACAACTAGAAGATACCTGATGAAGACAGCAGAGCCAGCTGTCGAAACGTCGTTTTTTTACACCACCATCCGGCTGGACACCCGAGAGGATTTTTTTGTATCGATACGCCGGGAAAGTCTCCACTCACACCTCAATTAGTTTCTTTTCTTTAGTTTCTACAGTATTTGTCTCAATACCATAACATACTTATTGGTAATCGGCCTATTTTGTCGGCGATTCTTTTTACATACGGCATCATTCACCGGTAGGGTTTCTCCTGATTTCTGCATCCTATGCAGTTGATCAAACTCCAAGGACAAGAGGATGCCCCGACTCCACACACTACGGATATAGATACTTAACCCGGTATCCAGGAGATCTCGTACCACTCTATTTGACAAGTCAAATCATTATTCGCCCCCTCACAATTTGGAAGTGTTACTTGGGATTTCGTGCTCGTGTGCCTTGGAGCAGTCAGGTATTACGACGACTACACCATGAACGTGGTAGACTGAATAATAAAGGTCAAATGTTATTCTAAAAAAAAGTTTACAGTTGATTTTTTAAAGAACATAATAGCTCAATTAGACAGCAAATTTTAACCAGACTACCTAAAGATTTACACCCAATTATTACGGTCCAAAAATTTAACCCATAATTAACATTAGCATCAACAAGAAATCCAGTCGATCTTGTGATGAAACAACTGAAAGATCGCTCAGCTAGCATCTACAGTACTTTAGCTTCCCCTCCCCAGGCCAGTGACCCTGGGCTACGTACCAAGGCCTCCGTTGCCGCTGCGACGCCATGCCACGCCCAAACCTTCAGATCAAATCACTGCTTTGACAACTGGAGTAAGGTCAGTGCATCATCGCAGAGACAGGCTAAAGTTGCGAATTTGTCCACTGTTTTCCGCAGCAGTGGAGCCTCAGGCTGCCAAATGTTTAATCGGCGACGTGACTTGAGAACTAAATGTGAATGTAGAATAAATGAGAAGAATGGTAACATTCACACCTGTTTCGAGACTGTTTAGTGAGCCTCGAATCTGTGCTCCCCCCTTCAACTTCAACATTAACATTAACCCTTGGCATAAAACTACCTTTAAAAGGGTCCAAATAAAATTGAATCGCAGTTTTATATGAAATATTTGAACAGACTTTTTTCGTAAGAAACGACAATTTACTGGAGTTGTGCTATAAAGAGAATTTTAGTACAAAGTCCCTGTCCCGGACATTGATAACCTCGACTTTATCTGACCATTTCAAGATTTTAAGCGGCTTTCGGGGTTAGTTATAATGTGCAGATCCAACGACATACCCGCAACACCATTCAGATGACTTTTTTTTTTACTTATTGCTTTCCGCCTATCTGCTTAACGTCTCTCTAACAGCTAGGTCATTAGAGGCGGGATGGGACTGGGGACTTGGAAGGGAAGGAATTCGGTCATGGCCTTTTTTGAAGGAAGCATCCCGGCATTCGACTGGAGTGATTTGGGGAAACCATGGAAAACCCAAATGTGGATGCCCTGAGGGGGATTCGAACCCGCGTCCTCCCGAATGCGAGGCCAGAACGTTAACAGTTCAGCCACCACTCTCGGTCACATCCCGATGAGTATAAAAAAAGTTATGTTAAAAACTAATCAGTCAGGGGTCTATGTAGAAAAACTAGTAAAGAACGCACCAAATACCTCGTTGTTCAAACAGGAAAACTGATCACATTCTCAATTCCTACCCTGTAAATCACGTCATTACTGAAATGTGTATGGTAACCGTAACAATACGAAATGGTACTGCAGAAAAGAAATTTTTTCGGCGTTTTGTATAGACTGCAGACAGGACAAAATCAGCATAACTGCTAGCAGCCTAAACTCTCGGGACCCCTCAGTACCCAAATTGTGGAAAATCAAATTTATGTGGGGAGAAAATTTGCAGCGGTAAGCATTCCAACTACTTTGTAAAAAAGACGCATAAAGGTACAAAAACTATCTTGTTGCACTATGCAGAAATGGATCCCCACACCTACTGTGCCTTCATGAGCAAATCACTAATTCAAATGATCCTAAAAAGTATTGCAATTTACGAATTGACAGCGTAAAACACGAACCACACATTAAAATGCTGTTCGTGCGTCAATGGCGGCAAGTGTTTATCCCCAAATTCACGTTTTATGCAAGTAGAGAAAGAAAGCTCACTCCGTGAATCCACCTGTTGCCTCTTGTGGCTGAAGACAGTGAGCGGACCACTAATGCGACAGAAGGGGCCAGGTTCTGGTGCCGGCGCCGGAGTATATTGCCCCAGGAAGTGGCGACGGTCTCAAAAGTTACATCCTGCGCACCGGTGCATCCCGCTGTGACGTGTGTCAGCCAGCAGACAGACAGACGATCTGTCTGGTGACATAACGCCAAGGACGAGTTGAGAGGTCATCACACCCAGTCGGCTACAAATTTCTACACGCCTAGAGACCTTTCTGGAGTCTTGTCTGCTACTCAATGCTCAACCCTCGAGTTTCAACAAGAAAGCGGCCAGCTTTGCCGTCTCATACGCTTACTGTACGTGAAAGTATAGATCATATCGTGCAAAAGTCATCACGTTCTTCTTCATCAAATTTGGAGCTGTAGTTGTACGGCCGCAGGCCTTAGCTTCTGCCAAGCATTTTATAACTACCAGGTCTAAAAGAGAGCTCACACTAATGAGGGAATATTCGAAGCGATGTTCTAAACGAGGAGGATGCTTTGAAATTGAGAAGAAAAATATTTTCCATCACTAATATGTGCACTGATCTTGCTAGGTACATCCAAACCAAAGCATTAAGATCTACATCGTTCATTAACTAGAAAGTTACGTAGAAGAAACATAGATGAATTATTAGCACCCAGGGAACGTCCACAAAATACGTTGCTCCATTTTAGCCTCCTGTGAATCCCCCCACCCCCTTTTCCACGCTTGACACGTAGTTTTTTTTCCCTTATGGATTCCGGAAGACATTTTGTACTGTTTTCTCTTGTCAGATTATCGTGAATTTCATACGGAATTATTAAATAACTGAAATTTATATTCATAGGCTGTTGTGTGTTCTGTACATCATTTTAACTGTGACAAATATTTATGAAAAGCTACGTGGCTTGGCTCGGAACAGCCCCTCCCTCCCCCTCCTACGTTGCCTAGGGGGGCGCCATTAATGACGTGAGGTGATTTTCAGGACCTGCCCATCCCCCCCCCCCACCACTTTCTAAAATGACGTGAGATTTTGAAGGAGACCAACCTCACGTGAGATTTCCGTTGACCCCCTCCACCCAATTGCTGAGGTTTCGTGAGATTTCGCCGACCCACCCTCCTATTTCACCTCATGTCATTAATGGACGCCCCCTAGCGTAGCTTTTGGCCAACCCCTCCCCTCCAGACTGAGCCACGTAGTTTATGGACGCTTCCTTATGATGGACACTTCTGATCACGTGATAGTACATGAGAGAGCACTTAAAACAAAGGAAATATTTTCCTAAGGAAATCGATAAATTAAGACTTTTTTAAAAAAATAAAGAAAAACATGCTGTTGAAAACATAATAATTATCCAATTCCTCAGATTCTGACAGTGCAAATGTTGATACATAGTTTCTTGCTTTAAATGATCTGCACAATACCTACTTCGTTGAATAAGGAATTTTATCTGTTGGAATATCCCGTGAGAAAATGCACATAAAGCCCTTTCCGATCTAGAGTTAAGGTATTTTTGCATAATTGCAAGTTCCGGATAAAGTAATCTTGCAGTCGTACAACTGAATTTGAAAATTCATCGTTTGCATGTAGAAGATAATAAATAAGGCATATAAATTCCATAAGTTTTTCGGGCTTCCCACATTTATTTTTTAATTACGAATTTACAGCTAGTCAACAACGAGATGTTTTTAAGAGTTTACAGAGTATTGAGGGAAAGAAAAACAGAAGAAATCGGCAATACGAACCACACCGCCATTCGCCTGGAAGAATTTCTGAAACCACGGAAAATGGATGGCTAAATCGAGGAACCCTCCCGCATATCGTGCTGTTTGTCCAACCGAGTATTCTGGATAGTACTTCAACTAGATATTCCGTCTTAATAAACCGCTAACGTAAGCAAGGTTTCCTGGAGCACAACAAGAACGCGACTGTCTTTAGGTTTCTTAGAAAACTTAATTAACTCTCGTAATTGTTGCCAGTCTTAGTCAAACAATTTGCAGTGTACGCGCAAAGTGCGTGCTGTCCTGAGCACCTCGTACCATTATACCATATCCACCAAGTTACTGCCCCATTCAAATAGCCTTTGCAACTGATACTCTTTCTCTCCTTCGCTTGTCGGATACCGGTACTTTCTCTACAAAAGTGAAAGCAGTTACACCTACAAAAGCTGAATACTGGTGTTGCTGGAAATAGAATTACAATCACTACCCACATTAAAGAGAGAAGGGAGCCTCGCCCCTTTACGGTGGGAAACAGCAGCAGCATTAGGACGAAGAAGCAAAGAGATATTTTAAAATAAGAACTAGACCAGCGTTTCTCAACATTTTATAATCTGAAGAGAACTAAATTCACAAAACTAATACTGCGGGCCACTAACTTACGTGGGACTAATTTTTTACCTATGTGTATCTTATTAACATCCTGGACATAATAAATTTAAAAGCATGTTTTGAATCCCTACGGATACGCATTTCTGAAGATAGACGTGAACTATTAAAAGTTAATTATATATTGACCATACTCTTAATATTTAATAACCAAATGATAACTAATGTTACTATAGACTAGAGGCTACACTATATCACCGACCTAAATGCACGAAATAAACGAAAACGAAACCAGACAACTTTTATTTTTGTTTACTTGACCACTCTTTATGGCACTAATATTCCACGTTCCCTTAACACAAACTAAAAGACCTTCAGAAAACAGACACTAACATAAACCTTAAACGAAAGGCGATCTCTTTGGTGACAACTGTAAAAGTATTTACCGAATAGACTATTGTAAAACAATGCTGTCTTTTACTCGTATCCTGGAAGAGCCAGATTTTTTTCTGGCCATTGAACTATTCATGGCTTTTAAACAATTGAGCTTATATCTTATAGCCATATATCTAAAATTTCCACATTCTGCCTGTGGACCACATAACCCATCTTTGCAGAACGTAGGTTGAAAAACACTGAACTAGACGATTCTCGCCATTAACAAATAATTTCCATTACTATTCCACAGTTCCCGTTGTTGTCGACTCTCCTGCTGCAGGATCAAATGATATTTCCCAAACGCACAGAATGGGCCGTCTAATCATTCACACGACTAGGCAATCAATTTTCCTAGAAGCCACATGTTGCTTGAACGGTTCAGAAATCTGCTGAACAGGAAAACGAGAAGAGTTGGCCGATGGTTGGCAACTCCGTCGGTGACCTTGGCATTTACGATGACGTAGAAATGTACCAAGGTCGGTGAGACGCCAACTACAGCAACAGGGGTACAACGGCAGCACCACCTGTTGCTTTCTCTATGGACAATCCTCAGAAACCACTCCACACAACCACCACCAAGACAAACATTTATCGGACTGTAGCTAAAAGCCTAACTTCATCAGAGAGAATACTTCATGACGCGATACTAACTGTACAAGTAGGTATTCTATAAGCTGCTGCCCGAGAATAGCATGAAGAATGCTAGTGAAGTTAACATTCTGACAGGCAACACTTATTGATTGACGTATATTCAGTCGCTTTCTGCAAGATCGCCATGCTGTTCCAAGGACCACATTGAACAAGCGATACGCCCGAGCCTTCAAACTCTCATCATAGTGATTTGATGCATGGTAGTACACACTACTGGTAAACAAGACGATCTGAGTAAGAGAGGACGATTTCATAATACATATCTTTGCCGGATCGAAGCACACAGTGGGTTTGATATTATTAATACAACGTTTACGTAACTGCTTTTAACAATAATATTTGACTTTATCGACTTGTATGATGGCATTTCAATCTCCACAAACACATTACAACTTACTTCAATTTTCTGCTTAGAATATAATATTCCTTGTCTTCCTCTACAATTCGCAGTTTCAACTGTACCATAAACGAAACAATAATTTGTTAAGAAACGTAACACTGACTATCCCCATAACCTCATAAATCTTTTCTTCAGCTACCGTTTCCACGATATATTAACTACGTAATTTACTGTGAAAATTTACGTCACCACACCCCAAACGCTTATCCTATATGGCTTCCGAAGGTCCAAGCTTCGCATCCACAAAGTGCTGTTTTAAACACATACTGCCTCAGAAAGTTTCTTTCAAGATATGTGATAACATCTGACACCGTAATGCTGAAGATAAAGAAATTATAATCACTGTCCTCTCTCCGCCCATCGCCAACGCTGTTTGAGATCAGAGCACTCATTTCTTAGGGAGCGTCCATAAACCACGTAGCTCCATATTGGCCTCCTGTAACCCCCCCCCTTTCCCCCCATGTAGCCAGACGCGGTTTTTGAATTGTAATACTTAAAAAGAAACACTAATTTTTCTGCTTTCTCTGTCCCCAACCTATTTCATAAATTAGATTGGACAAGTCCGAAAGTGGAAAATACTTTTTCCACTGTCGCTGATGATGCTACGGTTCCAAATAGTTGCCTGAAAATTGGGTATAAATTGGATTGTTCTTCTTCATTAATAAAATGTTTCTGAGACTTCCACCATTCCAGGAAAAAACACTTCAGTAAACAGTACTGATTTGAAGGGTTTTGACTGCGACTTTAATTTGAAAATTATTGGTAGTAAACCTGAACCACCGTATTGAGTTCTAGCTTCCTCATATGCACTTTCTTCCTCCTCTTCTGTCACCCTGAATGCAGTTTGAGTGGGGTCTAATAAATACGTCAAAAAGTGGTTGGGCGTCACACCACAGCGTTTCCACCTTCATTTTTAAATAACGCGTTTGTTTCAGAAATGTTTGATAATTTGTACAACATGCTCCTTTGTATTGGTAATTTCCAAATCCTATACTATAACATATGATTGTTCGGCTTATTTTCTGATATTATTAAAATGGAAGATGGGATCGTTATGTCTTCCACCAGCCATTTTTATTTTTAAGTACAGCAAGCGAAATAACTCGTACAAAAACTTTTTTTTGCGTCAGCTGTCAAAACAATGCAATTCACCTTTTCTCCGCCGCCTACAGATGTGTTTCGTTTTGCACAGGATAATAGTTGAATCACGGAATTTTTTAAACGTAAAAGTCATGTTAATTTGATTTTTTTCTAAAAACAATGATTTTTATTTCTTTAACCTCGAGTATAATAGACCACACATATAAAATAAATAAAACTTCTATTCTCTCCGTAAACTACACGGCTAAGATCAGTGCATAAGTATACTGAAAATACCAAGGCGTCAGCTTAGAACTTGTTCTTAGGGACATAACTCTGTAGTCCCGAAGCTGGATAGCATAAGAGCGCGGCGGAGCGTTGCGAAAACGGCCGCAACCTGAAATGTAAAAGGGCAGCGCTGAGAGGGGTGGGGAGGGGTGATCACGTGACCGCCCGATGAATGGTGAAACCAGCCAGCTTCTAAATAAGTCGGCAGCCAGACGAGCGAGCAAGCTAGAAAGCGTTGCATATCTGGTCATTAGCGCATATCGGGGCCCCAGTCCGGCGTTTTATAAACTAAATGTCAAACCTGTTAGGGACCGCTTACGCCAGCTTTTTGTCTCCTACGTTTACGACTTCCGGCTTGCCCGTTGAACTGAGAAACGCTCAGTCAAGTAGTGAGGTAGTGTTGGAAGCGCAAACAAGCAGTGAGAAATTATCATAATTCCCTCTAAAGCGATGTTTATATATTAAAGTACTATAAAGTGAGGCTAAACGTGATAGGAATGCTGGAATTTTTGTACACCCATTACCGTCATTCAAACCAAAATAAACAGATCTCTGGATGGTGCACGCTAAAGGAATTCCATATAGCGGAATTGTTTCATATTGTATTAGAATATGAGCTATGGGAATATGTGTAGTTTGAACCACGATGATGTGACTTTGAATTCAGAAATTACAACACTCTGCAAATGAAAAAAAATTTACTGTTCCGCAATACAAGCCAATACAATAAAGTTCAAATTCAATTTTGTTATTAAAAATGAGTGTTTAGATTTAAACCGAGCTACTGAAGGTACGCCAAACTAAAATTCCGCCATATTTACCAATTTTCAAGCTACGTTGCATTTTATTTACTCAATACGATATCGAGAACAAGCCGATTAACAATAATAGTATATTGTAGCAATGTATTTTCCAATAAAACATCCAAGGAATATCACCAATATCTCTCAGTAACCAGCAGCTACAAAACAAATTATTATTTTTCAAGCGAATTACTAAAGCAATGATCAGCAATAAGGTGGCCTATATGCGGAAAAACTGGTAGTTTTTCTGTTGTAGAGTAGGTTGGCAAAACTGCTGTAAGTGGTGCAGAAAACCTTAATTCCGAAATTTGTCGGTTGTGCAGATGACACGACTTGTGCCATCTACTTAAGCCCCCGGTAACTAATCAAGTGTTACACGGTGTAACACGTGTTCATCGCACCAGTGTGCTCTGACAAAAGCACATATATTATGCAGACGGTTACATTCTTTCTGGCTTCCTCGCAAACCTGAAACGCCACTGAAAGGTTCCTGGGAAAACAGTGGGCAACGGAAAGGCAGAGATGCACCTTGTGAGTACTTCCGGCTCTAGAAGGACCGTTCGTCTAATCTGTGGTAACAAAATGTGAACAGCATAATTTAAACTTGCTTTCGAACAAAAATTATGATCTGTTATGAACTCATTGTGCATCGAAAGACATACCTCAGAAATAACATAAAACACTCGATACAGTAACAGTTTCAGGTAATCAATCACAAGATAAGTCAGTATCTTATCCAAATATTTTGCGATAATAGTACCTTCTCTGTTACTGAGGAATAATAAGAAATATATATTAAAAAATTATTTAACGATGTATAAAAGCTAAAAATCAGTCTTTCCAACAAACTGCTATGGTGCTGTCAACCACAATTTAACTTGCTATGTTTGTAATTGGCCACCAAGAACATTGCGAAGCACAGTATGAAAACCAGAGCAACTAAGAAATCGAAACCGCTAGATGACGTTCTGCAGTTGTTTCTACTTGCTGTTGCTGACTGATAAGTCATACCATACCAAAAGCTTTGGGCATATGTCCTGCATCTATTATACACTTTGCGTCGCAGAAAACTAATGCAACCAATTTTATTATTCTTACAGATCATGTTAATCCCTTTCATGCAGTCCTCTTCGGGAGTCACACTGCACGTTGTTTCCATTGTCAGCACTGCTGGAACCCTTCTTACGATTCCTGTCAGCTCTTGTTAAAGCTCTTCTGGATAATTTAAAAAATAAAAGGATAGCGCCCTTTCGAGTACGTAGTTTATGAGCCGCTAAGATATAAAGGATTAAGATCAGGCGAGGAGGAAGGCTGAAGAAACAACAAAAAAGCTTTTTCTGATAGCATAGAAGTGCGCGAAATGTATGATGAACTGTGAACAGGTTCACATTTAACATACGGCTAATTATTCTAAATAGACAAAATTCTGATTCTTTCCATACTGTCTTCTGAGGTCAATTTTCAAAACGTATCTTTAGAAGCTGTTAACAATAGGGTAGCAATGACCATCATTACATACTTTCAGCGAGATCTACAGCAAAAGTTAAGCAACTATGTAGTAGGAGAGGTAGCAGCACTGTCGGGTCGTGTACAACGTTGGCGATTCATTTCTTTTCTGCCACACCTCGTACTTTGCTCCGCCTTTCTCCAACGTTTCGAAAACACTAGAGTGCTATCCTCAAGGTTTCAACCATGAGCTGAGTAAAATGCAAATATCACATATATGGGTGAAATATTAACACGACGACGGTTAAAACCAGAAAATCTTTCAACAACTCGCTGTTACGCTCAATAGAGATATAGGACGGGAAGGAAACCCACGCAGACCCATAGTTTCTTCACAAAAGCAACAAAGGCGACCGTGCCATCCACCAGATGTATGAGAAATACATGAACCTTTGACGATGTGGTAACCGATCAGTTAATTTTTGAGGACTGTGCTACACTTGTTTATAAACGCTGAGCCGACGTGCTTCTCAGCAGAATGCGTGAGTGAAAGTCAAACGTGGTGTGCAACTGCAACGACTGAACAGATAGGCGGCTATTTTCCGTGTACGTATTTCTATGAAACAGTACAAAAAAATATTTTTACATTCCTAAGGAACGGAGTGATTTAGTATTAATCACATGTTCTAAAAATCGTTATACGGTTCTATGAACCGAGATTCTAGTTATAAGTTTTATTGTATTAGGATCAAATTACCCCGTTTGTAGTGATTAAATCGGGAAATTATTCTTACGTAACAATGTTACCAGTGCAAGACGTTTTATTATTTTCATAATTATAATAATTTTATTGCTTATGCTAGTACCAACATCGTAAACAAAATATTTACAAAGCTGCTTCCATTGCAATTCTTTAGACAACTGGTGCAATTAAAGACCAAGAAATCACTTATGCACTAAAATGAATCTATTGCGGTACCCCAATTTTTTTTTGGTAACTGCTTTACGTCTCTTTTTAACATCGAGGTCTTTAGAGACGCGAAAGGATGGGGGGCAAGGATGGGGGCAAGGAATGGGAAGGAATTCGGCCATGGCCTTTTGAAGGAAGCATACCGGCATTTGCCTGGAGTGATTTGGGGAAACCATGGAAAACCCAAATCTGAATGCCCGGACGGGGATTCGAACCGCCGTCCTCCCGAATGCGAGGCGAGAACGCTAACCGTTACACCGCCCCGCTCGGTGCGGTACCCCAAGATACGACACAAGGCATAGGAATAACAGGTCGAAGCTGTTAGCCCACAAGCATAGCACTGTACGGGAGGTGTTTTCCGTTACTTTCTTTAAAGCAATCAGTTTTTCACTAACGAACTTTACCAATCAGCTAAACAAACAGGAAAAATCTGTGCGAGTCTGTGTACGGTGAGCGTGGAACTCGGGACTGGAGTGCTGGAGCCTCCTTCCAGTAGAATGCATCTCCATACTGATCACCTGCGTCACGCCTGAGGAACGACAGACATGTGGCAGCAGTATTCCTGCGTACGCTATTTTTCTACCGTTTGAGTGCGTTACAAATATAAACAGAGCAACTAAAATAACAGGAAGCATGAGTTATGTCAAGTTCAAAACTAATACTGTACGTACGGTATAGACTTACTACCTGAAGGCCGAAGCAGAAATGATGCTAAAAGCAGTATAGCAATAACTAAAAGAGCCTTCTTGAAAAAGATAATTTTTTTAAATTTCATATATTGATACAGGACTCAGAAAGAACGTTATAAAAGTCTATCAGTGGAGCACAGAACTTTATGGTAGTGAAGCACAAAGGAAGATTGGACCATTTGAGGTGCTATAAGAGGATGCTGAAAATTAAGTGGAATGATTGAGAAATTAACATGTTTTGGAGATGATGTGTGAGGAGATAAGGTTGTGGAAAAGTCTTACAGAAAAAAAAGACATGCAGGACTCATTAATTTGTTAGTTGAGGGTACAGTCGAAGGTAAGAATTGCTGACAAAGATTAAAATAAACGAAGATGTGGGTTGTAAGGGATATGTTGAGATGAAGTTAGCGCAAGAAAGGAAGAGATGGAGGTTTGCATCAAACCAGTCTAGAGATAGAAAGAGAAAAAAAAGATATAGACATAAAGCAGTTATCGTAATATATGACCAAATGACAAATGATTTATATTGGACTAAACGTAGAACAAAAACAAGTTATATTTTGTATGTGGGTCAAAACTAAAATCAAGATAGCAAAAACTAGGCATGACAAGTATCACCAAATGATTTTGTTCATTATGGAGTAAATAAAAACAAAGTAAAGTAAAAATGGTATTTAAAGGTAACGTGCTACACAAGAAATGAGCATGTTTGAAAGTTAGAATCATTTTGATATAAAATGTTGATCTCATTAAAACGTTGTATAAAATGTTGTGCACTTTACGTAAGCTAAGTCACGTTACTTACAAATACTGCAATCAAAAGAGCGGATGAAATGTGAAATGAATACGACACCAGTTTGGGTGCTTAGACAATACAAACCTCAGTGGAATGGAAAAACTGCAGACAAAGATAAATATTAAATATGTAAAGCAGGCAACTAAAGACAATTCACAACATATACATTCCTGCAGATGTCTTAAATCACAACGCAGAATGACAGTAAATGAACAGACAAAATTTCTTTCCGTTAAATCAAAATATCCCCACGTTAAAAGGAACAGGAACAGACAGAAGGATTAAGGGTTGGAAGTCTTTGGTCGTTTACTCGATTTCTACACTAATTCGGCGAAGTCTACAAGTTTTGTGAAAGTGTTCACCCACCGCAGTAATTCCTAAAGGTAAATGCGTAAAACTACCTAAATTCTCGTCTTTCGTGATCAGTGGACCGAAGACAATATTTGAAGATGTTCAAGTGTAAACATTCTGAGTGAGTCATTCGCATACACAAACCTCACAAGCCATCGTGGACAGGACCTGGACAATGAGGAAATCAAGACACCCCAGAAGCACTGTGGCTATCCACGTCGCTACTGTTAACATTGCCTATTGTTTCGGTCATAGTAATGTGCTATTTTTCATGTTTCGTAACCGTTTGGCAATCTTAGTTTTTTCTTCCACTGCACTAATCGCACATGCGAAAACTTTATAACTATGCACACTCGATCATGATTGTGATCGCAATTTAGGCACTGGAGTGAGAATCCAACCGCAGCAACTATGAGCTCTTGTTTATGCGCTCCTCTGTATCGTTTACATTAAGATAGACACACTAACCAAGGACTTTGTTTCGACGCAGCGTAAGATAACGAGATAAGTAGCCTGTGTACAAATCTGTTTCCTGGTAGGTTCCTAAACGTGTTTCCAGTATTAAGAAATGTGTCTCCCCAATAGCCATAGACAATACTGGACTACCAAGACTCGGAGAGCTAATTTCGGTCACAAAGATTGTCAGCCGAAACAGGAGGGTCACAATAATTAGCACATGCATGTTTGCCGTGAATCGGGACGGTCGCAGGAGGTGGGGTAATTAATGCAGGTGGAGCCGTGGAAACTTGCGCGCCTGCCTGTCCCGTGTGAATCGCAGCTCAGGGGTGGGCACACGCCTTATCGACTGTCATACCAGGAGGGGCAAGGCGAGTGCTTGCTGTTACAAGTACCAACAGCCTCTTGATACGTATCTCCTAGGTGCTAAAACTTTTACCGTCCGATGTAAACGTTTCGGCTGTTTTCTTTCTCCGAGTACGTACTCCCCGAATTCAATAGCGATAGAATTTCATATTAACTTACAGGTAAGTCCCTCGCATTAAAAAGATTACTTTACAAAGCAATATCACACACGAGTACGCAGCAACGCGAAGACCGAGTGTGGTGTGTGAGCGGTAATGTTCTGGCTTCGCGTTCTGGAGGACGCGGGTTCGAATCCCCGTCCGGGAATCCAGATTTGGGTTTTCACAAATCACTCCAGGCGAATGCAGAGATGCTTCCTTCAAAAGGGCCATTGCCAAATTCCTTACCGTTCCTTGCCCCCAGTGCATTTCCGCCTCTATTCACATCGACGTCAACGAGTCTTAAACCCATAGGAAAAAAAATAAAGAAAGAACTGGAAGGAAGGACCGACACTTTAGGAGAAAAAAAACGCTTTTTTTTTCCGGGTTTCTCACGGTTTCTGGCCCGAATCGCCGGCAATCGGGGATGTTAGCCTGTATTCCTATTCCACGCAGGAGAAGACTGGGTCAACGCCACACAAGGACCGTGATCAACTACCAAGGACTATCCTCCTGGGTTTCAAATGGATTGCAGGTTGATTAGTTCCATACACTCAGCTTTGAATAAAACTCCTCAAATTCGTCGGGCATAGAATCCTTGTCATCCTTTCCAAAATTAAAAGCTGTATTGATTGAATCATGCAGCCGGCTTCCTCTAAACAATAATGCTAGCCGCATTTTCCACAGGACATCCCCTTCGAAACGAGATCAGTCTCTTGTAACTATTCGAGAAGCAGAGCTTCGAGTCTGCTGCAAAGCAGAAAAAAACCTGTGCTTTATAAAACAAAATTTATATAGCTCATTTAATTCATACTACTCATCTACTTAACTAATCACTTCAAGTGGAATCGATCAAACGAACCACTAAAATTTGTTAGCAAAGGTGCCCTGGTCATGAAAGTGGTAGGGATCGGCAACGGGTTTTATCTCAGCGAACAATCCGATTACTCGCATAGAGAATTCTATGATACACTAGATGGGAATAGCAAGCGCGGAGATTATTTTCTTCCCACGCAACAATAACCCGAATTATCAGTTAGAAAAAACGTCATTTAACGACAATGGCCCCAAACTTCAAGTGAGATCACTCGGCTATCAGAAGCTTGAGCAACGTGCGACTCTACGATTTTCGTGTTGCGACCCACATAGTCACAAAGGCTTTGTTGGACGTAACAGCGAGATAAACAGATAAGCTGATGGACCTACTTCACGTGATAATGCACAGCAAAAAGTAAAGATTCAGTATTTTTACTAAAAAGTTTAAGCAAGTACTAACCGTTTCATATTACAACCTTCTGGAAAAAGTTGAACTTACTGTGGCATCTGCATCTAAACATGTATTCATTACCAATAATTCCAAATAAAAACAAAACAAAAATCTAAACAGACAAGTTTACAATATATAAACGTTTGAAGTACAAATGCTGTCAATGTCTCTATCTACTAACACCAACATGTCCAAACGAAATGCAGTCAAAATTAATTCTTCCGACTGTGTACTCACAACAATTACTGAGATGTACATACGACACGAATACCACTTTAATTGATTTTAGAGTGGGGGCGACCAGATATTTAAACGGCATGGTGAAACAGAAGATTTCTATTTCGAAGCTGACACTTCGAAAAGCCGTCACACTGCGACCTACTCCAAACCAGATTTCAAATGAGTGGACACGTTTTCCACCAAGCAGTACAAGTAGTCTGAGCGTGATGTTGGAACGTGTCGTATTTAAAGGTCACGGAAGGGAATGTCAGACCTGCTGCAGTCAAAATTATTCTCTGGATGTAAAACAGTCTGGATGGATGTACGTCCGTATTTTCATATGTACATTTCAATACACACAACAAGGATTTACAGAAAGGATTCTGCGCAAGGAATTCTTTCAACGCAGCGAATTTCAGTGCTTAATGGCACGATGAAAGAAGGGCTAGTTTAAAAATGCAAAGAACATTTTATTTATCTAATCTTATCTTCCCTGCTGTGACGATACAAATAGATTGGAGATTAAACTTGGTTACAGCCAAAGAAAATCGCAGATCCATCATGGCAAAAAATAAATAGTCTTCAACTAATGTTCTTTATTAAAAAAAAAAAAAAAAAGATTAATCTGTGTCATGTTCTTCGATTCCCAAAGCAGCTACTCCAACCTGCTGAAAAAGGACGTAACACATTTACAATACTCAAGGTTATTCAGTCAAATTGTAAACATATATCAATCGCTACTAAACCATATTCCATTAGAAATTTTGAAACTTTCCATGCCACTTCCTTCGCATTCCTTTACTACTTATTCTAAATAACTGTGTCTGCCATTAACATTTCCTTAGCGAAATTTAATTTCACATTCTATGCTGCTGGGTTGATATTCTTAGCATACTAGATTTAACTTATTCGTCAGCTGTTAAACAGAACCTCCCATTCTGCGAATCGCCTAAAATAACCAAAAATGAGGTCAGATACTTCAATTGTCGACTGGTATTAGTACTTCCCCAATATCACAGCCTCAGGTTGCCATTAAAGACGTACCCTAGATGATTACGAAGTCCGTAACAGTGTAATCGTATATCACTGGGTTGAGCATTAACCACCGTCCGCAGGTAGTTGTAAGAGGTTAATGTAGCCAACTTCTCTGAGGCCGCAGCTTCCCCGATTCCCGGAGAAAGCTTCAGCAGAATAGCCAGACACACTGCCAAGTAAACATTAAATTTCGACCGCCTATCTGACATGAGTCACCGACTAGCATCTCAACTTTCACCTCGCGGTAGTGCATTCCACAAGCGTGGCCCCATTGTTCGGGGATGTATCACACCATGTGACGTAATGTGCCAAAACCAGGCGTTTCTACTCTGCAATCAATAAAGTCAATGAACAATTCGCTCGATGGGATAGTTCTCTAAGAAACTGCGACACTGGCTAGCTCGTTGCAGCCACGTAGGTGGAAGTGATTTTCGTCAATCAGTACTTGGTCAGTAGGTCATAAAACGTGGTACAGTTCTCCATCACCAGACAGAACCAAAGCCAGTGGCGTACCTAGGGTGGGGCAGGTAGGGCACGTGCCCTGGGCGCTGCTGAAACGGGGGCGCAAAAATTGGGAAATTATTCAACTTAAAAATCAGAATAAACCAACAACATAATTCATATTCAAATATTCCAGCGCATTGCTGGTGAGCTTTCGTGAACTAGTTACAGGGACTAAGTAAACAGCGAATCGTGTAAATTTTTGGTAATCGGAACACGGAAGATATATTACGTGCTCTGTCTATGTGTCCTTGAATGGGCCAATAGTAGCGGCCTCTGCCTCGCGCCTAATCTGTCAAGTTTTGATCTAGGGACATAATACAAGCCATACTTTCTCCATTGGCTAATTGCTGATAGTAATCACGTAGCGCAATTGTGCATTTTATTTGTATTGCATTTGTCGCTAGCGATCGTCAAGTTACTCGATATAATAAGTTAAATTACAGTCAACAAAAATAAGTGATCTACATACATTAATGTACTGAAATTCAATTTTCTACAGTAGATAATATGCGCGATATAAACATTCGTAAATGACATGATTTCGACTCCAACTGTGTTTATTTACAGTGAAAATCATTTGAATACCGTAATAATTAATAACATAAGTACACAACACGCTAAAATCTAAATATAGTTAGTAGGTATCGTAAAACACATTTTATTTGGTTTACCGACAGATGCAAGTACCTGTTAGGGGGCGCTTTCAGAGACTTTAAGTGTGGCTGTTTAGCATTTTTAAGACACTTTTACTAGCTTAGTAAATACATAGTTATTTACAAGTTAATCTAGGTAACTCTGAGGTAAATCTGGTAACTCAGTTTTCACCCACTTCTAAATATCGTATTAGGCTGAAAATTTGGAATCTTCTAGAGATGAACTTCGATTTGGAAACCTGATGTGGAATCCTAGTCGTTCGGGTCAACTATTGAAGATAGAAAATATTAGCTCAAAAAAAAGTTGTTCAGAATCCTAGGCAATTTCTAAAAATAAAAAAAATGCAATACATACAATGCAAAAAATGCCCTAACCGAGGCTTTATGCAGTTTACTGTCGTGAAGTTTGGGAGACAAGACAACCCCCTTATCTTTTATTTGAAAAACAACCTATCATTTATTTATTTATTCCAGGTTATTTCAGAACCCTCAATAATTTTGCAATACGATCAACACAATATGAACTAACTGTTTTCAAAGAAATAACAGAATGGGGATGAGGGACGAAAAAAAAAAGCGAAAATTGCAGGAGGAACTAACACTAAAATCCAGTAAGTACCTACTTGAAGGAGTCCGCTATTGCCTACCTCAACATGTACAATAAAAATCCAAGGTATCCAACACTAATTTAGCACAAGACGAAGAGGATGTAACTTTAGATAATTTTAAGTGTGACGAGATTAAGAACAGTGAGGCTACCAGTTCTAAGGTTACTGAAGAATTTGAAGAAAATATTAGTAATTTAGTAGGAGAAATACATGGTGGGGGAGGAGGGGGTGATACGGAGGAAGATGTTAAAAAAAACCATACCAGAAGTAAAAATACAGCATTATATTGGACTTCTGAACTTTGATAAGATTACCGGGAAATGATTTCTGGCAGATGGTATGAAAACTGAAATAATTCAAATGATTTCAAAATATTTTGAAAATACTGAGGATCATTTCCTACATACAAACAATATTTGTATGACAAAAATTCTTAAAGAAGACACTACGAAATCACTGTGGAGAAGTGACTTGCTTATGGCTGGGAATAGACTACAATAGAATACACTAGCCGCTAGTCTATTCCCTGACTAAACAAATTTGCTTTTTGTATCTGTTATACGTGAATGGCTCACTGTCCATCAATATGCGAAGAATCATGGTGAGTGCTTCACTCAATGGGAAGAAACTGAAAGAAATTTTGCAGCAAATAGAGGTAATATTGACGGCGAACTTTAGACCTAGATCCAGAGCTGCCAACTCTGTGGCTTTGAATATCCATAGATGGCTGCTAAAATTTCCGTAGATTGGTACAAAAATCCGGAGACTCGCTAAATGAAAGACTGAAACAATAATTATTGAAGAGAGAGTCAAAATTAAGAATAACTTTCATTTCCAAGTCTTTAAAATTCGCAATACAAGATAATATTCTACATTAAAAGTAAGAAATATCTCTAAACATTTTTCATACATCGTCACTTTCATCAGTGCTGCTGCTGTGCCTACTCTTTATTAATTTTTTTTGAAAGAGACCATCCATTTCTTTGTTGACATTAAATTTAGCATATCTTCTGTAACAGGAAATATTAAAAACAGCGACCCTTTTGATTCTCGGATATTGGTTAAGCCTTCTTGGAAGGCACTGCTTTGTAAGCCGTGCCAACGAGCGTGCATGAATAGTGCGTAGATAGTTCTGTATTACGGTTTTTAAAATCTATAATCAAACAAAAGATGAGCTTTATTTCAATCGTTTGTTCACACAAGCGGTTGTAAGGAAACGATTCACAATTATTGACAATTCTGTACTACATTAACACTATACGCTCAAAGTTTAACGAAACACCAATATAAGAAAAAATCAACAAATAGCAAAAAGTAGCAAAAATCCGTAGATATTTTAACAAAATCCGAAAATCCCGACTTTTTTATAAAAATCCGTAGATCTACGGATAAATCCGTAGAATTGGCAGCACTGCCTAGATCAATACAGAAAAACAAAAATGGCGTAATGTAATAAAGAGAATCCTTCACTGCATCAAATTGCTTACCATTCAAAATCTTGCATTACGAGGTCACAGAGTCATTGAGTGCATGCGATAGATCCAGATCCCATAACGTTGGTAATTTTTTTGGATGAACAAAGCTTCTGGACATATTTGACCCCATCATGAATAACCATCTTACTCAAGTTAAAAATCATCGTATTACCCAATATTTTCGTCTCATGTTCAAAATGAGTTCATTCATCTGATGTCAACCACTGTTCGCCAAAGTTTATTGCGAAACATTCGAAAATAAAAATACTATAGTCTCGTGTTTGACTTTACTTCTGGCCTTGCACATCTTGAGCAGATTTCAGACGTAGTGAGATACATAGAAGTTGATAGGAAATGATTACGCTTTAGAGCGTCCTTTCTCGGATCATCCAGATGAGTCAAAAGGACGCTGGAAGCTTAGTTGATGAAATCCTTAAACAGTTTGAGACAGACGGTGTGGCTGTAAAGGATTGTCTTTTACAATGTTATGACAGCGCTGCTGTGATGGCTGGTCACTGAACTGGAGTTCACAAAAGCAAAAATAATAATCTGGCGATATTTGTGAATTACGGTATTCGTATACTCAAATTGGATTGTGTACTTGCTGCCAAGCAGGATACTATAATGGCCACGTTTTTTGAAACTATTTGTGTATTCCTTCCTTGTTCCATCCTGCGGTGGGAAATAACACAAGAACTGTGCGAACGAAGGCTTTCCCGGCGTGTCGCTGCAATATAATCTTCGCGGGTTCGCTGCCGGATTGTGTAGGTGAAAATCGCCGAGCTTTCGGCGGCGACAGAGACGGCACTGCAGCGTGAACACCAGGCCTGAGGATGGCCGCAGAGGTCGTCGCCGAAAGCTCGGCGATTTTCACCTACACAATCCGGCAGCGAACCCGCGAAGATTATATTGCAACACAAGAACTCCTTGACTGTGATTGTAAAATCAGAATCTGAAAGTTGTAGTGCAGGGATGGAAGCAGTTAATCCATTTAACAAATACATTGAAGATATGCTGAAAGTTCTCTAAGACATGACAGACGATGGTAATCAAACTAGTGGAACAATAAGTATCGTTTGTTGTCCTACAATTTTCCGACTTTGTTAGGATTTTCTAATGATGTACTCGCTCATATTCACAGTGTTCAAAAGCGAATCCAGGATCCTAGCATGAATTTTCATGATCCTGTCTTAGATATAAAAGCCTCCTAGCCCGCTTTACTTATGAAACAGAGGTTCAAAAATGCTGGTTTACAGCTAAGGAAGGAACAGAACGAGTTCTGAAGGGATGGCTGGATTGTATTGCGTGTGAAATGAAGGAAACGTTCAATCTTCTGCATGAAAACGACG
This sequence comes from Vandiemenella viatica, assembly GCA_031002005.1. Classification (NCBI taxonomy): domain Eukaryota; kingdom Metazoa; phylum Arthropoda; class Insecta; order Orthoptera; family Morabidae; genus Vandiemenella; species Vandiemenella viatica. The sequence goes on along the minus strand of JARYHS010012519.1, from coordinate 124,692,174 downwards.
CAAGATTTGAATTTCTCCTAACGGTTGTGACCATCTAAAAAGATTTTTTTTTAGATTTCTATTGTTAAATAGTTAAACGAAGAAATATTGGATGTTCGAATGGTGTTATCCACAAAAAAATGTAACCATAATGAGATCTGAAGAGCTTCTTGAATTCACATTTCAGTACGGAGATGAGAGCTTTTTTTTTTTTTTTTTTTTTTTTTTTTTTTTTTTTTTTTCCCCCCAGATTTGCGCATTTTAGTTCAGATTATGCTTACGATTGCAATATGCATCGCAAGTTGCGAACTATGTTTCAGTAAGCTAAAACTAATACTTTTGTATTAGAGGGATACAACAGGCCAAGAAATGTTATGAGACCTAGCTTTGCTCAGTATAGATCGAGAATAAACCGAAGAGACAGATTTCGAAAATGTTATTAATCTATTTACATCGTACAAGGCAAGGAAGGTGCAAGTTTAAGATAATTAAATAATTTCCTTAATTTTGTTCTAAAACAGAAGATAAGAGTATTTCGTAAAATTTATGATTATTTTATTTAGTGTATCTGTTTGTTTTATATTTAGATAATTTACGAAAGGGCGCAACTTCGATGCTTGCCCTAGGCGCCATATCCGGTTGGTACGCCCCTGACCAAAGCGTCTGAATTTAATACAGAAACATCTCCAAAGTACATATGGCTATTAAGGTCGATGGTGATTCGTCCATCGGATGGAGATTCAAAGGTCCCTTTGGCATTATTTGAAACAGTAGGCCTGAATAAATCAGCACCGGACTTCATCCTTTCCCTTCCCTAGAAGACAACGGGACACTACCTCTGTCACACTTCCCCTCCAAGTTGTTGTGAGAGATGAGTTCCCTCTATAGTGATGTCTTTCACCAGGGAAACCAGAGATGGCACAGAACTTCGCATTACATCCGTAACTTATAAAAATAGTGCCAACTGGTACAAAACGTACGAATTCAGCATTGAATACAATACTTTACAGTTTTGTTAGAAGCAAAAAATACATAAGCAACGTAATTATGAGAAACACACACACACGCTTGAGGTTTACAATTCTCAACTATTGAAAACGCGTGAATTAACCTTTCACTGTATGTGCGGTGTGGGGACAGACAACAGGCCTCGCAGTTACGTTTATAATAAGCCATTCAACGCAGACACCGAATTTCACTCTCGCACTTCGCAGTTTTTTACACGTGACACGAGCCTGTTATTTATCGTATGGCAATTTAGACACTTTTAAAATACATTGGAATTAGCGCTCAACCAATAGTTGATGGTTCATTAAGAACGACCTAACCTAAGAGAGGAGAGTAGTGAACGCTGGTATGTTAAATAACGGACATAAACGCATATGTTAAATAACTTCGATCGCGTAAGGTGCTGTGAGGAAGCAGGTCCGGCTATACAGATTTGGGGTTTCCCCAAATCACTCCTGGCGAATGCCGGGTTAGTGCTATTACCGAATTCTACATCTACATTCATTCCCGTTTCTTGCCCCCTTGACCTTTCCCGCTTCTAATGACATCGACGAGAACCGGTATCAGGTTTACCATCCGCGTCAATATGACGGTTTTATGCGATCTGAGGATACTATCCACATGATACTATTCAATCTTCGCATAATTAATTTCACCTTTGAAAAACAAACACTGACTTTAGAATTTAGAGAACTGTATGAGCAACAGCTTCAACGAAATTACACTGGCGACCACACTCTACCATCAGAATTTTCTTCTAAGTTTGTCGTTTTACGACTTCACTTCCCAGCTGCTTCCACTAACTAAAACTCTAAGAACTGTGTGCTTCACATCTCACTGTTCGCACATTTCGCTTATTTTCAGAAGCTGCTTCCCCGAAGCACTAAAATGATCCTGCATACAAGACCTGTGATGCTTACTGTTGTTCTTTACAGATCAATCGAGTACTGCAGAATATACCGTGAATTGATTGCTAAAAGAAAGAAATCGCTATTTGACCACCTCCTGGAAACGTTTCAGCAATTTACGTATTTTTCAATAGATCCATTTCTTTCATATTTTCGTTCAACATGTAAATGAAGGATTTTATCAGTTCAAATAATTGAGCAGCTTAGAAAAAAAATTATTAAATAAATATAGCAATTACATCAATAAAGAAAATTCATTTTATCTGTAACTAACGTTTTCAAAATAGAAAATTCATGTTATGATTTTTTTTCTAGATAGAATAGAAAACTAAAAATCCGATCAACAGTCTATTACGTTTTTACCAGAACGAACCAATTCGACTCGATTTCTGTTGTCGAAAATCACTAACGCTATATTTAATTCCTGTTTATTAGTATCACCCTATTACGATAAGCTTCCTTACATACTTTCTCACAACATATATTGCAATTAAAATGTCAGTGACTATTAGTTCTGTGCACCTGAGTAATTAATAAAGGCCTCTCTAGATAAGGCATTCCCTAAAAAATGCATGGACGAAAAGCTGTCAGTTTTCTAAAATGAAGTTTTCAGAAGTATTAACATCCTTTTTCAATAGGTGTTTAAGGGACCAACCGGCGATGAATATGCGGAAGGTGATGAGCATTTCAGAATGTTTTACGTTTCACAGTGAACTTCTCCAGAACAACCGAAAGTATCAGCAACAGAAACTGAAAAACGAAACTGTAAAGAATCTGCTGTCGAAACTACGTGCAGTGTACAGATGTGTACATAAACACAGCGACTTAACATCGACAACTCTAAATATCTTGCGGACTGATATATATCTGGGCAGCAAACAGCTGGATCGGAAGAATGATAGCGCAGCGGTAACAGAAAAAAAAAAATCAAAGGCAACCTGTTGCGCTTTCACACGCATGCATACCTACAGTTATGGTAAATACATGTCAGGTGTTTTTTATCACTACCAAATACGGAGTACTCAGAAATCTAGCTGAGTAAAAAAACCTTAAAATATCAACCAACTGAAAAGTTAGTTTTTTATCATTTTTGTGTCGAAACTAAAGAGACTGCACTAAGAGCGTTAAAATACTAACGACAATCAGCTACTAAAACTTCGGCATTTTTGTTCACTATTAAACTCTGACTTGCTTGAAGTGACTACGAAACAACAGTTTAAAGGACAGCATTGAAAGATGGGAACACATGAACAGGTTTTTATATGGTCATTTTTCCAGCGTCTTTAGAAGGATCCTTTGTGTATGATTCTGTTTGATCACAAAATTAGACTGTATACCTTCAGAGAAACGATTAAAAGCGACTGAGAGTGAGTACAGCAGATAGGGTTAATTAGCCTGTTAACACTGTTGCGTGGTTGCTTGTAAAGGGCAAACAAACTGTCCGCTTCATTTCTGAACATTTATCGATACTAGTTGGGACGTCAGGTTTACACTACTAACTATTGAAGTCAACAAGATATCAAATTGTCCGATACGAAAAGAAACTGTTGGTTGTGGGGTGCACGTATAAGCGCCCATCCGCCGCTATAAGATGTCGGTCTTGCCGGCTCCGAACCAGGGTTAATAAACAGTCGTCAAGAACCGTAACAGTGAAAGTAAGGCAGGCAATCGGCTGCAAGGTCTGACTGGTGTTGTAACGCTCCACCAGGACACTTGCCAGCTGGGCATCAACTTCATCTCGACCCAACCGAACCGAAGGCTTTCAGTAGGAAAGGCACATCACCATTTCATAACTATTTTTTTCTGGTTTTACGCATCGTCGATGACATTAGGGACGGATTACAACTTTGCAACTTATTATTCTTTGATCAAGAACACTCTCCAGAGTTATGCATTAATACACGATTAAATAGTAACAGTGAAAGACTACTATTTATAACCTGAAGCATGAATTACCCAAATTTTTTCTAAATTATGCGAATCGTTAATAAAACTCCGTGGGAGCCCTTTATCTAAAATATATAATATGTCACTTTACATCATAAGGGGACGTCCATTTATTACGCGAGCTAAAAATAGAGGAGAGGGTTCGGCAAAATCTTACCAAATTTCATTTAAAAGGAGAGGCAGAGGATCAATAAAAATCTCTCATGAAAGTTATATATCATTTTTTCTCCTTATTGCACAGACATCAGTATTAACGCTTAGGTATTTAATAGCATGAAGCATAACACATGAACATATCAAATAATTTTAGTAATTTAAAAATTAAAATTATAAGGCCAGTCTCGCGTGAAGAGGGCAGGCGGGTTCCACCACATCTTTCCAGACCTCACAAAGGAGGAAGAGGAGGGGGGATGGGGTGGAGAAGGTCCACATTTAAAGAAAAACACCCCACGTAGTTAATGGACACCCCTATTGTAAAACGAGCCAGTATTATAAAGAATGAGTCTTTTATGATTAAATTTTCTTAGCAGTGTGGTAGCTCAGTGATAAGGCGCTTGCTTTTAAAAGTTCGCTGCTCCGGTCCCGTGTTCAAACCCTGGTGGCGCAGGAATTTTTAAGAGTTGTGTTTGATCATACGATTCGGATTTCACGTTAAACTACAAAGGAACTGGCCGTCCTACCTCTGACACAATGGCTTAGTATGCCTCCTTCGTAAGGATCCAACCAACTTTCGGGTTGTGGACTAATTTGAGACAAATGCAATAAAATCTCAAACGACACACTCAAAAAGTCAATATGATGACTAATTAAAAGTACATTACACCTGCGGCACTGTGTAGAAGAGTTGACAAAATAAATTTGATGCTTCTGAAGAATATTTGCAAGCCACATTATCCCATATGAAGGAAAATAAAGAATCTTATTAGAAGTTGTTAGAAATAATCAGAATTTAACACTGGTCATAATAAGGATGAACAGATTCAAAAAATGGCATAAGAATCTTTCCTGGCGTACTGATGAAGACAGCTGAAGAAGCAGTCGAAACGTCGTGCACAGCAGAAATTATTTTGCAGAACACCGTCAAAGCAATGTAGAAGACTGGAGACATGATAGTGCAAGCTTGTGTTAGTCTAACTACTGGCGTTTAAAGTCGAGATGGAAGTGGAGACAGACGACCCTGGTACTAAATAAAGAAAATAATAAAAAAAATTGACACCAATTTCCATTTAGCGCTTTCGTAAGGGGTTTTCCAAGTAATACTGTCTTCCTGTTTTAAATGCACCGTCTACGCCGAGAGGGGAGAAGGCATAGTTCAAAAGCTACTTGTTGGGCGCTTAGCTTCTGCCACCGAAACAACAATCTCCTCATCATCAATAATGTACTTTCCAGCTAAATTTGAAGGCTTATTCCGCAGCTTAGGGAGCGTGCACAAACCACGTAGCTCCATTTTGGCCTACTGTGAACCCCCCTCCCCCCCACGTAGCCCTACGTGGCTTTTGCCTCTACCCCCCCCCCCACGTAGCACGTAGCTTTTTTCCCTTTTGATTCCAGAAGATATTTTTTACCGTTTTCTCTTGTCAGACGATTGTAAATTATGAAAGGAGATAATAAACTGACGGAAATAAATATTCACATGCTGTTGTGAGTTGTGTTCCTCATTTTAACTGTGAAAAATGTTATGAAAGGCAAGCTACGTGGCCTGGCTCGGAACCCCCCCTCCCCCCCATGTAGCCCAACGTGGCCTTCCAGCCAACCCCTCCCCTCCCTGGACTGAGACACGTGGTTTGTGCACGGTCCCTTATGAATTATGCACCACACTGCATGACTCCTGTAACTCGCCTTGACTAAACTTCCCGCTGCACAAGCACATAAGGATAGGAAGACCACCGGAGCAGTATCTCGGTTAACGAGAACGATTAACCAAAACCAATGTCTCGTAGCATATTGACTTCTTAAATACCCAAAAAATGAAGTTGAAGACTCCACACTCACTTTGAAATCAATAATATTTTAAGAAACGAACGATATGATCTCGTTTATCACTTGAAGGGATCTCTCTTAAATCGCTGATAAGCTACAAAAATTGACGTTAGTAAACAAGATAACTAATGATTACGATAAATGGAACCGTAGCAAATGTTTTCTTAGACGCTGTCGTTAGTTTTGAAAGAGATAATTTGAATAAAATTATGTTATGGTAAGTGATGTCTTTTGCATCTTCAAGCTTTCTCTAAAACCTCTGGAATGCTACCTTTTGAGGTCTTTCGTATAAATTTCTCCCCTTTATTTTTTTCTCCAGATTAAATTGCATCTAACAAAAAACTTGATACAGTATGTTCATCGAGTTGTGCGATTGTTTACGCTCTTGCCAGGGACATATTCCAAGGCGTTGAGTTCCGTGTTTCCAGTAATTCGTATGATACAAACAAGGAAATGGTTATCTGCTTGCTTATTATTGATAACCTTGTTTGGCCACCTGTGTGTTATTCGTCAAAACATTCAAGGAAAAGCTTTCAGAAAGGTTTACTTGCATAATAATTTTGGTATTTTTATCGCGATATCTGAAGTTCAAATTTCGAATAAACAGAAGACAAGGAGTTTTAAGTTCGGAACACTTCATCATCAGCCTATTCTTCTGAATAAATACTGGGGAAGGAGGTATTCTCTGGAAACAAAAGGCGATCATATAGCACTACTGCCCACACTATCTACGTTCTAGTGCCAAGATAACTGAAGAAATTCCAAGCTCCGTCTCCCACCTATCGGGCGACAGCCTGGAAAGGCAGGCCTTTTTATAATTATTGGTCTAGATTGAGAAGTGGTTAAACTATCTTAAAATCGGGATACTTTTCCCGATCGGTAAATTCATAGTTTCGTTGTTTGCAGCTGATTTGTATTATCACTAAAACATTTATAACAAGCGTCAGGATTACATTTTTTTACCATCACTGTTGAAGAATTCAGTACAGTCTTCAGAACTTTTTCCACCATTGTGGAATTCATATCATCATACATCAACATTTAATAGGAACAGGCAAATACTTGTCAAATGTTTTGTATGGAGTGTTGCTTTTTATGGAGGAGCCACGTGGACACTGAGGCGAGAAGTTGAAAAACTGTTAGAAGCGTTTTGAGATGTGGAGGAGAATGGAGTGGAAAAGCCGGATCGATAAAGTAAGTAATGTTAAATTGCTGGATAGTGTTGGTGAAAGGAGAAAACTACTCCAAGTCATAAAAGAAAGAAAGAAGAACTGGTGGGATACTTGCTGAGAGGGGAGTGCTTGCTAAAAGACGGTTTGGAAGGATTAGTTTGTGGTAGGAGAATGAGAGGGAGAAAGAAGTGCAAGATTACAGATAACATCAGTAAAAACGGCAACTACTTGGAGATAAGGTTAAGGGCAGAAGACAGAACAGGATGGAGAGCAGCCACGTGAAAACCTTCACTTAGAGCAGAACACTGATGACGATGATACATCAACTGCAGTTTATGAATTATGTACCAAAACCAAATTTGGGCGCAGTCACTTTCGAGCATATCAACACAAGACACCCGTCAAAGTTCGCCTACTGCGCCAACAGCGTGGGTCATTTTGATCTGGCGTAACACCTGAAGGTAAACAACGGTCGAGATTCAAGGACCCAAGGCAAACTGCAGCCTGACTCCCTTATCGATCAGCCGCTAACGACGTGCGTCAGCAATTAACACCAGAAACGGCGCGAGATAGTAGTCTTTTCCCCCCTCACGCAATCGTGGGATGGAAAGAAACGGATGGAGTGGGACGTTACAATGGCGTAAACACCCTCTGAAATATACGTCTTCTAGGGTTTCAAAGTACTGGCGGCGATGAGCAACACACGCTGTTTACATTCCATGTAAAATTCAATCTATGAAAAAATAAAAATCCTCGTTCAACAACTCAAGGGGTTTAAAATGAATTTATTATCATTCTGCAACACGACAATATTTTACTACTTCATCCTAGTTAATATTTTTGTGGTCCAATCTTGAACTTCCAAGGTGTACAATATTAACGCAGATCCTTACTTTCAAAACACTACATCGCACAAAAGAAAGGCTCTTTAGAATCAAATTAATTTCTTCAAGTACAAACTTCAATTCACCAATCGTTGGCATAATATTTTTGTTGACACTTTGTCCTGGTTAGTCTATAATCAGTGGCAGGACATATAACTACTACAAGTCTAAAGAGTATAACTTTTTAACTTAAACCAATGGCTTCAGCCCTTTCAGCATTCGCTGATATGGGTATCCTGGGTATATTTTATCAATTTCATTTCCGTATGAGAATTATATTCTGTTGTCTTAACGGAGATGAGAATTTCTTTTTTCATATGGAGCAATAATTTGATATCGATGACATATCCCTGCGTCCAAAACAGATCTAATTCTCTGCCCAAAGTAAATGTGCAGGAATGCAGCAAAATATTAATAAGATAACACGAAATAATTCGGACGAAAAATGGGAGTAAGAAGTCGTCGCTTGTAGCAACTTCCATTTAGCAGCATGGAAATCCCAACTCCGAGAAGAGATACCTTTAACCAGTAAATTAAATACCCAATGCTTTATATTTCTTGCTAAACAGGACTCAGTTTAAAATATAGAATCATCTTAAAACGAATCTAGTAGCTACATGAAGAGTTGATAACCATGAGAGAATCTACAGTTAGCAGTGACTGAGGTGAGACCTCTAGTATTCAACCTGTAAGAGTGTAGAAAAATCATAAAGGAACTGACGAAAATTAGATGTGTAAAACACATTTAAAGATTAAGTTCATAATGTTAGCATTACGTATATTATCATACATTTTAGTAAATTCCACTTCCTTGATAAGTATTCCTACATTTTCAGCAATTAAACGGTCTTTGCGTCGGTGGGCTCAGCAAGCGTAACAATTAAAAGGTTCGGGTAGAAAAACATAAATTATCAGACTGAAAATATTTTTCTAGGAACCAAATTAACGAGAAGCGACAATATAGTTACAATTTGTTAATACGAGTCTTCTGGCGATATAATGCAATGATTACTGCGTTTATTAGTTACCGTTACAGAGTTCACTCCAATTCCGTTCACTTGAGTCATGGAAATGCTTTAAAAGCCGTACGCATTCGGCTTTGTGTGGTTATAAGAGATGGGTCGTTCGCGAGCGAACCAGTTCTTTTGAAAGAGCGAGTAAGCTGGCGCTCCCTAAAAGTGAACGGTAGTTCTTGGAAGCCACAATGACGGTGGTGTGTCGGTCTCGATTGAACTTCAACAGTGTGTGCGCCAACAATAAGTCTGTTTCGGCTTTGCCACTCTCGCCCGCGGCCCGACCCATGTTTGTTATAGTTTATCCACTCCGCTCTAAATGAAAAAGAAATTCCGAAGATCGAGAAGAGCCAGTTCGTTCGCGACGTTCTCCGATTCCAGCGCTCAGCACAGCGCAGAGCAGTGCCACTGGGCAGCTAGTTCTTTCGAATCTGACGTCCCACTCCGCTTCTCTTTGTGTATTCCGACTAAAAGCATGCCTTGTAAAAGATTATTTTCAAAACCTAGACGAATTTACACTGAAAAAAGAAGTAGGCTGCTGGATGGCAAAATAAGTACAATTTTATTTGTGAACAGTAGCCTTCATTTCATTTAAAGCAAAAAGTTCATTAAAATTGATTGTACTTTGTGTCTGGAAATAAATTAATGTAAAACTAACTATCCTCAAACTATCTCTCAAATATTCCCAGCAATCCGAACAATAGTTCATTGACGCTTTCTTTCAAAGGGCTTTTCTGCGTGAAAGTAATCCGATAGTATTTAAGAAACAAAAATGTTTCAGAATAAATATAAAAGTAATTGAAAATAACCGATGTGGGATTAACCTAAGAAAACAGTTTAAACGTAAATAAAACGAACAGATACTACACTCAAAATGGATATAACTGCTATTTTTATTTAAACTGAGCTATTGAACTGGTGAACCGTTGAGTGATCAAATGAGCACCGCTCTTTCTGGTGAGTCACTTTGCTCACCTCTAGTGGTTATAAAGCAACAAGGTTTGTTCTTTGCCAAAATTACATCGTTAAAATTCGTGGTAGCGCATTTTTTTTAACTGCTTAACGTCTCTTTAACAGCGAGGTCTTTAGAGACGGGAAAGGGTGGGGTCAAGGAATGGGAAGGAATTCGGCCATGGCCTTTCGAAGGAAGCATCCCGGCATTTGCCTGGAGTGATTTGGGAATGGACAACCGTGGTAGCGCAGAAGTCACCTAAGATAACAGACGCATCTACAGCGAGTCCTTCACCTCGTGCAAATCAAGCGGGCGTGCTTGCAAGCTGCAAGGTGGGTGGGTGGGTGCAGAGCACAGCATCACAGAAGGTTACGCAATGCGGACGGAGCCGTGACGCGCGACCAGTCAAGATTCGCAGAAACACAATTCGCAGTTCCCTTTATACCCGGCACGCCGCACGTGCTCAGGAATACTGGCAGTTTACAACCGCTCATAGCACTCGGTCCTACCTAGAAACCATAGACTGTCTTACTCAATCCCACACACCAGCAACATTTATTATCATCTTGGGACGACTGTAACCCGGAAACAGAAAGTACTGTTAAGTGCCGTATGCACAGTGTCGTAAAGTATAGTATTGTTGCGAGTTGACCCCCCGCAGCAGAACTCGTAAACTCTTAGCTTAGTTAGTCTCCAACTTATATTCACGCATTTAACGGATACCTAGCATTTTACGTAGAATAATTCACAGAAATTTTAAACACTTCACGTCAATCAATATATAGACCCTAATATTTAAATTATTGTTATGGTATTCCATTGACATTTCGCGCACGCCGTACATCAGTTACTGCCATTTCCGTAGGTTTCAAGTCTGGACATTGTTTTTTACGATTTGTTCCCCTTCACTTTGGCTCGTTGGATATTGGTCTTTCACGGATGAAAGCACAAAAATTTGATCAGTATGGATTGTGTCTAAACGAATAATAAAAACAAAAAATGAATTAAAAAAGAAGGGGGTTGGGGCAAGACAGTCACATTTTTAACAGAAAAGCGATACATTCTTTTTAAAAAGTTATGTTTTGAGGTACAGAAAATGCAGAAGCGTAAACGTTTAAAATTAATATTCATATTTGGAAGAAATTTGTGTGGAGCAACATGTTTCCTCGGAAACCATTAAAAGAAGCACAAAGCCAATAACTTCAAAGGTAAAATATAAAACTATCTTATATATACGAATTCGGAATGGATTCGTTACTAGACTGGAGCAAAATTACTATTCACGACTATATTTCTTTACATGGTTATTACCGAATTCCGATATACTATTTCACCGAAAGCGAGACCGTTAAAAACAGATATGATTGCTGACAAGTAATAGAAATGGTATACTGCGGTGGTATGTACTGAAGAAACCAACAGGGGTAGAATCATTCTAGGAAATTGGTGGAACATCGAAACTTAGATGGCCGGGCGGGAACCGAATTCGGCTCCTCCCAAACAACTACTCCCCTATTAGCATGCGTATTGATTTTCTATACGTCCAACAAAATCATTAGCCAACGTCATAAAAATATGACCAGAACAAACATTAGATAACATTGAAATAATTTATATTTAGTTTAAAATCGATGTCAATTCTGTAAAAGGCATTTTTGCTGCTCAATTGGACGTTATGATAAACAGAATGATGTGAAAGCAATAGGATATAACTATTTTAGTGATAGAAAGACTGTAAGTTAGACTGTACTTAGTGCAACCAGTACGGACTTGTACTAACCCACAATTCACCTTGACTAGTGATATGGAAACCACTGCCAGACAACAAAGGGATAGTTGAAGATTTGAAATGTAAAGGCGTTAAAAACAGTACATGGATTGGCTTGTGAAAATTTTTCCTACGCATTTCAACTACTATATTTTTGACACATGTCGATACATTTTCATGTTTCGTATTAGTTGATTCCGCGTTACTTGTTGCAAACAGAAATCTCAGACGCACGTCAAAGCTCCAATTTTTAATTGCTTACACCATATATGGGCAACCCCCGGCCCCCGGGCCGGATCCGGCCCTCCACCAACTTCAGTCCGGCCCGCGAGAGATTCATGAATTTCAAATAACGCTTCAAACTCAAGTCTCCCATTAATTTTCATCTGATTTTTCTATCTGTTTTTGTTAATTTGCTTTTTGTATATTTGATTATCCTATTGTAATTCTAGTAAATAAAAAATGATTGAATTTTTATATCCTTTTTATTCACTACTATCTACTTCTTTCTTACCTACGGCCCGCGACCTGATTAAGTCTGACCCGCGCCCTGATTAAGTCCCGAAATTACGCCCTCAGCTAAGCAAAGGTTGCCCATACCTGGCTTACACCTTAGAGAGTAATGGTATAAATAATAACTATGTATTTTAAAAATGCAATTCGATACAAAGCCAACGACATGAAGAGTGTTAAAACCATTTATTCTACAAGTTTTGACGATGCTTATGTTAAAATACGGAGCACAACGGCAAACCGCTTAAAAGCAACAATCAGCAGTAATTTAAGTTACACGTTTGCAGTTCACCCAGCGCGGAGGAGGAAAATGAGAGCAGAACAGTTGGCAATTCTCCAAATGTTTTCCACGCGAGATTCTAGTCAAGATTTCAACACTTACTGGAACACAGTTCTAAGAATACTCTAAGGCTAAGCAGTATTCAATTTAATTAGTATAACAGCGCAACCTGAAATCCAAAGAAAACTTCAATCAATTAAACTTCTAAAATCCCTTTCTTTTTCAATGTTAACGAGCATTTATACTTAGTAAAATTTCGTGTAGCCTTAATTACATAGTGATAGTTTCAATTTGCCTCTGTCGTAGCTTAACCTAACATGGTATTCACCTAGCGGTTAGTGGGACCCACAGTTTACTGTAAAAAAAAAAAAATACCATAGGGAGAACCGGCATTTTATACGAACAAAATAATGTTTTGTCACAGGTGAAAATTGGGATTCAAACTGAAACCCAACTTGACCATTGAAACATAACGAGATAGATACAGAGGGGGAAAAAAACCGGATGAATTATGCGCGACGCTGTGTTTAATTATTCACGGGACTTCGGATACATACGCTACCACAGAGCAAATGGTAGTTTACGGCAATATGAATAAAAATTTACATCCGACTTCTATTTACATATTGCGGTTGATTTTCTGAAGGTCGTAGAACGTAAGGTAAGCTCTCTTTATAGGAGGTAGGTATTACTAGCGTAATTGTTCGTAGCGTGTATTGGGTGTGTATCAACGATGGAATCGGGATCAGTTTTCTGGGTCGAGATTGGAAACAAACGGTAAAAACCTACGAACTAAAAATTAAAATTTGGATCAACAACACAAACTCCAAGACAGACGGAACATTATAAGTTACATACAACGAACAAGAGTAGTCATCCTATCATTCACTATTACCTAACACAGAACAAATTTCTGGCATGTGGTGTAAGCTCAACGTACTGCATGTCATATATTTTAAGCGAAAGGCCAAAGTTGAGTAGCGCAAATAAATGTGGGCGTTTGTGACTTACTTGGGAACCATCAGACCTGTTCATAACGGATTTTGATTCCCCGAGTATATGTTGAAGGGTATTTACTCCATATGTCCGTGTTACAATTATTTCTTCAAAATGAGCCCTGGATATCGAGAAATTAACGATCCCAGCAAGTTGCCGACGGCAACAGACTGGGAGGGTAGCGTTTCCCGGCGAACGCCCTGTATTAAGACTGCAAAGAAATGTTTTACTCATATCAGGCAAATTGTTCTACATCAGCGTTTGCTGGGCATCCAGTGCTATTATAACTAATACGGCATGCGCATTCATAATGAGAGCTTCTAAAGTACAAAATTTCTTATACACCACCTGTGTCTGGGATGCATTTCGTATTACACATCCAGTGTTGGAAAGTCAGTCGTTATACTGTAAAAACACTGTTTTAAAGAGAACTTTGAACTGAATAAATGTTGAAATTTCTTATTCAAATTCAGCAGCTACATAATTAAACGCAAGGGAAATTAAAACTACACCGTCAAATTCCGTCCCGCTTAAACACCACCATGCGAAAAAAATGTATGTACATCTAAAAAGATGCGAGAAGCGAGTCCTCAAGATGTAGACAAAGCGTAGAAAATTTCCAGTCACACCGGAGCACGACGCCTTGGCATACACAACACCGTGGCGTGTATAAGCTACTGCTTAATGCAAGATACATTTTAATAGATACGGCAGGCAGCAGTTCAAACGCCTCCATCGCATCAGTTGCATGACGCGTTAGAAGCAGCTATACTGCAGTTCCCTTGTGCTCTACAATCCTTACTAGTTGTCAATTTGAGGGACTAAAGAATCACATTAGTAATAACTGACATGAAAATCAGCGTTATAGAAAACACTAGTGGGATCCATCTTGATTAGATTTCCTCAGCTAAGACAATGCGGAAAAAGAGAAGCACCAGAAAGGTTTACGCCTTGTCCCGATCATTGGAGACAGGAGATGATGATTGGGGGCAAGGAATTCTGATATGGTCTTTTAAAGGAGCCACCCCGGCCTTCACCTTGAATGATATCGGGAGACTATAGAAAAAACAAATCTGGTTGGTCAGACGGAGATTGGAACCTGCGACCTCCCGAATACCAGACCCGAGCGTTACCGATCACCAACCCGGCTCAGACGGGAAAAATAATTTTTATCAATTACAGAAATGGATTAACATCCACCTATCAGTTCATTCGCCAATCCTCTTTCTGGGTACAGAAATTTTCAGTAGAAAATTGTACCTTCGGCACAAAAGTACAACTGATACTATATCAACGAATTATCGCATCCAGTCTGTCTGTTGCGCAACGATTGTCACGATTTTAGACGTAACCATTTACTGTAAAGAGTCTGACAATAACTGATGTGTCGTGTGGATCTCCAGTGCTTGCGAAGGAGCTGCAATGAGCGGTCAATGTTCTCTGTAGTGGACTTTACGAAGTGTTTACACCTGTTTCGAAACAAAACGAGGCTTTCGTCTTTGAACAGGACACAGATAATCTCCTGTATGCAGGAGTGCTCCTCGTTTTATCTCGTTATCGAAGCATCTCGCGAACCAATATGAGCCCTACATAATTCATGCGTGGTTCGCAGAACCCGTTGCTTGCCTCATATTGGCATCACAAAGACAGTGTATGAAATACACCACGATAGAAAAAATTATAATAGTTACGGTTTTCTAACTTTCCCCACATACCCATTTTTTCCCTTTTCTTGTACCTGGCACTTTTGTCCTTAATGAATTTTAATTTTAAAGTCTTTCAGCGCTTTCGGTAAATTAGTAATCACTTTCCTTGTTAGTATAGATTACCTGTGAAAGAATGATTTTTTGTCTTATAAAACTGTTTTATTAACAAATGCGTTTCCCTCTTTTTTTTTAGTTTTTACTGCTATCATTCTGTCGATTGGTTTGATGAAATTTTTCACAAGTTCCTCACAATACGAAGACCGTACATTAGTACGCCTAAAATTTAATAGATACAACTATAAAATTTGTGAAAAGTATATTTTTACGGTTTCTGGCTTCGTTCTAACTTCCTGATAAGTTTTTATGTGTGCTTTGGGAAAACTTCACGGCTTACAGTTCATTTAAGACAATTTAAATTTTGTTCCTCGTATTTTTACGAAGTTTTAACAGAAAATTGATACACCGATGCCAGACAACGAAGAGCGTTTACTTATTAAATAATATTTCTGTTAAGAACAGTAGGTATTTTATATCATTGCCAAAATAACTAAATTACTGCAAAACTATAAAGGATTAGGAAACAAAAAAAGAACAAACATTACAGATCGAACTGACATTCCAAAAATTCTACTTCGGTCTTAATAGACTTGACACTGTGCGAGCTAAGTGCATTTTCTCAAGAAAAAGTTCCCACCGACATAATCAGTCTTCGTTTCTACTGGAGCCTCCCGGTCTATTTTATTGTATGTCTTTTAGAGATGTTAGTGACGTCACGTAATTCATAGATTGCCGTAGCGAAAAAACAGGCGAGTCTGGATACAACAGGCCCTGTGTGTTAACTGCACCGCCCGATTTACCTCAAGCACACCTAACTTTAGAGGTCATACGAAGCGGACAAAAAACCCAAGATAGGACAAAAAAGTACGCTAATCTGCCTGATGAGGCAGCCAATGCTGGAAGGTCGTACACTATCTTTGAAGTTTTGGCTAAATACCCGGTAGACTAACTGACCAAAAACTATAAGATCGACGTATTCTAAAATCTCAATGTTGTTTCGTTAGTCGTAAGATAATAGGAAAGGTCATGCATGCATTTCTCGAATAACAGAATTAAACACTTCTGGTCCCTAGCTCATAAATTTGTTTAAACACTGTACAATAGCGTTTATTATATCTTTGACGATGGAATTATCAACCGCAACTTGATAAGATTATCGTCAATGAATAGGAACGGAAACAAACAAAACACTTGTAACATACTAGAGCCCACTATTCGGCCGGTTCCTGGTAAAATTGTTAGAAGCGTAGAGAGAAGTATATTTTGGAGACGCTATGCATAACCTGAAAAGTGTGTCGTTAAGTAAGGAGTTTTACGCTGCGAAATGAGACTCAGCGGGAGACAAAAGTCGAAAAGTACAGCATCAAAATTCACAAGAGCGCAAAAGGTAGCCGAGGGCAAAATAAAAATAGTGCCAAGCACGAGAAGGGTTTCAACAAGACAGCAGGCTTCTTGCTATCGATTTAAACTCTGGCGCCACACTGGTTAGTTGTGAGACTACCGTACTTACAAGATTATATTCATGATTATATTACCGTCTCGCTATAATGGAAGCCTATGTACGTTAAGGTTTCTCTGGTTTCATAATCACTTATAATTTAGATTAGAATATCTGGCATATACACATACTCTTAACACAGTAAGGGGGAAAAAATCAGTGTATAAGAAAAAAAGTAGATTCACAGCGAGCGAGATAGCTAAATGATTTTCCCGTGAAATTTCTCACTAACAACACAAGACTAATATAATCTGCGTCAAATGAGATTGTAGATTTATTACAGATGGAAACAAAACTGCCAAGCATTGCGGAGTATCCTGTCACACTGATATACTGTTCCTTCTAACTTATTAATTCACTAAAGGGTTGTTAACTAGCACTCCACGCCATACGAAATTTTCCCATACGCCTGTTTTCCCAAATACATCTCCCTCGTCTACTTAGGACTTTACATCTCGAAATGTCACTAAGAGCAGAGTGACATTGGGGACAAGGAAGTCAGTCATGGCCTTTTGAAGGCGCCATCCCGGCATTCGCCTATAGTTATTTCGGGAAACCGAAATCTGGAAGCCTGCACAGGGTATTGAACCAATGTATTCCTGAATGCCAGCACCGAGCATTTCCCGCTCATCCACCAGTCTCGCTCCCGAAATACACATGCTAATTAACGTAAAAATGTAATAAGACTAACCGAAATAAAGTCTTATCTACAGTTAAGATATGTAAAAAAAATGAATTTGGGGAAATATTAATGATCGAAAGAAAAGGAATAAATTTTAAATAAAATATGTTTGGATGAACAGGATTCAAGAAGTTTTTTTTGGTTTTTTTGCTACAGTTTTACGCCTCGTCAACGTCGATGGGAATCAACCATGACCATTTTTTTTTTTTTTTTTTTTTTTAAAAAGGGAGCATCCTGTCATTCGCCTGGAGTGACTGGGGGAACCATGGAAAACCCAAATCTGGATGGCCCGACGGCGATTCGAACCGGCGTCCTCCCGAATGCTGGTAAGGTTTTGAATGACATACATTTTATGATCCCAACCGTAATACAGAACACTGATCATTCTGATGTGATGTCAGAACGCAGGAAATTAAAATTTAAAAAAAAAATGAAAAAATGAAAATTAATATCATGTTTTTTTTTCTGAACGCGATTACAAGAAATAGAATTTAAACAATGTATAACCCATGTTCCCAGAAGTAGAATAAGAAGTTTTAGTGTAGATTAGTCACCCAAAAGCTGAGAAATTAAGTGTATCCATTTAACCGTAAGTTATTTCGCGCATTCGTAATGTGTTTCGTGATTTCAGCGTATGAGTGATATCTCGTTTATTTGGCGATGCTTAGCTATGAAGAGGGAGATCCGTGACAGAAGTTGCGGGCAACAACTAGTTTATTAACAACCACGACACTATGTCAAATCTACACTGCTCTGCGGACGCACGCAACTAGGGAGCGCCCATAAAACTACGCGGATCCGTCTAGGGGGGGAGGAGGGGTTCGCTGGAAAGCTACGCTGAGCTACATGGTGGTGATGGGGAGAGGGTTTCCAAGCCTAGGCACGTAGCTTCTTATTTATATTATTTGTCACAGTTAAAATAAGGTACAAAACACACAAGAGTATGTGAATATTCATTTCTGTTATTTAACTATCTCTGTATGTAATTTACGACAGTCTGAGAAGAGAAAATAGTATATTATCTTCTGGATACAACAGGGGAAAAAAGCTATGTGCTACGTGAGGGGGGTGTGGGGAGTTCACAGGAGGCCAGATGGAGCTACGTGGTTTATGGACGCTCCCCTAACTACTGAAGTTCCGCCCAGGAACGTATTATACTAATCCGCCGCATCTACACGCGTTAGCACACGGCGAATGAATTCCGACTACCCACCTACATTCGACAGGTCCACTTCGCTTCTGTGAGGGGCAGGGGAGTGGGGAGAAGACGAAGTACAGCTATGTGGCCAGGTCGGGCCAACAGTCCGAGACTAGAGAAAGTCGGACGGCATGGACAGTGGCTTGACGGCACGGCAGTGATGACCGCCTACTCCCCCTGCCAACTAGACTCACTGTCAGTCTGGAGAGCATCGCGTGCACTATTGTTTCAAGTATGGTTGCAATCAGTTTTAAATTCTGACAAGTGTAAATAATTTTCAGTAGCTTCCATCGGAAATGCGATGGCAAAGATCATGGGCGTATCCAGCGAGGGGCAGGGGGGGGGGCTGCTGCCCCCCTCCCCCTAGAAGAAAAATTAAGTTGCCTTCAGTACGCTTCGACGAGTGAAGAACTGGCTCGGCAGCACTTTGTGAGAGGAAAGATTGACTGGATTATGCCTAATGAATGTGCATCGAAATGTCGTGAAAGAACACCGTGAGATATTGAGAAACAACGATATGAAAAATTGTCTAAGGATCCGAGACGATTAATGTTTACATAAACTATAACTGAGTTACGATCTTAATTTACTACATAGTAGGTCATTAGATTAAGTGGTTGGATTACTATATCAATCAATAATAAAAATAGTTTCCTTAATAGGTTTGAGTTTAATTTGGTAATCGTCATGTTTCAGTGCCTTACCCCACTTCCTTGAAACCAATATGAGTTGCCCCCCTCTAGCTATGATCCTGGATAAGCCCTTGGCAAGATGATTTGAAACCTAAACAGTACTGTGTAAATACGATGCTTTCCTTTTGTCCTTAAAAGGACAGAATTTTTCCATTTCAAGGCGTCATACACCATTTCTGAAATCGGTATTTCTTCCACTATTTTGGAAGGTTTTCTAGGGAACTTTGTTTTGCTCTGTCGTTTTATTTAAAGATGATTTATCTAACACCATTCTGGTATTATCAGATTCAGTCAATTACCCATATTTTTCGATATTACTGACATATTTAAATTTATGCAAACTGCAGCCGAAAAAGCGTAGAAAATACTATTTCTAAATCTTTACATCATTATATCAAGCAACTGTTCCATATATTCTCCCTTGCATCTTCGAACTGTTAAAAGCGATATAACCTTCACAATTAAAATGCCAAAGTATTGCAATCGCCTAAAATTTTCAATACTCTTTGAATAGACAATTCATTCGTTTTACATTCGTACCCCAGTCATAATTGAAAGATAAACTGCTGAACTTTCTTTCAGAACGCTATCAGGATATATATTGTCGCTAACTGATAAGCAGCAATTAGTCTTTTCTGTTACACATTGGCACCGACAATGCCTGTAAATTGTGTCAAAAAAAGGGTTTAATAACATCAGTAATCTCTTTTACATTTGTTACCATCAGTGTGGATCCAAGCAGCACTGCGACAATACATCGTATTGTAGTTAGCCGAGTGCAGACGGATTCTCTTTCAAAACTTTGTGCCCGCTGCACCAGCCGTCGTAACAACCGTCTCTGGGCAGTTTCGGTATCAAACACTATAAACATTTCGCACGTTAAAACTGACCCTTATCATGAAGACACGGCGAATTTAGGTACCCCCACCTGCTGCATGGCCAGCACAGAGGCGCGATCGTAATAAACAGATCATTCTCGACCAGACTTCCCGATAGATTTGGAATACGACGAAAAAGAAAAGCACAATGGAAGTAGTCGTACTTCAGATGTTTTTATCCGATTTTCGGTAAAACACTTCCCAGGGAAAGAATGAGAACAGCACAGTCTTGCAGATGCAATTATTCTTTTTCCTCCCTTACAATGGAACCGCATTAACACAATAAAAGAAAACCTATGATAAAATAAAAATATTCCGCAGTTGTAATTAAAGGTGAGTAGTTCTTAAAAGAATGTACTGTGCAAGGAGCTGGGTACAGCTGTGTTTAAGTACAGAGTTACCAGTGAGATGTGGTTAGTCTGCTAATCTTTCATCCAACCCAAGTAGGTGGTACAACAGCCGACTTCGAAGAGTACATTCAAAGCAGCTTTCACATTCGTGTAACTCGTTACTCTTCACTTGTAGCTATGTACTTTCTTCAGTCTGACACATACCGCAAAAAAACGAACTCTGTTTAACGCGAGCTACAATACCTCCTCAAAGTGGTCATACGGAGTAGGCAACCTTCTTTTAGATCTCACTACTTATCAGCATAATAAAAGGACTTTCCTTTTATTATTGAACCGAATAGAAGCATTAACCGGAACATTATTTTTAGTTGCCTCACGGGGATATATGAAAAATACTATATAAATGAGAACGTTGCTATGTATCAACTGCGAATACTTTAACTGTAGCAAAAAATAAACATTCCGATGGAAATTACAAGATATTCAAGTCACAGCAGTGGAAATTGCTTCACAGCATTCAAAAATGTTAATAATGAAGGTAATATCAAGGTAATTAATACTAATACCAATACATTGAATGAAATTTTAAAAATAAACGAAAGCAGTAACTGAAACAAGTTTATCTATTTTTGAAGATAAAAGTATAAAGTCAAAGATTATCCCAAAAATTTAATGGATTGTCAAAATTGGATATTAAACTGCCTGCCTTCAGGTATCTGGCTGTTCATTAGCTCGAATTTTGTGATTTTCTGCGTTAAGCTCTACGTAAAACACTAGATGGGACTTAACCTATAAGTGCACTATAAATTATATGCTGCAAATGTAATTGGTTTTACAACTGTGCTGTTATATGAGCACCTTTCGGGGCAATCACTTAAATTCCAGATAAATTTGTCAGTAGAAACTCCTGGATTTAATTAAGATCGGATAAGATATTTATCAAGCTACTAATCAATTATCGCGATTAATATAAACAACTTAAGATGAAACGACAGTTAACGTATTACATCAGTTAGTTGTTCTCTGACGACAAAGTAATGGAAATACGTATGGTCTTACGATCTACAGACAGTTTCGATTAGCCGCGCATTCAGCCTCTGCCGAACCACTGAACCTCTCATGATCAAGCACAACATTTATGAATTGCCTTTTTTTTTTAACTCCTTTACGTCTCTCAACAGCGAGGTCTTTAGAGACGGGAAAGGATGGGGGCAAGGTATGGGAAGGAATTCGGCCATGGAATTTTTAATGAAGCATCCCGACATTTGCCTGGAGTGATTTGGGAAACCATGGAAAACCCAAATCTGGATGCCCGGACAGGGATTCGAACCGCCGCCCTCCCGAATGCGAGGCCAGAACGTATGAATTGCTGGACCCACCGTGATTTGAAACGAGGGTTATAAATTTTGAAGGCAAGCGCTTTAACCAACGAGCTGCCAGAGCTCTCTGACAATGTTTGTACAAATGAGTCCTATTTGCTTAATGATAATTATGAAAGCTCCACAAACAATATATATGGTTTTATTGGAAGTAAAATGATTTAAAGCAATGTGATTAAGGAAGAATAGGCAAATTCAACCCAATACTTGCCATAGAGGACGGCGGCTTGAAACGACGAACACAAAAAATGACTATCAGATGTAACATACATATTTCGGTGTTGGAAGTAGATGAGCGTCTCACCTACTTGCAGGAATAAGGTTGAATACCGAAATATGTGTGTTACACGTGACTTATTTTTTCTGTTCGTCGTTCCGAGCACGTCGTTATTTATGGTAAATGTTGAGTTGAATTACCATATACTTCCTTAATCATGTGAATCTAGTGTCTGGCAATCTTTTCTTTATTAGTAGCCAGAATGTTCATCAGGGGATGTTAACAATGGTTTCTGCGGACAAATCTCTAAAATGAAGTTTGACCCCTTTACTTAATGTAATCGTGTAGTGAAAAAAATAAAATAAAATCAAAATAACATTTGTATGGGTGAACCTGAAAAAAGTATCGATTTTTCAGACATCTAGAATCACTAACTATTGCATTTCATTTAATCATAAATGGATCTCTCTAAACAGGATTTTACATCACAATCTGTGGCATGTCACAGACAAATCATCAGCCGATATAGTTAATCGGAAAACATAAAAGGTAACCGATAAATGAAGTATTTACAAAATTCTCAGCTTTCATTTAGTTAGATGCATGTGGATAGGATGAGTGTTTGATTTCGGGCACAAGGGAATAGGAAAGTTTATATTTCTGGTTTAAGGAGTGAAATTTTCCGTGCGCTGAACAATTATATCAAGCGAAAAAGAGTTTTAAGTAAAAATTGGCATATAGCATAAGTAAATGTTTAGAGGAGAAATCCACTGGAAAATAAGATTCACGCTGCATTATATAGAGAAGATTGTATGACTGTTACAATACCAGTTTTTGTAGCCTTTATTTTTTGCAAAAAAATATACTGTATATAATTATTCCTTGTTCTCAAACATTCTACAGTCTATGTCCGTTTTGAAGATGGCATTTTCTTCCCATGCACTTCAACCCTCAGCATAGTTTATTCATTAAAATTGGAATTAGATCACAAATCACTCCGACTGCATCATACAAATTTCAGCTTCGGTGACAACATTGTGATACAGAGCGAAACTGAGTCCAATTTTTTTTTAAAACCTGCAGACGACACATCAGCGAAAAGGTCAACAATTCTGAGGAGCAAAAAAGTTTGCTGCACGATCCCGTGGACAATGTGAGATGTGATGAGCGTTTGACTGTTCTGTAATAGAGTGATTCGGCGAAAAATTACCTATGAAGGCGAATGAACCTTCAAGGTCAGCAGCAACAGGATTCTAAAAAGACCCTTCGGACACACTTATGTTATAATAGTATATGCGCTTGCGGACATGAAGTTACAATCTATAAATTAGGAATAACATAACTATTTTAGAACACGACAGACTCGACAAGATTTAGGAACTAACGCATTTCTCCTTTTAACTAAAGCACTGGTATTAGGATCATATCTCATGGAGAACCAATGACATTTTCGATTATATTATTTTAATAATCAAGCACCAACCCTTTGACAGTTTCCATCCAGCCACTAGCACACTTTCTCGTACTTTATCCAGTCCCTGATCCTTGGTAGACCTCAAAGCCTCTTTCTTACCAATTTCAGACGAAACATTTTTCTCGGTAATTATTATTCACTCGCCCATACAAGTCTCGATAGGCTATATCCTACTGTGTGACTTTCTCCTTTTATATTTCCCTCACATATTAATTTCGCAACTAATTCAATAAGTCTCCAGTTATTCCTTGCACTTCTATGGCACCAACATTACGTGAAACAAATATTCTATCCGAAAAATGTGAATTATGCAATTAATATTTATATGGGATGCAAGTCTAAAACGTGAGATGTTTAAAGTGTGTGTGTTTTTTAAAACAATTTCAGGCAGTTCATTTTTTTAAGCAAAATGAAGACACCAATAAATATTGTTTAACAAACATGATAGAATTGATATAATCTGGTGCCTCTGAATTCAGAGGAAGCTTTTGACAATAGAATGTAGTTACAAACTGTACACGAATGGGTCAATTTAAATTAAAATTAGCATGGCTCGTGCATCCTTCAAATCACGAACTGCGTTTATGAAAAACGTATTGCAACACAACAAACAATTTAATTACACATTTAAATCAACGTTACTCAAAGATCGGGTGGAAGTATACACAAAGCGACACTAATTTGAGAATCGGTGGTTGCAATTTACTCCAATTAATGGGATACTATCAGCCACCACGGATAATTCGACTTACTGTAGAAGAAATCTCTTAACGTGTAACTATTGAAGATGGTGATTGCCTCGCTTTTTGCGAACTGCCAAAGTGACTTGGAACAAGACATCTGTAAACTTCCCATAACACAGGCAGTATGAATTAAAAATCGAATGTATTTCGTATGATGAGCGTTTAGAGGCAGTAAAAATAAGAAAATTAAAGCCAGGATGAGACGAAAACGAGATCAACAAGCAAAGCAGCCTACTACGAAAAGGAACCTCATGCTTGCAAAGAACTTAATGAATCCAAGGAAGAAAAATTGGCATACATGTAGTGTTATAGAAGGATGTTTACAACTGATGGGGCCATTGACGTACAAAATGATCAGTTTTGTGGCGAAAGGAGTTTATGGAAGAATCTCACAAAACAGAGCAGCGGTGTGAAAACCTGCCTGAACAGATAGGCTACCAGTGGTTGCCTGTACTGTAGTTGACGATTAGGGGTATTTAAAGAAAGATAATGAAATTACTAAAGGATAGGAACAGATGGAGGACTGCACAAACATGGTTTGAAACTGGGGGAAGAGGTGCCGTGTGGGTTAATGTTTGCACCAAATAATGTCGTTTAATCCTTATCAGTTGTGATTCCGCAGCATCAAAAAGAGTTCATAACTGCTTAATAAACAACATTAACCTTGATGCGCTGTTCTTCAAATGAAATGAGAGATAAAATATGCTTTATTTGTAAATCAGCAGGTAGGACGAAACTTCGTAAGCAAAACATTTTCGTTCAAAATTACGAAACAAATCTTATGGCTACAAGTTTCCTGAAATCTCGAGATATTGACAGTGCTAATAAAACAGTAATTGAACATTAACACGTAATATGGTAGCCGCGCTTCATGACAGCCCTCGTTAATTTTTCCGGAAATTATAGCTTTCCTAAATGAGCTAACAGAAACACATACTTAACAATTGTCGGGAAAAAAGTATTCGAAACGTGGCGCTATACAAAAGCAGCAAAAAGTGGAGAGCTGAGGAACAGAATAAGTTTAAAAAAAATGATGTTATGGAACATTCCTGAAAACCCGGGCGTTACACATTTAATCATTGTTAGGTAAAACAATTACTACGAATTTCCATATGTACGATGGGAACCGCCACAGGAATTTTACTTTTCAACCGTTCTCTAAAATCGCGAATCGGAACTCCTGATTACAAATTTGTTTCAAGTCAAAGAAATGTAAAAATTATATGGGGATTTACTTCACTTAACAGTAATGTTTCAAAGACAGATTATTTACCAACAACACGAGAGAATGTAAATCTTACAGTTAACCCACTACTCAGGCGATATGGCGGCACAGCGTGAAATCGGAAATCCGTTTCACAATAATGTCTCGACTTGGTGGGCAAAGCTCTCAACCGCAGCCGAAGATTATTGTACTTTTATGTTTCAATGGTAATTTTATATTACTTCATACAAAACGTATATTTGTAGAATCTGATCGCCAATTTTCCTAATATTCATGTTTCCTAGTTTGGCGCTATTATTGTCATTGTGACGGAAGCTGTATATCGTTATTTATGTAGACTTATTCTAATCATACTGAAATAAACCCACACAAAACATTTGAGTGCAAATAACAATCCACCTCAACAACTAACTTCACAGTGCTGCGAATCATTTATTTCTAAAATATTAATCTCAAAGAGTTAATATATTACATGCACCAATTTGCCAAGAATAAGGAAAAGCAAGGCAAAATATAGCGATGATAAATCACACTGTACATCCCCAATTAAAAATTCGTGTCAGATATTAAATTTCAAGAATGATTTTTTTTGTTATGGATCTTTCATTTTGCAACTAAATAAAACATTTAATGATTGTCTTTATTCAAGTGTCCGAGGTAAAATATATACGATTTCCAATGTTCATTACTTTGTTTTGCACAATGAGTCCTGGAGATTCAAATCTCTATCTGCTTATAGTTTTTTCTTATGGATTAGTACGTGCACGTTTGAAGTTCTATAGGAGCAATTAATTTTGTTTTATTTTTCTCAAATGCTACTGCAGTATAAAGATAATATTACACATGATTTTGCTAGTCAGCTTGCAAACTACAGCATATAGGCATACTAATGTTTGTTATTGTGAGTTTACCAACTGCTGGGAGCCAAAGAGTTTGTGTTGCCAATCTAGTGTTTTGTTTAAAATATTTGGGTATTAGTTATCTGTATTGTGGCGGTATCTTTGAGCGTACAGTGTATTTTTTAGTGGTCTTTTATTGTCCTGAACAATGTTAGATTTGTTAAGTGTATATATATTCATAAATTTACGTCATTTAGAGCCTTATGCATACGAAAGTCAACATGCTTTATTTCATTTATTAATTTTTAACATTTGAATGTTGTTTCCATGTTAGCGATCGAGTGGTTATGTTGTTGCAAATGCTCCGTGAATATGAAGTGGTTCCTACTTCTTGTTGCACTCAAATATTCCTTGTATCTGGCTGTTTAGTTGCAAAACCGAAGATGAATAAGAAATTGTTACCCTACTAACTACGGAAGATCAGAACCCCACTCCAAAATATTAAAGAGGAGATTGGTGATCGTTTGTGAGCTCAATGCATCTTCAACATTGAGGTTTATAGGGCACATGATTACAAAAAAAAGGAAGTGAAAGGGAAGGGGGAAAAAATGACACTGGAATGCCATGGAAATGGGATCCTCTATGTTGTTACATACTTCATAAACAGGGGGGGGGGGGGGGGATGTAATTGGAACTTTTGATTTAAAAAAGAAAAATAACATTAATAAACCAGTTCCATTTTATTTTTCCTAACAATCCATCCAAAGCTCAAAATGTAGTTTATTATGTACAGCACCCACAAATATCCCTTCCCTACTTGCTACAACTTAAAGAATACAGTATAAATATATTTACTGGGGTTAATTAGCAAGGAAAGCGAAAATGACATCACTCACCAAAGTTGAAGGCAGCGACGAGAGAAGAACATATATCACGAACACACAAATATACACAATATTTCGGCTATTAAACCTTATTCATGATGGAGAAAATGAGTCATGAGGCTCAGGAACTGTACACATGCCGAGGGTTGCTACATGACTGGGTGGATCATCAACATGGTGGTGGGGCTGAGATTTTGTATATACCTATGTAAATACAAAAGCACCTTATGGATCTTTTCCCTGTAATAGACCTCGCTGCAAAACCTGCAACATGCATCCTCCCACTACTACATTTTCCAACCCTGTCACAGGGGAAACCTTTCCCATCACTGGACATCATATGCGACTTACATATTTATAATTCAACCAGTCATGTAGCAACCCTCGGCGTGTGCACAGCTCCCAAGCCTCATGGCTCATTTTCTCCATCATGAATAAGGTTTAATAACCGAAATATTGTGTATATTTGTGTGTTCGCGATATATGTTGTTCTCTCATCACTGCCTTCAACTTTGGTGAGTGATGAGTCATTTTCCCTTTCCTTGCAATTTATATTGCCTAAAGCAGTTTCCTTTTTCCTTAGTTTTTACTGGAATTAAAATGCATTTACTAACCATCAAAGGCAGATTTGCTGTCCGTAGTGTTACAAAACATACAACCAACTTGATCTGACTTATATAGATGGACTCAAACAGCGAATGTGGTCTACCAGAGATCACGATTCTGCTACAACAAAATTGTTATGCATCCACTAATGACATCATAATTACTGCTGTACTCAATCACAAGACATAATATTATTTTCAAGCAGTAATTGGGTTGTAATGCACCCTGGACCATTATTTTCAAGCAGTGATTAGGTTGTAATACACGTTAAGCAAACATTACAATGCTAAATGTACTTCGGAAAGTATTTCCAGTGCTGTTTGCGTTTGACTACTGCAGTATTATGATATCAATTCCCCATGGAAACACAATCTCCAGCAAATGATTTGAATCATTAGATTGATGCACTTGTTTTAGTAGAGGCCAGAGAAAGTTAGTAGCTTATGTAAAATATTTTACAAGTTCTGTTTCTTAAATACCAGAAGTTTCTTACAGGGTTTCAACAATCCTAAAATTTCCTTTTATACTCAATGTATGTTATATTTTGATTTTCAACCACTCTTCATTAACCATTCCATTTGAGTATTCACTTAAATATTTTCTTCATTTTTTACCAGTCTCCTAATTTTCTTCGCACTAAACACACTGACTTTGCTATGGATAGAGTTTACTTCAATATGGAAAGTTAACAAATGTTAAAGACTTGTAAAACAAAAACATACTAATCAAATTGGAACTGATTTTCATTTAAAACTAAGTTGAGGCAATACGGATCACCTTTTGAAAGTGTATATGTTGTTCCCTCATTTTAGCTTTTCGGTAACACTAGATGTGCAGGTTAAGTACGATATTTTGCCCGTAATTTTATGAATGTAATCTCATTTTTATATTGTGTTCAGCAAGAGGATATATTGAATGAATGTTTTAACAGGAAGATAGACCTAGAGACTTAAAAACAGATTGTGGAAAGCATTTCAAACTTTGCTTACAAGCAGCAGACTATAATCTCACCAAGAAATGTTAACAAAATTTAACCATGTCCTTTTACATTATTCTATCACTCTTGTAAACTGGTCAGGGAGAAATGAATATTGCAGGCAAAAAAGAATTACAATGAGTTATTACTTTCTATGTGCTTTTGTATAGTGAAAGAACAAATCAATTAGCAAACAACATATTATCCAATGTGGCAAACAGATTTTGTGCATTAAAGAAACCTTGCTTTCAAAATAACCACTGGCTCTGGAAGAAGATATACCAAACAACCTAAGAATGTTTAACTTTTAAAAGATGATGAAATAGTATCAGTACACATCTGCTTGGAAGGGATGCTTTAAGAATCTGGGGTTACTGGAGATAGAAATTCCTCAAGGAATTGGCATCATAATATTGCAGTAGTAAAATGCAATACACCTCTAGAAATACTTTCCAAAGCAGGCTTTAATTTAATTTATTTAATTTAATTTAATTGCAATGGAGCACAGGCTCCGGTAGCAATTTCCCTACACAGCTATCTTCCCCCTATCCTGCACCCACCTACATTTGCCCTCTACAAATTTTTTCTTTAAATTCCTTCAAAGTTTTCGGTAAATTATTCATCGTTTCTCTTGGTAACTCATTCCAATCCCTGACACCCTTACCTAAAAAAGAGAATCTTCCTACACCCTTGTGCCTGAAATCGAGTGCCAGCTTGTGGTCATGGTCATCTTTTCCCTTCCATGCACTACTTTTCATACCTACTGCAATATCTTTCCATGCCTCATCACCAGTATATGCCCTGTACACTCCCATGACCCTCCTCATCCTCCTCCTGTCTTGCAATGAATCCCATTCCAGCTCCTTTATCATATCCGTCACTGATTGCATTCTGCGATAATTTCCAGAAACAAATCTAGCAGCCCTTCTTTGCACCCTCTCCAACTCCTGTATTTGATACGTAAAATGAGGGTCCCATACTACACTACCATATTCGAGCAATGGTCTGACCAAAGTTTTGTAACCCAATTCCTTGACTTCTCTCGTACATCCCCTCATAACTCTCTCCAACAAGTGCAGAACTCTGAAACCTTTTCCTACCACCTGTCCTATGTGTCCTGCCCAGTTAAGTTTGTTATCAAAAGTAATTCCAAGATATTTGCATTTCAAGTCTTCAGCAAGCAATTCTTTCCCCACCTTATATTCATAATTAACCTTTTGTTTTTTATTTGTGTATCTAATAAGCTGACTCTTCTTTGCATTTATCTTCATTCCATGTTTACTAACCCAATTAGATATCCTGTCCAGATCACCCTGCAACTGTTTACAATCCTCTATCGTTTTGATTCTTGGTGTCATGCTGGTCATGGTTGTACTGCAACCTAATTTCGGCTTGAAAATAATGGTTCAGGCTGTATTGCAACAGAATTATTGCTCGAGAAATAATATGTTTTGCGACTGACTACAGCAGGATTATGATGTTATTACTAGGGAATGTTGAAGTAGAATCGTGGTCTCCAGCAGATTTAAGAATATTTCTCAAAAAAAACCTCCGATTTCTCTTTGGAGGATACTTTACTTACTTTTGTCTTCCTTTTATAACACTTAAGCAAATAAACAACATCCCAAAAGATAAGGTAAACTGAATCAGCCTGTATGTAACATTCACTTTCAGAAGAAGCTAAAATGTAAGAATTTAGTCTATTTGGTATAACACTGAACAGTCAAGAACACTACAGAAGAATAGTATTTACAGTTACAGTTGACAAAGTTGATTAACTGAGTAAATATGTTTTTACATAAGCAACATTAACAAATGACTAGAAACTATCAACAATAGATACACTGACTATGTTTCTTGCATTACTGCAATATAATAAAGGAATAAAAATTTCTCACCAGGGTTTTAATAAATATCGTGTTGGTATGTCATAGTGCAAACACAAGTCTGCATTATAAATATGGAAATCACTAGACTTATTTCCCTTATAGCAAACTATGGTATGTGATTAGTTCAATGAAGCTTTATCTGAGGAAAAATGGTATTAGATATGTTACACAGTGCAACATATGGTTACCCTTGTAACTATATACATACATAAAATTAGATGGAAATTTCAAACCAAGATCTATGTGAGGATTGTGAGAATATCTGCCCCACATATGGCAATTATGGATAAAGTAAAACTTAGTAAATGACTGTAGAATGTGCTCATATTTGACACTACCTGCATGATACACAAAACTGCGGCTCCTAATTTGAAATGTCACTTTCTGAATTAGGACTATGCCCAAATAAAACCTAGCACTCATTCTCAACTTTTACGAACCTTTTTTTTGTTTTTTGTGAAGACATGGTAGTATCACCAATCATCAGTATTAGTTAATATAGGCTATTAGTGCACTGTGAAAGTAAACAGAAAAATAATGTAAACCATGTAAAATGTAGTTGCAAGATGTGAAG
Source organism: Vandiemenella viatica (assembly GCA_031002005.1). Classification (NCBI taxonomy): domain Eukaryota; kingdom Metazoa; phylum Arthropoda; class Insecta; order Orthoptera; family Morabidae; genus Vandiemenella; species Vandiemenella viatica. The sequence goes on along the minus strand of JARYHS010012519.1, from coordinate 124,660,907 downwards.
CTGATTGGGGAGATACCATTGCAACTGAGTTGGAAGTTCAAAAAATGATTTGTATCTATCATTCACTGGAACTGATTCAAATAGCACTGGTAAGCATATGAAGAAAACGACAAGTTAACAACATAAACTGAAAAACATCACTGCACAGATGCAGTATAAATGGTTATCAACATATTCATCAGTTGTAATTCAATGGAGACACTCAGAGAATGCCATACTGACTGATAAAAATATCTTTACCTCTTAAAGAAACAAAAGAAAGTAAGGGGGAAATAAGTTTTCAAAAGCTGTAAACAATGGTCATATTAAAATTTACTAGCTTGGAAACAACAATAAGCAATAAGGACAATGTGATACTTCAATCCAAACTAAGCATTTGATCTCCAAAATATGGATGTCTGCAAAGTAGCCTACTTGCCTTGTAATTGATCAGCTAATAATGTACCAATTATCCATTGCCTGGGAAAAACTGAGTATTTTAAATAACCGTAAGGTTATGGTAATGTTTATATGGTTCAAAAGAAATCTAGTGTCATATATATGTAGTGACGCAAATACCTGCCGTTTTATGAAACGAGTAACGCATATCCTAATATTAGTTTCCATCAGAAAGAATAAAAATACGGTTTAATTAAAGCAAAGATGCATTCCAACCTAATTTTCCTGTCCACTTGTTGACGTGGCGTCAGCTAATGACGGCGTTTACTGAAAGCTGTAGAATGTCTACAGAGTGATATGGTTTCGGATTCCAGTTCCAAAAATGTATAGGATTAAACATCACAATAGAAAAAAATAAAATAGCAACATACGAAAGCAACATGATCTGAAAATATGGCGACGATATACGTCTGCAGACGAATTTCTTCAGGTCATTTCTTGAACAAAGATTTTACAGACAATTTAATCAACTCACCTGATTTTTTAAGAAGCTATCGATAGCACGGAACGCCGAATCTGTAAGTTTCACAAATATTAAAGACTTATCACTATTATTTCCCTGCGATGACAAACCATACTGAACACCTTCCAACAGCTCCGCCATTTCTGTCTCATAGTTTGGACTGGCAGACCAGCTGACAACCGGTAGTAGATTGAGAAACTTTTAATGACAATTTATCCTATAATTACTATTATTACAGCTGTAAAATTTATTTTATTTAGTAACTAACATGTTTTAAATATGAATATTACAAATTGTTTTCTAAAAAGTATATTAGTTGACTATTTCAAACGTCAGATTAGTTACATTGACTGGACGCTAGGTGTCACCAAGTAAACGAACACGTTTGGTTTGTTCTCTTGAGGTTAATTTGTGCGGTTTGCAGATAAATAGGAAAAGATAACATAGATAGGAAAAGAAAATATAGGCGGTAATGGTGAATAAAGTATATCGATTTTTCGAATCATTTATAGGAGTTAAAAGGTTATTCGCTCTGAAAGACCAGTTTTGGTATATCATCTTTACAATGGAAATATGTCAAAAGAAGCCCTTCATAAATTAAGTGCTTGCCTACTGTTCATTTCTTACTACTGTTACGCAACGCAAGGTGTTGCAAATGCTTGCTGGGATTTTTAATTCAAGACCTAAGATTATTTTGGAGTACTTGTCAAATATAATTACGTGTTCTCGGTAGTGAGCATTTCATGTGTTTTTTGCTCAGACTTGTACACTGATGTTGATTTAATATTTTCAGATGTAATTGATTGGATAAATACTGAAGATATGATATAGTTGGATGATCAAAAGAAAAATAATTTACACGTTAACCGAGTTTTGAGACCAGCGGCCGAAAATGGATCCTAAGGAGGAGGTAATTATTGCAAAATATACCCTTAGATGACTGACTAATCTTTTTGGTTGAAGTGTACATGTCAATATAGTGTGTGAAAATTCGTTATTATTATGCTAGACACAGTGTCAGTTGCTGACTTTCCACAAGCTAGAGATGCGGAAAAGTGATTCTGGCTGCACTGTTGGCAGCAAGCCCAGTCCTAAGGTGACAGTACCGTAATGGACATGAACAACCTCAAAAATCGGTTCAAGTTTACTTCGCGATACGCGACGCTGCTAACTTAAGATAAAATGATTGTATCAATGTGCGTGTGATTGAGGCTTTGAATTTGTACCGCCAATATTACCGGAGATTGTGGTTAGGTTGAAATTCAGCCTGCACCAGAAAGAAAACAGAACCTTCTTGTCACAGCAAAAGACACGAGGAATTTAGTTATTTAAGCAACTTTCATAAACACTATATCACGTTGTGACGTCATGTATCGTGACATAAACTACTCCCCAAAAATCTTATTTCACTATTTAATTATTATTGTTCGATTTAATACCCTGTATCGGAAGCATACTGTAATAAATTTTATTTAAACGGGCCTTTGCATCTCCATACTTGTTAGTTATCATACCCATTCCGGTTCGAGCGCAACGTCAGGGTCCCAAGAAGTAAATGTGCTATCGGTCTGAAATTTACTACACACGTTCCTAAATGCATATTATTTCATAAAACGGTGCATATGAAGCTGTCAAGCGTATGAAAAATGTATAAAGTTGTTTGAAATATGGGTAGCTCGTTAGAAGTAATCACACAATAAATGTTATTACCGCCCACGTTATTGCATGTTGATATTTTTCTGCGTGTTTCTTACTTTTAACTATTGGTCCAGGCTGCATTTCAACCTAACCACAACTGCTATTAACAAACATTTAAACTAACTTAAATTCTCTGTATCCAACATCCGTTACGGTAGCGCCATGTTTTACCCTGGAAGGTAGGCTGCCATGCAATATATCTTACCATTGAAATCCAAAATGTCGCCACGCACATATGAATTGTAAATGTTAATGATTTTCTTCTTATCAAGTGTCGGTAATTTGCAGGTGGAAAGCAGTTTTTATCCAATAATGAAGACTTAAGAACACGTGGAATAAATATTAACAGCTAATAACGTGCATTTATTGCGTGATTACTTCTAACGAGCTACCCATATTTCAAACAACTTTATACATTTTTCGTACGCTTGACAGCTTTACATGCACCGTTTTATGAAATAATATGCATTTAGGAACGTGTGTAGTAAATTTCAGACCGATAGCACATTTCCTTCTTGGGACCCTGACGTTGCGCTCGAGCCCCCATTCCTTATTTTGGATGCTGCTGGTATTTTGCTTGAATAATTTCTTCGCAAAAGATTCCTTGTTGAATTAGTTACTAGCGTAGAATTATCGGGATTACTGGAGATCGAGATTCCGTCAGGAGTTATCATAATACTGCAGTGGTCAATAGCAGAAACACTAGAAATTCTTTCCGAAGTACATTTAACGGTTTCATGGTGGTCCAGGCTGTATTATATCCTAATTTCTGCTTGAAATCAATGGTTCAGGCTGTATTACAATGGAATTACTGCTTGAAAATAATGCGTCTTGCGACTGACTACAGCATTATTCCAAGGATATTTCTGAATGTTGTAGCAGAATCGTGATCTCCAGTAGACCCGAATTATCATTATTTTTTTAAACTATTCACCATTCTCAGTATTAGTCCTAATACATCAAGCCAAACCATGTTATTGGTTATTACTACTTTTACCATATCTTTGTTTAGATTAAAATCTGTGGCGAATACAGTAGCTACGAATTTTGTTTCTCATGGAAAAATATGCCTTATTAAAATGAATACACATGAAAATACATTTGTGTTAGGGAATGTCTGTTCTTATTCCACCATCTGATTCTGTGAGAATAGTTATAATGTTATCTGAGGGGATCTGAAAACAGAGCAAACCCATTAATTATTAAGTCAATCAAGTTGTTGCCATCTACTCAAAAGATTTTGCAATAGGAATAGTACATCAAATTCAGGTGTTTCATATAAAACATAAGCACTTATACAGCACTACATTGGAAAACAAAACACTTGAGATCGCGATTCCTGTGCAACATCATTCACTAAAGATGTCATAATACTGCTGTTGTCAGTCGCAAGAGGTTCTATTTTCAAGCAGAAATTCCATTGATACAGCATGGACTATTATTCTCAAGCAGAAATTAGGTTATAATATACCTTGTACCAGTATAACACTGTTAAATATACTTTGGAAAGTATTTCTAACAGTGTCTTACAATTGACCACTGTAGTATTATGACGTCAAGTCCATGCAGAATTACGATCTCTAGTAATCGCCAAAACGCAAGCAGATGACATCTACTCTGTAATCACTTGGAATTAATTCCTGTAGTTATGCTTAATTGTAGTGTACCCATCTGATGTTGAAAGGAGGAAAGTGGAGTATTGTATTTATTTGATTTTACTGATTGGAAGAAAATGACCATCCTTTATTGAACAGTAGGCCCTAAGTAATATCGTATAGGGAAAATTGGATGAATAAATGGGTCTAGTGGAGATCGCTATCCTGCTGCAACAACTAAGGTAATGAGGTTATAATACTACGGTACTCAAATGCAAGACGTATCAATTTCAAATGGTAATTATGTTGCTAATGCTTGTTCGATGGAGAGCTGTTGTAGTTGAATTGTAAAATGTATTATTTTCAAGAAGTAATTAGGTTGTAATTTACTCTGTACCATAAATATTGCAATTGACTACAGGAGCATTATGATGAGTTATTCTAATGGAATCACAATCTCTACCAATGCCAAATAAAACAAGGTTCGTTTGCACCACTGGGCACACGAATTGTCCTTTTAGTCTAAAATGTGGTATATACGTTAGTTAGTTGGTAGCATTTATGAAAAAGTGCACATTAAAGTCACAAAAAATAGTAATGAAGAAAAGTCGCTCTATATTTGGATAGATGATGCTTCCACATTTTGCATTGCAGCCAATACTCCGTGACTAAATGTGGTTGGTGTCAAATAACAACTGTGCAGCCAGATGTTGGTTAGATCGAAATGCAGCCTAGAATTTTGTTTTATTATCATTAATAATTGTGGTAGAGTACATGCTTTGGTGGCAATTCACCTAGTCATCTAATTACCCTCTTATTATTATTATTATTTTTAATTATCATGTATACTTTGAGTGTTAAATTCCACTCCCCATCTACATATGTGATTTTTGAATTCTAATTTTAGATTCCTTAAATGTTTTTGGTTAATTATTCTTCACTTGGTAATTTATTCCAATCCCTGACACCCTTACCCACAAAAAAACCCCATTTCTAATTCTTCAACCAATATCCTTCCCAACCTCATCACCAACATATGCGTTACACACTCCCAGCACTCATTTAACTGATAACTTAAGCTTTTTTGATTGGGCTGTCATGTATGAGTATAAATGTCAATTTGTGGTCAGCTGATATTGTTACTACCGAGCATGGTAGGTGAATGGTTAGCGTTCTGGTCTCGCATTCAGGAGGATGGCAGTTCGAATCCCCATTCTGGCATCCCCAGGTGAATGCAGGGATGCTTTGTTCAAAATAAATAGGCCATGGCCGAATTCCTTCCCGTTCATTGCCCCCAGTCCTTTCCTGCCTCTAATGACCTCAACGTCAATCAGGTGTATAGCCATAAAAAAAAAAAAAATTGTTACTTAAGGGGACTGGCTTACCATTACAAACTGGATTCTAGACAGTTACTGGGACTTCACCCGAGGGAGTTGAAGCACCCCTTATTTTAATACTCTTTAAAGTGTGCTTATTTTAATAATCTTTAAAGTGTGTGGTGGAATTTTTTTGCTTGTTTTTTTTTTTGTATGTTCGATATGAACAATATTATTATTTCAAATGAGCACTTACAGCTGGTTAATGCAATCAACAGTTGTCTGCATCTTTTAAATTTTGCTTCTTGGAAAAAATTTAGATGTAAGAATGAAGTCTTTCTTGGCATTGTATATGAATCATAATGTTTCTGGAAACTATCCAAGTGAATCCACTCAAAGTCTTGGCCAAAATGCTGCATTTTATAAATAGACTCCCACTGCTAGTTTCCCCCCGAAAATTGTATTAATAATGATTTTATAGTTTTACCATTTTTTGCCATCAGATGTTTGAAGTTCTTGCTACAAGTCAAACTACTAATTCCATCCTGTTATGTCAGCCTGAAAGCTGAAATAATTGTAATAATCAGCACATTAATTCATAGCAAGATTCTGGATCTCCTAACATGGATTATTTTAGTAATTCGCTCAGTAATATTTCTCAGAAATATCAGGGAGAATGTTGATCATGGGTGGTGATTTTAATCTACAGTTGGTTAATTGGAATACGGGTACAATCATGTCAATCAGAAAAGATAATTGCCGAACCATTCCTTGAATCATTAGTGGAAAATTCTCTCAAGATAACATTTCATTTTGGATATCTTTCTTAAAAGCAACACTGATATTTTTGATACAGTTTGTAGAGAAAAGTGTCTAAGCAAACACAAGGAGGGTGTGGTAACTTTGACTCCGGTCTGACAGTGAAACATAAAGACACTCTCTTTAGAGATGGGTCGTTCGTGAGTGAATCAGCTCTTTAGAACAGTTCTTTTGAAAGAGCGAGTGAGCAGTCGCTCACTAAAAGTGAGCGGTAGTTCTTCTTGGAAGCCGTAATGACGGTGGTGTGTCGGCGTCGATTGAACTTCAGTCGAGTGGGCGCAGACAATGTCGGTTCCGGCTTTGCCATTCTCGCCCGACCCTTGTTTGTTCTCTGTTCCACGCCGTTCATTGTTTATCCACTCCGCTATGAAGAATAAGAAACGCCGAAGATCGAGAAGAGCTAGTTCGTTCGCAACGTTCGATTCAATCACTCAGCACAGCTCGGAGCAGTGAGCAGTGCCACTGGAGAGCTAGTTCGTTCGCGACGTTCGATTCAACCGCTCAGCACAGCTCGGAGCAGTGAGCAGTGCCACTGGAGAGCTAGTTCATTACCGCTCCGCTAACCGCTTCTCTTTCTCTCTCTCCCCGGTAAGCGTTATGCTATATGTTATTTTAAGTTTTTAATCTAGACTACGATCCAAGTTTATTTAAATGACCACTATAAACGTTTAAACATAATCGTAACACCAAATATTTATCGATACGTTTTTCATAGATTTGTGTGTTTATTTCAAGTTTCCCCTTCTCTGTAACAGGTCAAGAAAATGAGCAGACTTACCAGTGATGTTTGGTATCATTTCGAAAAGAACGAGAAGGACAAGAAAGGGAAATGCAACTATTGCAAGGCGATTTTATCTACGAGTATATCGTCAGGATCGACGACCAATTTGAAGAGACACCTTAAGACTTTGCACCGGTCGATACCATTAAAACGCGAGGGAAATGCACAGCGATCACGTTCGCCTTCAGTGGATGACTCTGGTGTTAGAACTTCTCATCGAAGTGACTCTATTCCACTCCCAAAAGCAAGTAGTTCTAATGCCAGTGCCTCCACGTTTTCTCTGGAATGGTGCAGCTTGGACGACACCATGGCTCGGAGACCGTCACCGTTATCGACGCCGCGGTTTGCTCAGACATCGATGAATACATTCGTTGATGTAAATCAACCAATCTCAATTACTAGGAAACGGGCTTTAGATATTCAGTTACTAAAAGTGATGTGTAAAGAATATCACCCCTTCTCTCTTGTCGAGGATGAGGAATTTCAGAAATTCGTAAGAATTAGAGATGGAGCAGACGCTCACTTAAAGTGAACGGTAGTTCTTCTAAGCCAGGGGTCCCCAAAGTGGTCGGTATCGACCCCTGGGGGTCGATAAGAGTTCTCCAGGGGTCGATTAATACACGGGGGTCGAAAGGGGGTCGATTGATAATAAAGGTGATCAATTAAATTGTCTAGGAAAAAATGGGAATATGCCAATAAAAATTCAAAATAACTGACTACCCCCATTATAACTTGAGTTTTACCGAAGCCTGCGTCGCTTTAGGTATGTGTTAAGGAGAAAACATAGGTACTGGAGCGGAGGGCATAGCAACGACGAGAGAGAAGAATAAAAGCAGCGAAAACAAATAAACCAATTGGATTGTTGCGGTGATTCATACTGGGGTGCAAAGTGGTGAGGTAATAATGGAGCAAAGCTTAGGGTTCAAACTGTTTGATTTCGCCGCTTTACTCTTCACTCGCATTGCTGGTTTGCTAGTGGTTATTCCTGTGAGAAACGAATGTAGACCAATTTATGAATTGTGTCTCTTCTCAGGTCCGTCTTTGGGATAAGAAAGAAGTTCAACATCACAATTATTTTATTTTAGCTAAGCTACATGATGAACTCATCAAGTATTAAAACTTTATTTTTTATTTACTTCGGTTATTTAAACATTTTATATTCGGGAGGACGCCGGTTCGAACCCCGTCCGGGCATCCGGGTTTGGGTTTTCCATGGTTTCCCCAAATCACTCAAGGCTCTAATGCCGGGATGCTTCCTCCAAAAGCCATGGCCAAATTCCACCGCGCTGTCGACGAGTTGTAAAGCCACAGTGGTGATGGGGTGGGGGGGGGAGTGAACGCTGCTGGTTCATTATACAGAAGTTGCACTGTTTAACGCTAGTATGGTTTCCACTCTGTATTGTATATCTAAATGTAGAGTTTGTCCTTCACATAGAAAATATCGTAATATACTGAAACCCATTAAATTTAGATACTTCTGTTTTATCTTTTTCCTATCTAATTCTATTGAATAGGTAACTTTTAGATGTAATTATTACTCCTTCCAAGTCTAGTTATCTATTGTTAGCAAAAAGTAGCAACAATGCACTCTGAGAAAGAACAGGCAGTTCTTTATAGCTCGTGCGGGAATAAGTTGCATCTCTTACTGCCGCTGTTTTGTTGTGCTGCGATCGTATCGTTCATATTATAAATCTGAGTTTAATTCCTACAATGTCGTCTACCAGTGCTAAGAAGATCACCCTAACATAGCAAAAAAAGGCAAACCGTACACTATTGGTGAAGAGATTATATAATACCAGCTCTAAAAGATGTAATTGAAAATGTTATGAAGAAAGACTCTCAACTAGTTTTAAAGTGCATACCATTGAGTGCAAATACTGTGCAGCGACTTATAGAGGAAATGGCCAATGATATGGAAAGAACTTTGACCTCTGAGATACAGCATTGGAAGTTTGCTGTTCAACTTGACGAATCAACTTTCGGAAGTTCAAATCTTCTCATGGCTTATGTTAGGTTCCATAGTCAATCCCTGAATGACACTGTTGATGAATTTCTGTTTGCTAAATATCTTCAAACTGATTAAAAAAGTGAGACAATTTTTTTATGTTTGCAAGATTATTTGAACAAGCACAACATTACTCTCGGGAATATTACTGCAGTAGCTACTGACGGTGCACCTGTTATGGTAGGCCGTTATAGAGGATGTTTTGTCTTTCTGAAGGAAAAGGTTCCTGAAGTACGTACCGTTCACAGTGTCCTACACAGGCAGCATCTTGGAGCCAAAAAATTGAATGGCGAGCTGCAAGATACCGTAAAAGTGTGCGTTAGGTTAATTAATAAAATTAAATCTCATCCTCTCAATTCCTGATTGTTTGCGAAGATATGTGAAGAAAATGATGAACCTTCCAATCAATTACTTTTGCACACTGAGGTAAGGTGGTTGTCAAGAGGTGATAGTTTGCAGAGGCTTGTTGACTTGTTTGACTCGTCTGCAGAGTTTCTTAAAAATGTGGATCCGTTATTATGTGACGAGTTAAAACAGTGCAAGAACCATCTGTTCTATTTGGTAGATCTTTATTCGAAATTTAACGAAGTACAGAAGCGTTTGCAAGGAAAAAATGTTACAATTGTTCAAGGTCGAACAATTGTAATAGCCTTTCACTGGTACGTAAAGATTTTAAATATTTCAAACTTTTGACTACAAGAAAATGAAGAGATACTTGACGGTGATTTGGAGATATATATTAAACATCTCGATAAATTAAGAGAAGACTTCAAAGCAAAGACTTGGAGAACATGCTTGTTCCTGAATGGTTTGCTTCTCCATTTGATGTTAAAATTGATAATGAAGGTAATGAACCTGGCTTAGAAGATGAACTGCTTGAAATATGCGTAGATCTGGAAGCTAAAGCATTTAAAAAAATATAAAAACCTCAGCAAATTTTGGAGCAGTAAAAATATTGCTACAAAATACACCAAGCTCAGATCAGAAGCTGAACCTTTCTTACTTGCATTCCCAACTTCATACATGGTTGAAGCTGGCTTTAGCCTCGCGATCGCTATTTTGACAAAACAGAGAAACAGACTGAACTTGGAAAACCGTGGTGATTTGCGACAAAAACTTACCAATTTTCAACCAAATATCAGTAATCCTGTTGCTGCCCTTCAGACCCATCCATCTCACTAATATCAACTACTTTAATAAAAAGGTATGTTAACATATTTTTAATGTATTCAATAGCAGTCGTAAAATGGCAGATGTTTTTTCATCGAATATAATTTATTTAAATTTTCAATGATTATTTTGTGTTTTACATTTTATGTCACTTACAGCTATAGGCTACTTTCCATCTATCTATATTTTTTTATTATTTTTTACGATTATAATAACGGTGTAAAATATCTCATTTTTCTGTTAGTGTTGTTGGGAGGATTTTTTTAAGGTGTGGGAACTATAAATACTTTCCTTGGGTTGTTATGTAAGTCTGCTTATTGCTTAGCATCAGAAATGCTAAAAATAATTTTTATCAGTGGCGGATCCAGGAATTTTTCGAGCCGGGACAAAATCTGTGGGAATGCCGCCCTTTGCAACATTATTTGGAGCCCCCATTTTTGCCCTCTGACCCCAAGTGTCGCCGCCTTGATTGTCTGCCAAACACATTGTTGTCGCCACCCCAACTGTCAGCCAAACACATTATTGACGCCACCCCGATTGTTGTAAATCGCCGCCCTTCAAACATGATTTTGATTTTTCCGCCCCCTTCAAGTTGGCATCCCGGTTTACACCCCCCCTCCCCCCCAGATCCGGCACTGGTTTTTATTAAACATTTAATCTGGGGGTCGATAAGAAGAAAAATGTTCTATGAGGGGGTCGACGTGATAAAAAGTTTGGGGACCCCTGTTCTAAGCTAAAAAAAAGGTCTACTATTTGTATTGCAGTCGACATAAGGGGGTATTTTCAACGGAAAGGGGGGGTATAATCGGATTGTGAGGGGTGAGACCTAAAAAAAAGGTCTCAAATAAAACTGAGCTACTGAGCAAGTGAACCATTCAAAAGAACTAGTTCTTTTCATTGAGTGATCAAATGAAGAACCGCTCTTTTTAGTGAATCACTTTGCCCATCTCTAACTCTCTTATATTGCTTCAGTAAGGCAAATGATGCAAGTATGGTATACCATGTGTCAAAAGTTTTGAACCTACTTGCAGGATACAAAAGGTGATTAACTTTGAAATAATTTGAAAACAATAAGATGGAGGTGTTCAAAACAATTTGCTACTAACAAGTTCATTAAAGTTAGTAAGAACTTTCTGTGGTTGAATTAGGAAATAAAATAGTTTCTCAGGAACTGAGCATGGTGGGTGAGTGGTTAACGCTTTGGCCTTGCATTCGGGAGACGGCAGTTCGAATCCTCGTCCGGGCATCCAGATTTGAGAGTTCCGTAGTTTCTCCAAATCAATGCCGGGATGCTTCCGAAAAAAGGCTACGGCCAAATTCCTTCCCGTTCCTTGCCTCCAGTCCCATCCTGCCTCAAATGACGTTAACTAGGCATAATGCAATAAACAAAAAAAAAAAAGTGTGTTAAATTTAAAATAGTTATGGTTGGCAGTGCATGAAACTTTTAAAGAATTCAAAGTCAGGACTTTGTATCTGCAGACCTAATCAACAACCCAATAAGTTCTGGTAATATATCAAATTAATAACAGGCTCTCATAATGTTATGCAGTCACTAATTAATGAAAATGGGAAGTTATCAGAAACTAGAGGTAGGAAAAGCAGAACTTTTGAATATTTTCCTCAATGATTTCACAACGGAAAATGTAGAGGAGACCGCGATATTTGTCACACACACTGACAAAATTATGAAAGATATTCTTGACATTGAGGGAATAACTAAACTGCTTAGGAATGTAAAAAGCAATAAGACTTTCAGAGCAGACTGTATTCCTACTTGATTCAACTCCAAGTATACAAAAATTATGCAGTAATTTATCAAATTATGTTTAATATCCTTGGTTCTAGGAAATGTACCAGCTGATTGGAAGACAGCCATTATAAGCCTAGTGTTTAAGATTGGGAATGTTAATGACCCTCAAAATTATAGGCCAATCTTACTAACTTCAATATTTTGTAGAGTTTTAGAATACACAATCTGTTCAACTGTTAGGCATGCTAGGGGTGCTATTAAAATCGGATCCAGAAAAGTCTGATGTGAGACACAGCTTTTAATTCAGTACTTGGGCCATATGAGTGGTCTCAGGTTGACATTTTATTATATTTTGAATCAGCTCATACTGGGTTACTTACATAACTTCATTGCTATGGCATATCTAGAAAAATACGCAACTGGGTTGCCTACTTCCTGAAGGGTAAATAGAACACAAAGTGCACTTCTCATGGTGAATGTTCTTCATTCACCATAGCGAGATCTGGGGTTCCCCAGAAATGTGTGATTGAGACCCTGTTGTTTCTCATATACATCAATGACTTTTACTAAGTAATGGAGCAGAAAGTAAGAATTTTTGCTGATGAAGCTATTATTTATAACGAAATAAAATCTAGGGTGACTTCGCTTTGTTACAAGGCAATGGTGTAAAAACAATAGCCTGGCACAAAAACTATCTGTTAAATGCTAAGAACAGTCCTGCATATAATTAAAAAGCTGATACCAGTTAATGATGCAGTCCTCAGTCTGTTAGGTTCCAGTAAATATCTAAGTGTAACAATTCATAATAATTTGTTGTGGTATGAACACATTGAAAGGGTAATTGGGAAAGCAAATCATATGCTCAGTTTCCAGGGTCGTAATTTAAAACAGTGTACTCCAGAAGTTAGCTAAAACTTCTAAAAACTCTTACTAATATCCATTTTTAGTAGGATGGAAAAACCAGCCCTTGTGAAGTGCTTTATTGAAGAAAGCAGAGTTTTCTGCAGAGACCAGCAAGAAACTAGGACCGTGTCAAAAAATACGTACACAGAAAGTGTACCTTTACGACCAGTCATCAGCAATATGGGAGCTCCTACTTACCTGCTGGCTAAATATCTGGCTTCTTTTAAGTCCATCAGTCGGCCACTGTGATCACCATGTCAAGAATTCCATGGAATTTATCAAACTGAATGATTCAGACTTAATGGTGAGCTTCAACATTGTTTCTTTATTCACCCGCATCCCGCTGAAAGACATGCTAGAGCTGAAACACCGCCAATTTGAACCAGCCACTGTGGAACTATTCAAAACGTGCTGACATCCACGTATTTCGCTTACTGAGTGGTGTATTACAAACAAGTGGACGGGGTTACAATGGAATCGCCATATTCTCCTGTAGTTGCCAACCGATACATGGAGTATTTTGAGGAAAAAGTACTGGAAGATATGGTTCTGTAACCGACATGTTTTTTTTCTGATATGTTGGTGACACGTTTGTTGTGTGGCCCCATGGTAACAGGGCTTTAAATGAGTTCCTAGAACATCTAAATAGAATTCAGCCTAACATAAAGTTTACATTGGAACTGGAAAAGGACGGCTGCCAACCTTTCCTTGCCATCCTGACTGAAAGAAAACTGTACAGATCGTTAGGATTTCGTGTATACAGAAAATCGACCCACACAGACCAGTACTATGGAGCCACAATCTTCCACCACCCCGTAGAGCATAACACTGTTTTAAATATATGTGATTATTGTAGGTCATTTCTTCCACAGTTGCTTGTTAAATTAATAATCTTATATATATAATTAATGAAGGATAGGGAAATATGACCCATCACTTACCACAGATGAAGGCGGCTGGGACGACGAACAAAAAACAAACACAAGTTGTTCGTCGTCCCAGCCGCCTTCATCTGTGGTAAGTGTTGGGTCATATTTCCCTATCCTTCCTTAATTTTATTGCCTTAAAGCTTTTTCCTGCTCATTGTTATTATATATATATATATATATATATATATATATATATATATGAAAATAGACATGTTTTTCCCTATATTTCACTTTTCAGCCACCAATACATAGCACAGATCACTGGTGTTTGTGTGATGAAGTAGCATGGAGTTTCCTATCGTGCACAACGTTGACCGAATGCCGATAGCTGTGGGGATGTGAAAGATATGATGATTAAAGTTGGTCAATGCAGGGCGTTTTCATATTTCAACCAAAAATTTGTGTCTCCTTATCCCTCTCTTTCCTGCCACAAATACACAGGATAGACCATTGATGTTTGTGTTTGGTAGTAGCAGTAAATCTCCCATCGTGCACTCTGGAGGTTAAATGTCGGTAGCTGTCGGGGTGTGGGAGATATGGTGGTTGAAAGCGGTCAACCTGCGCCACTTTCATATTTCTGCCAAAGACGCATGTGTCTTGGTGTATCACTTTTCAGTGAAAAACAGATCACTGGTGTTTGTTTGTGGTAGTAACACAGAGTAATCTTTCTATCACAACGTTGGCCGAATTTCAGTAAATGTGGGAGTGTGTGAGATACGGTGGATGAAAGAGGCCGGTCAAGGATATTTTCGGATTTTTGACCAAAGACATGTGTGTCCGTAAATTTTACTTTGCTGCCTGAACTACATAGCGCAGAAGACTGGCGTTTGTGTGTGGTAATAGCATCGAGCCTCCCATCATGGACTATGGTGATTAGATGTCGGTAGCTGTCAATCCAAATTCTGTACAAACACGAACAAAGTCATGGGTACCAGCTAGTTATACTTTAATAATTACGCCAATACAACTGTCGTTGATATTATTTGACGGGCATGTTTTGCCTTTCGTTGAGGTATCTTCAGCCTACAATGTTTTTTCTGTAATATGTGATATTTTAACATAATGTTTTTTTTTTTAGTTTTTTTTTACATATAACGAAATTTTTCTTATATATAGGAAGCATAAAAATGACTTATATTTACATATCAGTTTTGAATTATCAAGCAGTATGTCTTGTTTCCATAAGGTATAATAAGGTAGGATTCATATTACCACCTACATTTTACATATGTTTTAAGGTGTGGTTGTTGGTCACCTGTGACCTCAACTAGCATGCTGTTTACACAGTTTGTACAAAACTGGGATCTTATGAATTCACTTTGAAGCACAGTTCTGGTGCATGACTTTGTTAAACTTCAGTTTTTGTGTGTGCGCTGCTGCTGTTCAGCTGTTTTTCCTGCGGTGCTCTGTCGGAAGTGGCGTGAGCGGAGAATCTGAATTTCATATTTACATTTTGTGTGTGTGTTTTTCTTTGTTTTAGCCAAAATGTGTATGTGTTGTGGATGAGGGAAACACAATGTAGTGTTAAATTAGTGTTGTGATGAAATTTGAGTGTTTAATGCTGTTATGTGTCAGTTTCGATGTTGATTAACTTGAATAAAGTTTGGTTGGTTAAGTTTATATGGTCACTAAGTACGTGTTTTCCTGAGACTATTGCTTTCTAAATTTGATAATTTTTTTGAAGAGTTAGAATATTGTGTTTCGTTTATTTTGTTGTTAGGATTTTCATGTCTGTATTTGTGTTAGTGGGACACTGGTTATTTTCTAAGAGATGTTCGGCAAAAGTTGAAAGATTACTATACTTAAATGCTCGCAAGTGTTCCTTATATCTTGTCTCCTTGTTTGGCCAATATAAACTGCATCACAGTTCTAACATGTCAGTTGGTATACGTCAGAGTTGTATAATTTATTTGTTTGTGCTTGAGTTCTGATTTGTTTTTGTATTGAGTTGTCTGCTTTGAAAGCAATGTTTATCCCTTGTTTTTTTAAAATATATATGTAAATATGTCATTTTTATCTGTCCTATATATAAGAAAAATTTGGTTACATGGAAAAAAAACTTTGTTAAAATATCACATATTACAGAAAAAACATTGTATGCTGAGATACCTCGACGAGAGGCGAAACACGTCCGTCAAATAAAATAATATCAAAAATAGTTAGTTGTATTGGCATAATTATTAAAGAATAATTATTGTTTTAAATATGCTTGTACATAGGGCTAACTAAGATGATTGCTGACAAAAGACCACCACAAAGCCTACTACAGGAATTTGAACATCTGCGAACTGTCTTCAGGGTAATGGGTACACTGAGAGGCACATAAATTTAAGGCAATTGTTCACAGGCCAGAGAAAATTCCAGTTTAACAGGAAGAAATGCCTAAGGCCACCGCTTTTCTCCCATTCACTGGAAACACCTCGGGGGAAATTGGCAGAATTCGTGCACCGCTTGGAATAAAAAGTTTCTACCTACCACCAGCCAAAATATGTGACTATCTCCATTCGGTTAAGTATGATCTTGGCCTTTGAGTCCCTGGAATTTACAGCATTAGAGTGTGGAAAGACTTACATCAGCCAAACTATGTGCACTTTACAAAACCAGTGTGAAGAACACAAATGCCTGGGACAATACAGCAAATCAGTCATCGCCGAGCACTTGTATGACCATGGCCACAGAGTAGACTTTAACAACATTACGATATTGGCTAGAAACCTCATATTTTTGGGATTCAATAGTCAAAGAAGAAATCGAAATTTTGTTGCTGATACCTTCAATAGAGACAGTGGGCTATGTCTTAGTGAAGCACGGAAACCAGCCTTGGCGAAACTCTGCAGAGAGTGTGGTACCTCTGTCCAGCTGCCACCATAGACGGCTCCATGTTAGGATTTGTGGCCTGCAATGAAGATCTACAGCCACACCCACTGGGCCGCGAACAGAACCACTGGACATATAAGGAAGTGCAACACCTGAGCTGCCTTAGTATCTGTCGGTAAGCTGACCAGCAGTACAAATGTTTCCGCACCTGAGGAATATGATGGAGCTAGTCATTGAATAATCTTGCAGCACACATGTGAAGACTTTATTGAAGTTATACGCCGGAAAAGTTTCCGTTCTTACATTCTTTTGATGTTTTGGAAAATGGCTGTTTTGATTCAAATTGCCCATATCTCGCCAAACTTCTCATTGGGAAAATAATTGTATTTTAGTTCTATCAAGTGAGTTGCAGTGCATCTTTAATTCTAGCACTTGCTGAAGTGCTATATAAGTTCAAAGTTTGGAATGAAATGGCACTGCACAAAAAACTATACAAGTCCTATCACAAATGCTTTTTCACTAAGTTTTCAGTATCCAAAATGTTCTTGTTGAGCTATGGAAATCTTTTAAGCTGGTCCCTGGTATTGTAGTAAGAAGTGTACAAACTGTATCAAAAGAAAACAAGAATATGCAGCTCTTCATAGTTTTTTTACAGGACAGGTAAAGGTTCTTCTATTTTAGGAATTAATAAACAATGAAGAATGAGAGGAGAGTGTTTTTAGCAATGACTGAAGAAGAAAAGGCTCCCTTACTGTACTAGAGAAAGAAGGTTTTCCAATAATCATTCACTTGCAGGAGCGGCTTGTATCACCATTATTTATAATTATAAAAAATTAATTAAAGCATGTATGCAATAATTTTAACAATAGTCTGGTATGAGAAATATGTGCAAAATTTGTTCTGAAATTAATAGAATACAACTATGATATACATGGGGGGGGGGGGGGGGGGAGGATGTCAAAGCAAAATACATGAGGGAGGCAGGTAGTGTTCAGAAGATGCTGAAATGGAGCTACATAGTTTATGGACGCTCCCTTGGAATTGGACATTACCAATTGTGAACTGTCTTCATCATCTCCTCTACTGTCATTGTTCTTAGTTACAGTTGTGTGCTATAGATTGTAATTACATTAATTTGAAATAAATAAGTATGACTAGTTAAAAAAAATGTGCTTAAGTCATCTGACTGGAAATACGAAGGTCCCTGGTTCGAATCATTGTCTTGGCTGGAATTTTTATGGGCTCTTAACCTGATCTTTATCTGTGGTAAAGTTTTGCTTTCTTCATGTAAAATGTGGTAGGATGCTTTGTGGTTCAGATTACATGTAAAAATGTAGGTCCCATTTCCCTGGTAGAATTACTGGAATAGATCAGGATAACCATGACGAGGTGCACATGAGACGAATCGAAAACAGTCCCTCAGTGGCCTAACCTTTTGGCGATATGCCCACCAATAATCCCACTTGTGTGCCACTTACTTGTGTTAATATAATATTATGGCTGCTTGTATGGGAATTCCAAAATAATTGCATGTTCGGTTATTTTTGTTACGATGCAAGCCACATGGAGTGAAAATACCCTTTTTGGCCATTGGCTAAATATGCAGTGCTATAAGAAGTGAATTGGGATATAAAACAATATTTGTTGCAATATAATATCCGCAGATTCACTGGGCTACGATGTGTAAAGATGGCATTGCAATTCTGGTTGCACAGCCTGTACCTAGAATCTGAAGATGATAGCAGAGAAAAGTTGTCTTTCCTCTATATCATCAGGCATCATATGTGTGGAGATTGTATTTCAGTGACACACCAGTAAACCCTTTGTTCACACAATACTATTTGTTTCTTAAGATCTTTCTTTGAAAATCTGAACTGATTGATTGATTTACAAAATATTTCATTCTTTTATAATAGTCACTTTGACTCACTGTTGTAGATATGTTACATGCAAATAACAACTAATGTGTTTGTTTCACTGCTTGCTTGATAGATTATTTTCCCAACTGATGTGATTTTAAGGCATGAATTGTGCCTAAAGACTGGATACTTGCCATTTTTTATTTTAACTACTAAAATCAGATTTATAAACAAAAATTTAAAAGCACGAATTTACCAAACTGCATAAAAGATTATTTTAGGGAAAATAAACAGTTACCCGTCACTTACCACAGATGAAGGCAGGAGGGCGAGACACGTAAAAACACAAAAACAAAAGAATTACACAATATTTCGACTTAAGTCTTGACGGGTAACTGTTTATTTTCCCTATCCTATCTTATTTTCAGTGCCTCGCGGCAGTTTCTTTGTTTCCTTTATCTAAAAGATTATTTTAGTTAAGAAGAGAACACCTAAGGGAGTTGAACATTTCTTAATTGACATTTTGCCAGCTAAAATATTTTAACTGTTGATTTTTATTATCTAGCATTCAAAATTTATTATTATTGTTGATGCTGTTTTTTTTATTATCTAGGGAATTTAGCTGTTTTCATTTACTAATATTTTTTTTTTGGTAAAGTAATAAGTTTTTCCAGTTTGGGCAATTGGATGAAACTTTCACAGCAATCTTGATTTCAGGCACAGCAGTACAGAGAGAAGGGAAACAGTTGTGTGAAGGAGAACAAATATGTGGAAGCTATTCTACATTATTCAAGTGCAATAAACCTTGATCCATCCAATTACTCTCTCTACAGCAACCGCTCACTGGCTTTTTTGAAGGAACATCAGTATCATCTGGCAATGGAAGATGCTAAACAGGCTATAAAGCTAAAACCAGATTGGCCTAAAGTATGTAAGTTTGAATTTGTAGTTATGTATTTGTCATTTTGAATTACCAGTTTTAGTTTGTTTATTAACTTTTTTCTATTTGTGTTATGATGTGTAAGAAAACATAGCTTAATGGATTTGGTATTAATAGGTATGTAGAGGTTTTAAATAATTTACAAATAGACACAGTGATTTTGTATTAGTATGTCATTGTGAATTTAGGTCAGTTACTGTTGAGCAACATAATTATTAAAAAAGAAAAGTGTTTTGATTAATTGCTGACATAGTTCACACATCAGTACTGTTGCAAGACTATAATAAAACATTCCAAAGACGAAATACAGACTCAACACCAGGTTGCATTAGTTTTTGACCAACGGTTGACAGCAATACAGTTTGTTGCTCCAAGTTGGGATTGCTGTTTGCATTACTTCCAGTGCTTAGAAATTTCTCACATATGGGCTCCTAAAGTTTCCTACATGTTAGAGACACAAAACAAGAATGAAAGATTATACTATTAATAGACAATTGTTATTACTTGACAGAGAATATATGTAGTTACATACATTTATCTGGATTCTTCCCATTCTCAGGTGAAGGAAATTGAAGCTAAAATATTCATTTGTTGTTGTTGTTGTTGTGTTTTTTTTAATTGGAAATGCTGGCTGTTCAGTGACGTTTGCTTTTCCGCTTTTGCTTGTAATTGCATATGGCTTTTTTTCTGCACTTTTAAAATACAAGTAGCAATACAAATAACTAAGATAGCAGTCATAGAATTCTGTTGATATTATAGGCATCAAAGATAAGGAATAGACATCATGGTAGTATATGGTGTATTGAAGTTCGTCATGTTGCAATGAAGTCCCTTTCTCAAACTTAAGAGTAATGTAAAAACTGGAGGCTCTCTCTTGAAAAACTTGAACTTTAATATTATTTTGACAGTTTACTTCCATAGTCTACCTTATTTTCACATTGTTGGAAGAGAGAGTGAGAAAGAGAGATGTGAGGTTAGGGAGCTATCTACAGACCGAGTGTGGTGGGTGAGTGATAATGTTGTGGCCAATTCAGGTTGGACAAGGGAGGACCAAGAAAAATACAAACATGGAAATCTAGCTTACTTTACCAAATGGTAGAAACATGAGAATCTTATCACAATTATTCTCCTCATTGTTGTGCTAATGGGTCTTAATCGTGGAAACCAAAAGGCAATGTTGAGACTATTGTCACTTTACTATATCCATGCAGTCTTCAAATGGTATTATGTAGAGATCATACCCTACACTCCTAAGACACTCCAACATGAGTTCCCAACTTGGATCTTGTTGTATCAAAATGCCCAGGTAAAACTGCACTATGTCTTTGCAAATGAAAACTTAAAAACAAATTGTCCACTTATGGCGAAATAGTGGAAAAGACCATTCCCATACATTCGTTGTCCTCCAGCTCCAGCCAGACAAAAATATCCTTTCATCTTAGTTGTCATAAAAGTCACTCTCCTCACAGTTTCATCTGACATTTACCTCCACTGCAAACTGTTAGACCAGTGGTCGGCCAGCATCCTCCGACCTCCATGTAACTGGACTACAACATAGAAATCAGAAAAAGTGTTGATTTTAAATTCTGTCCCTGTATGATTTTATATTTTGCAATCGCCCCTCGCCCACAACTTGTTTGTGATTGTTGGCTAACCTCTGCTCTTGTGTACCTTTGAGGTGTGTTCAAAAAGTAAAGGGAGTTTTGAAATTTCACTGACTATATTAGTCCAATTGGCACAATTTTTTCGATGTTATGTTGGCAAACATGTCTTAAAAGAATCTTTACGTTTTGAGCTACATTGGATGTTTAGTCTCTTGTCAGCTATTAAAAAGGATAGCACGTTTTGATACAGTTCGGGATTTTTTATTTGTATAAATCATGCGTCAGAGAATTTTCATTAAATTTTGCTATAAAAATGGAATTAAGTGCAACAAAGTTTTAGAAATATTAAATGTTACTTTTGGTGAATCTATGAGTAAGGCAAGGGGTTATGAATGGTGTTAGTGTTTTCAAGATGGCTGTGAAGACGTTGAAGTTGACGAGCATATGGGTCATCCTAGCACATCAACAACCGATGAAAACATGGAAAAAGTGAAAGAAATGATTATGAATGATCCCCGAATCACAATTAGAGAAGTTGCTAATGATGTTGGAAAATTCCTTTTGCTCATGCCATAGAAGTTTTCAACTGGTTTGCGAATAAAATGTGTTGCAGCAAAATTTGTTCAAAAAGTGTTGTTTCGAACAAAAACAGAGGTGATTGGAAGTTGTTCAGGAATCATTACATGAAGTCATCAACAACGCAGAACTATTGAAACATGTCGTAACAGATGATGAATCATGGGTTTATGGGTATGATGACTTTTTTTTCTGTTCCCAAAAATAAAGAAACCCTTGAAGGGCTGTCGTTTTATAAGCATAGATGAGATTAAAAGTGCATTGCTGAAAGAGGTCAATGCTTCACAAAAGATTGGGTTCCAGAAGTATTTTGAAGATTGGTAGAAGCACTGGCATATGTGTATATATCAATTGGACTATTTTGAAGGGGATAAATTTTTTTTTTTTTTGAAAGAACATTCTTGTCATTTTTTTAACATGTCTCGTATATTGGCGAAAATGGTGTCACTTCAGAAATCTTGTGCATAGCTATGTACTTTGAACCAGCCATGTTGGTGCTTATGTCAGGGAGGAAATACTATTACTGTTGTTACCGGACTGACTCAAACTATCCTCCTTGGGCTGCTATTCATGTTGTTTGCTTGTTCTAAAACTCACGCAATGAGGGTACCGTGAAGAGTACATGCCAGGCTGGTTCCAAAACGGTGGTGAACTGTATCAGATCTTTCTTGAATCAGGTGGTCAGGAAATAGCAGACGATCTTCTACACTGTCTGGATGCATCAAGAAGGGAGAAGTAGGTGGAAACGGTGGAAAGCCTCAACTTCCAGACGTTGAGCAGGAAAGCGTGGTCATTATTAAATAAACTAGGGAGTGGTGCCCCCATACAATGCCAAAAAATGACCGTTAGCCCAAATGAAGTGGCCTCATATATAGTACCAAAATCCAGGGCACCAAAAGATAAGGCACATACAGTAAAGGTGAAAGAACTGAAAATCTTAAAAAATGAATCCACAGAAACCGAACTCTCCCGCCCCTTTACCGCCGAAGATATTTTGGAGGCCCTTAAGAAAACTAAGAAAAGCTGCAGAATTTGACAACAAACACCCTGAATTCCTAATAAATTGTGGCAAGTACACCAAAAAATGGATGGCGCAATTCTTTACAAACATTATGCAGTCTGGCAACATTCCACTGGAATTTAAGATAATAGCTGTACTAAAACCAGGTAAGCATGGAGACAGCCCAAAAAAACTACAGACCATTTGCTTTATTGTCTGTGACCTACTGGAGAGACTTATTATAACAGAATCAGCCCGAGACTGTTTGAAGTGATTCCAGTGGAACAGGCAGGCTTCAGACCAGGATAATGCTCTGGAGTGAACGTATTCCGTGCACGTGACCGAAGAAGCTATGATTTATGAACAGCAACATTACTGGAGTTTGTTGTTAGGTTGAAACGTATCCTGGGCCAGAATGACAACTGATACATGAAATATAAAACTAAATATATCGTGCCGTATGCTTAATGAAGCTTGTCAGTTGTCATTCTGGTCCAGGCCGCATTTCAGCCCAACCACAATTTCTGCAGATACTACTGTTAAAAATAATAGTTTCTTAAACTTGCACAATAACACATTCACTGTATCATAATTTAAACTTGACCCATTGGAAGTACTCAGTGAAAGCATAGGAAATTAAAAATAATTTGTAATGAACTTATGTGAACTGCAAATGTTTAGTTTTAATTCATACAAATTTCTATTTCATAGCAGAAATAATTGATCAAATCGACATTTATAAAATAAAACCAGTAGCCAAACAGCAAATAAATTTACTTTTTTGGAGGATAAATTTTGATGTTTTGTTATAAAATGTAAATTTTTATTATTGTAATTGTTATTACAGAAAACTCCTATTCTATAATACACTGCCAAGCAGACGAAGGCACAGGTAACTGCTAGTAATGATTATAAGACTACATTGAATGTAAATAATGACTGTATAGTCTAATAAATGTGGTCTATCGAGAGTGATGTTTTTAAAAAAATATCTTTTTCATTTGGAAGTTAATTCTTATGTGATGTTTCTGAAGTCAGTTCTATTTCTGTACAAAAGTGTATTTAATTTAAATAGAATTTGAGGTGCATATAGTTTATTCTTTCTCTTCCTTAGAAGGGGGAGGGAGAAATTTCAATTGGGCCCAATTCACGCAAAAGAGATGCGACATGGTCATGAAACTTTTTAAAGTCGCTCCTACGGTAATAAATACTTCATTTCACACTGGTGTGACAGGGCAGTGGCATGCTCCTTTGATGTCAATTCTGCATCTCTTTGAAGTCCCTGGTGGCACACCAGTGTGGTATGTTGCACGGATCTCCAAGTGGTGTGTTTTCTTGATTATCAAAATGCATCATAATTTTGGGTTAATTAATCAATTTTTGAAATCCTTGAGAATTTTCGTGAATTTAAAATTTAATCATTAAGATTATTGCAATCATAGTGCACAGGAAAATGCCTGGCAAAAGACCACTAAGGGTTTATATGACACGGGTAAGTTTAAAAACGGAGTGCTACAGATTTACCGTCTGCAACCATGTGTCAGTCATCCTGACAACAGAATAACAGCGACAACTGATACTGGCATCAGCACATCGACATATCAAACCTATATCACATCATCAGCCCAAGGAAAGTCATTCTGTGCGTCAAATATGGAGACTGATGTGAAAACAGATAGTTACACGTTACATCTACATCTACATATATACTCTGCAGTTCACAAAATTGTGGGTGGCAGAGGGTGCTCAGCACCAAAGCTAATCTTTTGCTGTGCATTCCAATCCCTAATGGTACAAGGGAAAAAATAATTCATATAAGAATCAGTGCAGCACCTTATTTCTCTAATTTTATCGTTCCTATCCTTCCGACTCAAATAGGTTGGTGGATGAAGTATTTCACTACACTTAAAAGTGAAAGAGGGGGTACGCATGTTTACCAATATGTTTAAATGAAACGTGTATCATCTAATCTACCAGAGACTCCCAGCCTAGTCTACTAATCAGTTCTGTGACGCTTTCATAAGGACATTATCTCTGGAATACTATGGAAGCACGTACCACTCGAACGTGTGCACTTAAATAATAAATAAATATAGTTAACAGTTAGTTTTTGTTGTAATAGTTATTTGAAACTCTACATTGTACGAGGGTGAGTCAAATGAAAACTTTAAATTTGTAATAAAAAATCGAAATTTCCTGCCGTTATCCTGCAAGTTGATAAGCGTTCTACAAGCAGCATGCAGAATGGCCTGTAGGTGGCAGTATAGTGCAGATGCACAAATACCGTCGCAGTATCAGTATAAAGATGGCTGCCCCACTTGAGACTTGCACCAGGGAAGAACAGCGTTCTGTTATTCGGTTTTTGAGTAATGAAGGTGTGAAACCTATTGAAATTCATCGAAGAATGAAGGTTCAGTACGGTGATGCATGTTTGTCACAGCAGCAAATCTACGAATGGAGTAGGAAGTTCGCAAATGGTGTGACTTCAGTGGAAGATGCTCCTTGTCCAGGTCAGGCACAATGAGTTGTGACTCCACAGAACAATGCAGCAGTTGAAGCCATAGTGATGGAAAACTGCCGAGTGACACTGAATGACATTGCAGCATGTTTAAAGATTAGTCATGGTTCAGCACACCACATTGTGCATGATGTGCTCCAGTTTCACAAAGTGTCTGAAAGATGGATGCCACGGCAGCTGGCTCAGAGAGAACGACGTGTTGATGCTTGTGAAGAACTTCTTCGGCACTTTGAACGAGAAGGTGATGGCTTCCTTGCAAGAATCGTTACTGGGGACGAATCCTGGATTCACTTCCACCAACCGGAAACGAAGAGAGCGAGCAAGGAATGGCGCCATTCCTCATCACCAAAACCAAAGAAGTTTCGAACAGAACCATCAGCAGGGAAGGTTATGCTGACTCTCTTTTGGGACAAAAAAGACATCATTTTGGAGCATTACATGCCTAGAGGGACCACTGTCACCAGTGCATCATACACAGATCTCCTAAAAAATCTTCGGCCTGCAATCAAATCAATGCGACATGGATTGCTGCCATCAGGTGTCCTTTTGCAATATGACAATGCAAGGCCCCACACTGCCCGTACAACAGTTGCAACAATCGCAGACCTGCATTTTGAGTGTCTTCCACCATACTCACCAGACCTTGCCCAAAGTGATTTCCATATGTTTGGACCACTCAAAGAAGCAATGGGAGGAAAGAAGTTCCGTTCTGATGAAGAGGTATGCCACACGGTGCATGAGTGGTTGCGCAGACTACCAAAAGAATTTTTTTCTAAAGGAATATATTCACTTTGTAAGCACTGGAGGACTTGCAATGAGCGTGGGGTAGATTAGGTTGAAATGTGATACAGCTTTGTACCACTTCTGCACAATAAACAATATTTAAAAAAGTATTTAAGGTTTTCATTTGACTCACCCTCGTAATACATTTTACTACTGTGAGTGTTAGTGAGTGTTTTTATTTGTGCAAAAAAATTTTAATTGTTATTTAGTGCTGTGATATGTTGTGTGTTTATTTTCCAAGATTGTTTACATTTTTGAGTGCTAGTCTTATGCTCAGATATTTGTTATGGAACGTAGATATTGTTTACATTAGTTCTTGGTATTCATATTGGGGAGCGTGCACAAACTACGTGGCTCGGTCCAGGGGAGGGAGGGGTTAGCTGGAAGGCTACACTGGGCTACGTGGAGGGAGGGGGGGTTCCGAGCCAGACCACGTAGCTTTCCTTTCATAACATTTTTTACAGTTATAATGAGGAACAGAACTCACAACAGCATGTGAATATTTAGTTCGCTCAGTTAATTATCTCCGTAAGTAATTTACAATATTCTGACAAGAGAAAACAGTGCAAAATGTCTTCTGGAATCAAAAGGGAAAAAAGCTATGTGCTACATGTGGGAGGGGGGTATAGGCAAAAGCCACGTAGGGCTACGTGGGGGGGGGGGGGAGGGGGGTCCACGGGAGCCCAAAATGAAGCTACGTGGTTTATGCACGCTCCATTGTTGGTGATGTTTTCCATATGTTGTGTTAAGTGTATTAGTTATGGAACGTAGATATTGTTTACATTAGTTCTTGGTATTCATATTGTTGGTGATCTTTTCCATGTGTTGTTTTAAGTGTATTTTAATACCATTTTGCAGATGCTCTAGCGAAAGCTTGTGAGTTAATTTAGCAATTTTTTGTAACCGTAACTTTTAACATGTTTAGGTAAATTGAACCATTCACAGCCTTATCAATGAAGAAAAATGGCCCGTACAACTTTGTTTTTGAAATTGCACAAAAAACATTGACATTTTGTGAATCTCTTTCAATTGTCACAAGTGCACCCGAATTTCAGTACCCCAGAATTGCACATTGTGATGATTCACTTTTTCGGTTAAATGGAATGTCACTTCATTGTTGAATATCAACATGTTGGTGAAAGTGTCATCCTCTAATGCTTGCAGCATTCTGATGCAAAAGTCAAATCAAAGTACATTATCTTCTGTCAAGTGTTGCAAGAACTGCACACGATACGGTTTGAATTGTAACCGTCTTCGCAAAATCTTCCAAACAGTTTGCTGCAGTATACCAAGTTCGCGGCTTGCTCAGTTCGTTGATTTCTTTAGAGAATGCATGTAAATTTCCCTCACTCTCTCCACTGTTTCGTCTGACACTTGTGGTTGACTGGTTGTACCTTCACATAAACAACTATTGTTCTTGAAGTGGCGATACCACCGCAAAATGTTTTGTTTACAATGAGGTTTTTTTATGTACTGCCTTCTGAAAGAACATTGCATTGCTATGACAGATGAACATTTTGCATATTCTAGGAACAGAAATTCTTTTCTCACTTTCCCTCCATTTCGGGAAAGACTGAACTCATTACAGTTACTGAACTAGTGCTGCCACGCCACCTGGTGTACAAACTTGAACTAGTGCTGCCACGCCTCCTGGTGTACCAACTTGGATATTTTGGGTTTATTTTCATATATCAATCATATTTGTAAGTATAATACCTTTGAATAAATCGGGGTTTGAAAGTGAATGATTCTTTCGTAGTAACCCTGTATTAGGATCAATGGAAAATAAATGTATTGTATTGAACGACTTCATTTGTTTTAGTAAAAAAAAAAAAAAGGTTTCTGTTTTGAATACTTAATGTAATTAACATCCTTTCTTCTGGACAAACTGGTGATCTTCAGTTGGTAACTTGTTTTTTTTTTTTCCATACCATCCTTTATTTTATTGGGAATATAAAAGAAATGTGGTTGAGATATTCTGTAAAAGTTTCGAAAATGTTCATGTTATATTTCCAACTCTTCCACAAGTCAAAAATCCTGTACTTGCTCCCATTCTCCAGCTATGAAGGATGGACCAAGAAATGCCTCTTCAGTAAAATATTGTAAGGGTAGAACATCTTTATCGTCAGATGAAGGGGAGGTTGAGGTTAATGCCATTCATGTTTGTGTCTCATCTGCATCTCTCCTTTTCAGATTGAATAGGTCACATTGTTGTTGCATCCCCACCATGCCTCAGGCAGACATCCACACCACATCTTTTCTGTGTGATTAGGGCCAATATTGTTGCTTAATATCGAATAAAATCTTGAACAACAATATGTTGTCAGTTTTTTAATTAGTTTTCTTTTTTAATCAAATTGCTTAGAATGTAGATTATTATTCACTGCTAGAGATTAAATATTCCAGAATGCCATTGCTGAAGCATATGTAGTGTTAGTAAAGCCATAGTTGCAGTTGGTTTTTTCTTCATTAGTATGGTTAACTACCAAATTGAATTAGAATTTTGTTTGTTATTTTCATGTAACTGATTCTATGAGATAGATGTAGCTTTTCCTACTCTAGGTGCTTTAGCTAATAACACTATTCTGATTTATTGTAATGGGATGCATTTCAAACAATACAGGCTTGTTTGGAAATAAATTTGTGTATAAAAAATTGTCCAAAATGTTGTTGTTTTTTGTTTGTGCAGTGTTTTTTCACTGCAGCCCTCAAATTATTATATTGGAGAACGAGAGGCTGAGTAACAATTCTAAGTAATGCATACAAAGATTTCATGAGGAACAAATGTGCTGAGTTAACAAACTTAAGAAAAGACGATGTGAGGAAGCATTATTAATCACAGCAGGACTGCTCACATCCACAAAAACAAGAGGGTACTAAAAGCAATGTAATTTTTTGATGTGAAAATATCACTTTCAAAAGAATAATATGTTCATTACATAGGAATCAAGAATTTTACTTTCCTCCTTCATTGCACATAATGTTATTTTCATGGAAGGTTTACAATCCAAACTTCCAATATTTTTTCAATCTCTGCATTTTTCTAAATTTATACAGGACTGCCAGCATCGGTGGTAGATCGAAAGTTATTCTTTCTGTAACACTCAGGCCTGCCATTTTGGATGATGTGGGCTCAAATCCCTGTCCAGTCATCCAGATTTTTATTTTCTACAGTTACCTACAGTCACTCAAAATGAATGTTAACCCTTTCCTCCCTGGCGGTACTTATAAGTACCATTATGTTTACCACCATATAATTTGACAATACTAGTGTCCACTGCATTGTTAAGCCTGTTGATCTATTGTTATATGATTATGTCAGACAATGACAACATTTATTTATAAATTCTACACGAAATTGCCGTGAAATTAATTTTCTAAGCGAGGCTTGGCAGCATATTGACCAGAGTAACAAGTGCCACATTACAATGCATTTTAGATGATAATTTACTTGGTAAGTGTCTATTTCTGTTATTACATTTTTAGTTCGAACATTTAACCATATGTATTTTACCTATAAAATATTTACATGGAAAAGAAAGGGAAAATACACCCAACACTCACCAAAGCTGAAGGGAGGAATGAATCAGAAATGGGAAGGTCTAATTTGGAGAACGAGCTTAACAATACGATTAGAAATGAAGATACTAAAAAATTTGAAATTCATCCTGAAGAAATCGTGAAGGAAATAAGCAAGCTGAAAAAACATAAGGGGGATGGTGTAGATAATATTACTACAGATATCTTAAAGATAGCCGGATGTGATATTGTACCTTATCTTGAAATATTATTTAAATGGAGTCTGGATACTTGCTGCTTACCACAAGACTGGAAAAGTGCGATAGTAGTACCGGTTCATAAAAGAGGGGTTAGAAATAGTCGAAAATTACAGGCCAATCAGTTTGACTTCAGTGGTAGGTAAATTAATGGAAAGATTGATATGCAACTACATCAGAAATGTATGTGAGGAACGTAAGTGGTTTTCAAGTAGGCAACATGGGTTCAGGCAAGGATATTCATGCGAATCTCAGTTGGTGGGGTATATGCAAGATATTTCAGTTGAAATGGACAAGGGAGGCCAAATTGATAGTGTAGCACTAGATCTTTCAAAGGTGTTTGACAGAGTAAGCCATAAAATGGTAGTAAATAAGGTAAAAACTATTGGAGTGGATGAGAAAGTGATTTGCTGAGTAGAAGAATTTTTAAAAGGTGGGATACAGAAAGTTAGGGTGGGAAATGCAGTATCAAAGGAAGTGGAAGTAAAAATGGGAGTGCCGCAGGGTAGCATATTGGGACCATTGCTATTGATTATTCTAATGAATAATTGTGTTGTTTACTGTCTGAAATTAGATTGGTTGCAGATGACATAATGCTGTATAAAAAGATCAAAATGATAGAGGATTGTAAACAGTTGCAGGGTGATCTGGACAGGATATATAGTTGGGTTGGTAAACATGGGATGAAGATAAATGCAAAGAAGAGCCAGCTAATTAGATACACAAATAAAAAACAAAAGGTTAATTATGAATATAAGGTGGGGAAAGAATTGCTTGCAGAAGACTTGAAATGTAAATATCTAGGCATTTCATTTGATAACAAGCTTAACTGAGCAGGACACATTGGACAGGTGGTAGGAAAAGGTTTCAAAATTCTGCACTTGCTGGAGAGAGTGATGAGGGGATGCACGAGAGAATTAAAGGAATTGGGTTACAAAACTTTGGTCAGACCATTGCTCGAATATGGTAGTGTAGTATGAGACCCACATTTTCTGTATCAAAAACAGGAATTAGAGAGGGTGCAGAAAAGAGCTGCTAGATTTGTTTCTGGAAATTATTGCAGAATGCAGTCAGTGACAGATATGATAAAGAAGCTGGAATGGGATTCATTACAAGACAGGAGGAGGATGAGGAGGGTCATGGGAGTGTACAGGGCGTATACTGGTGATGAGGCATGGAAAGATATTGCGGTAGGTATGAAAAGTAGTTCATGGAAGGGAAAAGATGACCATGACCACAAGCTGGCACTCGATTTCAGGCACAAGGGTGTGGGAAGATTTTCTTTTTTAGGTAAAGGTGTTAGGGATTGGAATGAGTTACCAAGGGGAATGATGAATAACCTACCGAAAACGTTAAAAGAATTTAAAGTTAAAATTTGTATAGGGCAAATGTAGGTGGGTGCAGGATAGGGGGAAGTTGTTTGTGTAGGGAAATTGCCACCGGAACGTGTGCTCCATTGCAATTAAATTAAATTAAATTGTTTTAAATATTTTCAAATTGATATTTTTAAGAAATAAGCTCTGATTGAAGCTCTTCTCTTAGAAGTTTATAATTTATCCAGTGCTAGGTCAACAAGGGCCCCGGTGCAAAACATTTATTTTGGGCCCTCAGGCCAGATGGGCGACCTGTTTTTGCTTTGTGTGCTGGTAGGCGCCCCCTGAGATGAGGATGGGGGCCCTTAAGTTGTGCTTTGGGGCCCCCTGAGTAGTGGTTGGGGGCCTGCCCTGAGCAGTGAGGGCCCTTAGTGAGGGGCTTCCTGTATCTCAGGGGTCCCCTTAGACGACGGTAGAGCTATAAAAAAAAGGTCGCCAGTTTGGCGTGAAGGCTCGTGGGACCTCTAAACTGCGCTTGGGGGGCCCCAGAGGTGCGTTTTGGACCCCCTGAGGGATGCTTGGGGGCCCCCTGAGCTTCGGGGCCCCGGTGCACTGCACTGCCTAGCCCCATAGTAGCTACGCCCCTGAATTTATCAAGGTAAAAATGAAGAAATGACTGCGAAATTCTTGGATTACTCATTAGGTCAAAGAACGGTTTTAGAATTTACTGAACAAAAATGTTGCAACGAGGATGATAATTATGTTTCGTCTGTTTCATTATTATAAACACTTAAAGAACTTTTGGTTGTGTGACAATCGGGCCCAACCACAAAGCCTTTCTGACAACTTATTTGCCGACAGCAAACTAAAAAGAGAATGTTGAGACCTCTTATTTTCAAACCTAGACATTGGCTACTGGAAATGGTTGGATAAAAAGGTCGTGCATTTAGTATCGAATTTTACACACAGTGGTATAACAATTAACTACAATGGTTGGGGTTCATGGCAATTTCAACAGATGGGCCCTCTCTCAGGCTTGATTGGTGACCTGGGTGAATCTGGGGCTAGAGGACCTCTCCTGCTGATCATCGGGGGCTCCCTCAGGCAGTGGGTCCCATGTGATTTTGCCCACCCTGCCACCCTGTTGTTACACCACTGGTTATATGCAAAGAAAAAGATGGTTTGAAGTCGACAATTTCATGCTCAGGAGTCGTCAAGGACTACAATACATTCATGTGTTGGGTTGATACTGCTGATCGGCTGATGGCGTTGTGCAATGCTGACAGAAAATTACTGAAATCATGGCACAGATTGTTTTTGGGAATTCTTGATGTTATATTTGTCAATGCCTATAACATAAATGGTCTGATATTTGAAACAAGTCTGTAAAAAAATTCAGAAGATCTGTTCCACAGGGTATGATGACTATGAAAGATATCGGTAAGAAGAAAAGATCGTCTACATATATTTCACCAAGCCATCATCCATTCAAACAACACAAGTCATACTATTCCACAATGAGAGACACAATATTGGGAAACAGAGGTGTACACTGTTCCTAATTAGTAAAAATCAGATGAAGATGTGAAGTATGTAGTATGAAGAAGATACAGTCAAAACATCATTCCAAATGTTCCACTGCAATGTCTTTTTGTGTCTGAATGAGCAAAAAGAATTGGTTTGTTGAATATCATGAGGCGAACATTTCATACCAATATGAACATAATTGATTTCAGTTGCTGTTTCTGTACATCCTCTGACACACAAAGTTCCTGACGGTACTTATAAGTACTGGCTTAGTAATTAGCACTTAGAATTTAAAAAAAAAATTGAAAAAAATATGTGTGTTTAATTTCAAGTACCTTTACACAAATATATAATTAAAATTATAAATTTCCCTTTATTTCCAATAGCCGGTAGGAAAGGGTTAAAATAGCTCCTTTAAAAAGCCATGGCCAACTTCAGTCCTGTTCCTTGTATCCCTCCCCCCATTTTCATCTAATTCTAATTACATTGACAAGTTGTAAAGCCCTAGAAAAAATTCTTTCTGCACTCATCTGCAGGCAGAAAATCCATTATTTCCTATAATGAAGGTGATGCAGTAAAATCCCTCACACACAGTTGCAAAAGGAAAAGAAACAGAGTGAATAAAAATAATTCTATCCCATTTTCTTAACTGAACTTTTTTTCTCAGGGCTATTTCCGGAAAGGTGAAATTGAGCTTGCAACTGGACACTTCTCTGATGCACTTCTGTCTTACAGTTATGCTTTGAAGTTGCAGCCTAATGATCAGAGTATAATGGATGCGATTAAGAAAACTAGTGAGATGAGTCGGAAAGAAAGGCAAGGTAAATATTTATTTTTCTGCCCCACTGAATTGAGAGTGTTTTTCATCGTCAACAGAAAATTGTCCTAATTCCATAATTCACACAAAGTTCCAAGTTCCTTATCAAATTTTATTTAAAATTTCAATTCAATATATGCTGGTGGCATCTCACCATGTGACTAAGATAGCAAGGAAACAAGAAAAGCACAAAAATATGAGAGGTGATCAAAAAGTAATGAGAATTTTGAAGTTGTGCATGTTGTATCTTTTTTGTGGTGTTGATTCTTTTTTTGTGCGAGTGTAACGTATGTATTAATTTTTGGGTAGCTGTGATATTTAATTTGTGTTTGGCGTGCAAATGAGTAAGACATACATTTTTTTTTTTTTGGCGATTTTTGTGTGACAAAATGTTCTATGAGAGAGTTTGAGTGAAATTTTGTGTTAGAAATGAAATTAAGATCTGCAAAGCTTCAAAATTTTAAAGAAGCCTTTTGACATTGATGCTATGTGCAAGGTCTGGGTGTCGTAACATGTCCATTAGTAATGAAAATATGAAAAAAAAATGTACAGATTGTGCTTACTAATAGAAGAATTACCATTAAATAGGTCATGCAGCCAAAAAGGAGTAAGACTTAAAAGTTTTGCACAGTTTTCGTGATGCAACTGTTGGATATGAAAGGCAGTAAGTAGCAGAGCATTGTCATGGTGCAAAATCTGTGTGCAAAAAAAAAAAAAAAAAAAAAAAAAAAAGACCCAGACTTCGGAGAGAGAACACACAGATTTTGCACCATGACAATGCTCTGCTACTTACTGCCTTTCATATCCAACAGTTCTCAATGAAACACAACCCCGCTGTGATGCAATAACCACCATATTCTCCATACATGTTACCTTGAGACTTTTTCCCAGACTTGAAAGGATACTCAAAGGACAACAGTTTTCAACACATGAGATAAAGGAAAAATCACAGACTGAGCTCAAGCCCATACCTAAAGAGGTATTCCAACTGTGTTTCCCAAACTTAGAACTACGTTGGCATAAGTGGATAGTATCATAGTGGGACTACTTTGAAAGGGATGTGCGAAACATTTAAGATTAAACAAAAACGTTAAGAAAAAATTAAAAATTCCCGTTTACTTTTTGATCACGTCTCTTATAGCAAAACAAGAAAATGGTGGTAAGAAAGTGACAGTCTCCGAGACAGAAACTAATGGGACAAAAGTAGGAGGAAGCCATCTGACAACAGTTTGATAATAATGGCAATGAAATTGCTGTTAGGCAATGAAAATAAGAAATGATCAGGAAAATAAAACCATCACTCATCACAGATGAAAGCAGGAGGGCCAGGACAAACACAATAACACGAACACACTTTACAGTATTTTGGTCTAAACCTTAATCATGAACAGAGGTGTTTAGGAAAGGGACGTGTACGCACTGAGGTTCATGTGGCAAGTTTTGGTGTATACATACCCAATACCCTTGTCATAACTCACCCTATTTCTACAATTAAGGTTAAAACTGGAATATTGTAAAGCGAGTTCATGTTCTTGTGTTCGTCCTGGTCCTCCTGCCTGAGTGATGGGTTTATTTTCCCTATCCTTCCTTATTTTAATTGCTTAACAGCAGTTTCATTGTCCTTTTGAGTTTGTCATGTTTGTTCTTATCTTGATGTTTTCAATTTCTTTCCACCTTTTTCTTGTTTTGTCATGTTTAATTTAATTTAATTAAATTGCAATGGAACACACAGGCCGGTGCCAATTTCCCTAAACACCCATCCTCCCCCTTTCCTGCACCCACCTACATTTGTCCTCTACAAATTTTAACTTTAAATTCTTTCAACGTTTTTGGTAAATTATTCATCATTTCCCTTGGTAACTTATTCCAATCCCTGACACATTACCTTAAAAAGAGAATCTTCTCCCACCCTTGTGCCGGTAATCCACTGCCAGCTTGTGGTCATGGTCGTCTTTTCCCTTCCATGCACTAGTTTTCTTACCTACACCAATATCTTTCCATGCCTCATCACCAGTATACGCCTTGTACACTCCCATGGCCCTCTTCACCCTTCTCCTGTCTTGCAATGAATCCCAATCTAGCTCTTTTATCATATCTGTTACCGATTGCATTCTGCGACAATTTCCAGTAACAAATCTAGCAGCCCCCTTTTTTTTATGTTTTCCCTGACATTTGAGGTTCGAATTATGTTGTAACAGACCCTTGTGACTTTTCTTCTTCATAAATCAAAGTGAAGCATGTCAAAAAATTTCATAAAGGCTAGAAAACATTGAACAAATACCTAAGTTGGCCAGAATGAATGGCCACAGACACAGTCCACACCAACAATTTATATTTGCCAATACTTGAACATGCTAACTACCATAATCCCAAAAATTTTTCACCGTAAGAGCAATCAAAGTTTTCCCCCAAACCACCGCCGCCTCAGAACTTCAGAGATGGGAACTTGCACAGCAAAATATCCTAGAAACCAGACACGACCCGGCCTCAAACGCCGATAAAATTCCTTTTTTTTGATGCATCACTCATTATTGTCATTTAACTAACTACATTTTTAATTTTAAATTTTTTTTTTTTTTTTTAATTTTAAATTTATGTATCTGTTTATTTCCCCAATTTTTGTTTTCGTCTCTAAATTCCATACCCTTTTGGTATATCACTACGTCTATCACCTTCTGCGATATACATATTTATGTATATTCAGGGTGGCGCAAATGGATTGGGTGGTTTTAAAATACTTGTCAAACTATCAATTTTAAAGGTATTGGATTGAAATAAAGTTCAAAACGTGTAGTTACAATGGAAGTTTATTAACTTCCATTGTAACTGGCTCCCCCCCCAAACGTGGGGGGGAGCCAGTTGTTCGGCGGTCTTCATCCCGTGGTGGGGGGACGGGAAGTTTTAGTTGCCGAATGGCAGTCAGTCGCGATGGCTACGTAGTCCGTTGAGCATCGCAATAACGAGTCAATTGTTGCTGTGACGCGTGCCTTTCGCCGGCGTTTCAACATCCCACCTCGTGGTAGTGTTCCTAAGCGAGAAACGATATTGAGTTGGGTGCATAATTTCCGCACTACTGGTTCATGTGCTCCAAAATCGATGCCTAGACCTCGAACAATAAGAACGCCTGAGAACGTGGAGCGTGTGAGACGCGATGTCATTACGAGCCCACGTCGATCAACGAGACGCCGTGCTCAAGCTCTTGGAATGTCACGTCGGAGCCTTCAAAGGATTCTTAACCAAGAACTGAAATTCCACCCCTATAAAATCATGGTGGTCCAGAAGATTCTCCCAACAGACCATCTTCAAAGGCTTCAGTTTAGCCAACGGATGTCAGAGTTATTGGAAGATGAAAACCTGATTATCATGATGTCTGACGAGGCTCACTTTCACATTAACGGCTACGTCAACAAGCAAAATTGCCGTTACTGGGCCGACACGAACCCAAGAGACCTACACCAATCACCTCTCTATAGTGACAAAGTGACGGTTTGGTGTGGGGTTTCTAAGGTAGGGATAATTGGGCCTTACTTTTTTGAAAATGAAAGGGAGCAGACGGTTACTGTTAATTCGCAGCGTTATGTGAACATGATTGAAGAATTTCTTCTCCCACAACTTGAAGAGAACAATTACGACATGGACAATATGTGGTTCCAACAAGACGCGGCAACTGCACATACTGCTAGGATATCAATGCAAGCTGTACGCGCTCTGTTCCCTGGCCGTTTGATTTCCTGTAATGGAGATGTCCATTGGCCCCCTCGCTCACCGGACCTCACGGTATGTGACTTTTTCTTATGGGGCTATTTAAAAGCAAGGGTCTACATGAACAAACCCCAGACCATTCAGGAGTTGAAGGCAGAAATTCACAACACAATCACATCAATTTCTGGTGACGTGCTTGAGCGGGCAATGCAGAACGTTAAGGACCGACTCCAAGAATGCGTCGCTCAAGAAGGAGGGCATTTGATGGATGTAATTTTTAAAAACTAGCTTTACTAATTTTTTGTTAATAAACTTCCATTGTAACTACACGTTTTGAACTTTATTTCAATCCAATACCTTTAAAATTGATAGTTTTACAAGTATTTTAAAACCACCCGATCCATTTGCGCCACCCTGTATATAACATCTTAGTCCCACCGCCATGTTGATAATCCACCATAATGTAGGAAATTTTGGCGTGTGCACACCTCCCAAACCACATGACTCATTCTCTTTAACATGAAGAAGGTTTAAGACCGAAATATTGTGTGTTTTTGTGTTCGTGGTATATGTTTTTCTCCCGTCGCTGCCTTCAACTTTGGTGAGTGATGAGTCATTTTCCCTTTCCTTGTAATTTAAGTTACTAGATGACAAGTTAAAATTGCTGAGGAGAATGTTATTTTTATTTAAAATAAGATAGGATAAGGAAAATAACCCATCACTTACCCCACACTAGATATGTACACATCCAGACCTACCACATGAATTATAAGTTATTTTGAATGAACAATTCTACTGCAAAAGCTTTGTGCAAGATGGTTGTTGCACTTGCTAATAGCATAATAGAAACAAATTTACTATGAACATTTCTGATCTGCATTTGCAGCATTTTGCCAAAAACAAATCTGATTATTTCCTGTATGTGTTCTTTGAATGAGTGAGTGAATCATCATTACTCATCAGAGTCAAAAGGAAAGAAACATTGGCTAGCAATCAAATTTAAGTGCTATAAGAAGCAAAGTTCCTTTTGTCTTGTGGTGTACTAATATGATTTTATCTGTTTTCAGAAGGATAAAAAGTTGATGGGGAACATTGTCTGAATCTTTTAAATAGACTAGATGAAGGGCATATGAAAGATTTAAGAAAGTAATAAAGGCAATAAATGCACGTGCTCTCAAAAGTTTTGACAAAAAAGTGAGAGTTTTTGTTTCTAAATAATGTATTTCCATGACATAATAAGGAATTTCATGAACTATAGATAAAATAATAACAAAAGTTGTGACATAAAAAGTCGAAACATTTTAAGAGTTAGCAGGTTGCCAGCTTTCATTTGTTACCCATGAAGGTTATCTGAAGATTTATTCCTCCAATCCCCTCTCCCCACTAAATGCTCTAAATTATTTTTACCCCCACCATATTTTCATCAGATTTTTCTATACCATCATGTTAAGCTTACTAAGAACTAAAGCAATGCATGATAACAAATTTAAAGTATATAGAAGTTATCATGGTGTGATGGATGTCCTGAATAATGGACATGCGGTTTGAGAAACTAAGGATTCTATAAGGGTTCTATCTTTGTTTCAGATGTTAAAAAATTCTACAACATTAAGCGATTTGAGCAGTAAATTGTATCAACACATACTCTGTACCTGAGAATTGGCTCTCTTCAACTTCTGCCACTTCACAGTTCTTAAACACTTCATTGTTATTTCTCCTTTAACCAAGAGAAAATCATAACCTACTGGTATGATTGCGGGATAGTGTCATTAAAATATTATTTGAGTAAATGTTCCTGATTTTTTTAAAGAAAAAATACATTTCAGATTAATGAATCTGTTCTGTCATCATCACACTACACAAAAACATTTTAGTCCAATGTCATTTTGTTGTCTTCTGAATTTTATCCCCAAATCTTTTTATGCCAACAGTTAGATTGCCACCCTTTCTGTTTCAGCGGACTTCCAGATACCATGGTTAGGAGCAGGAATTGGAATTATCATTGGTGTCGGGACAGTGATTGCAGATTATCTTTTAACAGATAAACCATCAATAAAGGTTAGAATAAAATGCACATAGGTTTGTGTGCAGTGAATTGTTATTTCAAACATAACTATGCGTGTAGATAATTCTATTCACATCTAATATTAATATCTGAAGCATTGACTTCATTATGTTTGTTTCTTTGTACTTTATAATCATCATGTTCCATTTCCCTTATTTTAATTTGTAAATTCCAGGATAACAGTTTCTATTTTAATGTGTTTTAACACAGCGTGAATGCATTGATAGGAATCCACGTTAACTCGTGATGAATTTTGTTGCATTCATTTCCACTAAGAAAGCAGAGAATGACAATCACTTTAAGGTGGTTTTTGTGTGCTTTTAAAATTTGATGTAAGGAGATATTTCAAATCATAATAATTCGATATTTTTAGAAAAAAAGAGTTAGAAAAATAAAAGTATGCTTAAACGAAAGAGAAAAATAGGCCTTCTTTTGTGAAAAATTGGTAGTTAAAAACTATGAAACTTGAAATGTGTATTGTATATATGCAGAGAATCCATTAGAATCAAAGTGATCTGATAGCTTTGTGAATAAGACATCATATCGGTAAATTGAAGGTCCTCAGTTTGATCCTTACTTGAGAATAATTATTTCACTACTATTTGCTGTTTGCAGCATTACAGATCCATTTTTACAAGGATTCAGTGAAATATCAATTTGTTTTTCTTCAAAGGACTCTCAACTCGATACTATCCTTTAAAAAATAAATTGCTTCCACACCAGGAAAATTTGATAAAAGATATCATTCCACAACCACAAACACTTTTATTACTGAAAGAGGAATGTTCGAAAAATTCAATTTTTTCTAAATTAATTTTGAACCATACCAGACATAATTTATCATGCAAGAAAAAACAGGCACTTGAAAAATGTTGCAAATAACTGAATTTGTTTTAATATCATTTTACTTGTAAAAATTTCACACCACCTGTAATGTTTTAAACAACACACAGAAGTGAAAGATAATCATCAGGAAAGGGGGGTGGGAAGAGAGTATCCAATCTAGGACCTTTTGCATAGTGCCACAATGTTTTAAACAACATGGCTATCTGACCCATTTTGTTTCGGCAGTTTCTATACTGCATTGTAATAAGCGTGTAAAATTTCAAACTTTTTAACAGTCAATTTATAAATAAAAGGCCCACTGGGGCAAATGATATTGGGGTTATATACTTGAGGACTCTGTTCATTCTTTGATTTCCACACTGAAGACATCTCTTTGTGAGATTGATGTTTGAGTATGTGCAATCTATTGGAGTTTGTTTGCTGCTTTTTTTTTTGTTCAGACGATTGCCAAGGAAGGGAGAGGGGGTGAGAAAGATCAGTTAAAAGTTCAGAATGGTTTAAATAAATCACGGTTTAAGGTGCTCTGGGAACACTGTGTTAGTTTTGGTATTTAGTTGTCTGTACTTTCTTTATCTTCAGTATTGTACGCATGTAAGAGACCATGCCTGTTTGTTCCAACATCATGCCAAAACAGATTGATGTGGTTTTTACAATTTGAAACCGTAGGTTCTAATTTAAACTATGAGATATGCCTCAGCGCTATATGGCTTGGCACCAAAGCAGTAAATTAAGGTCTGTTCGTAACCTACAAATTTTTACTACGATATTTCCTTTGTTTACCAAAAATGCTGAAGGAATTTAAGGTTAAATTTGTAAATGGTAAAAGTAGATGGATGGCAGAATTTAACACTCAGTGTACATAAGATGATGATAAAAAAATAATAAGAAAATGGTGATTAGACGACTTGGGAAATTGCCACCGGAACATATGATCCATTGCTATTAAATTCAGTTCAATTCAAAGACACTTAAGGTATTTCACTAATGCCATTCATGCTGGTGGATATTTTTTTACTAGAAATTGACTGTTAAAAATTGTAATATGCTAATAGTATGTAATTAAAAAAATGTCTAAACAATAATGGCTCGATAACTGTGAGCGTTATGACGTCATGTCCTGTGCAAAGGGTCATAGGTTTGATCATGATCAAAATTTTTATTCATTCCTTCTTGCGTTCTTGTTTGCTACAGTACACTGTTTGTGGCATTATAAACTTATATTTACAAAAATCCACCAGATTAAACTTTGGCTCTTCATAACTATGCAATACGAGCTCAATGGGTGAATGGTAAAGTTTGGGCCTGGCATTCAGGAGGACATGGTGTAAGCTTGGTGGCGAATTATGGATTTTGATTATTAAAAGTCACTTATTCGACACACACATATTCATTGATTAAACAAAAGGTTCTTTATGCCGCGGTCGCCAGGCTTAGGTATTAACGTTTGTCGGGTTACTAAATGATAAGCTCACACACTTTAGAATGGACAGAAATACCAAACTTTATTGAGTCCATAAACTTATGATTTCATACCGACGATATACCACCACCAAATCAATATTTAAATAAGGAATCAGACTCCTTTTCCGAGAATTGCAGACTCGTGGGACGAGGAATTAAATTGCACAAACTCCCACACTCTCCACAGTACTAATAACATGTCCACAGTCACTTGAAATTGCTGCACTCATTGCAAAACCGCTAATATAACACATTACTGGTTTCCACGTTACACTCCGCCAAATCTTCTCGTCTTTTCACAATTTCCATAATTACGACCGACATGTTCCCGCGTCCACAACTTCACTTGACGGCGCTCAACGATGCACACCAAAGATAGCCCCACACTGGCTTACTACGCCGGCCACAGATACTCTTGCATGGCTCTGACGTTTGTTATGTTACAATGGGTTCAAATATCCAACCAGCTATCCAGATTTAGGTTTTCCAAGGTTGTATGAAATCACTGTTGACTTAATGCTGAGATGGTTTCTCCAAAGTCCAAGGCCAAATTCCTTCCCATTCCTTGCCCTCCATCTTCTCCCAGCCCTATTGACCTCGATGTCGATGAGTCATAAAACTTGTAGTAGTAGTAATTATTATTATTATAACACCA
Organism: Vandiemenella viatica; assembly: GCA_031002005.1. Classification (NCBI taxonomy): domain Eukaryota; kingdom Metazoa; phylum Arthropoda; class Insecta; order Orthoptera; family Morabidae; genus Vandiemenella; species Vandiemenella viatica. The sequence continues at coordinate 124,618,781 of JARYHS010012519.1, read as the reverse complement.
GTGATTCAAAAATTCGATCTATGCAAACTCAAAGACTCCAAAATCAAAGAAAAATGGGAAGAAGAACCTGCGGAAGACTGGCAGAAATTTCAGACTAAAATAATCAAAACTGATGCCTCTTCACAAAAAACCAAAGCATCCTTGGTGGAATCAAAATGTGAGATGACCCTAGAGAAAAGAAAAAAGGCATTTCAAAATTACAATTGCAACTAATCTGAAGAAACACAAGAAATTTCTCGAAGTTCGCAAACAAACATCCAAGATTTTAAGACAAAACAAATGAAAATATGTCAACGACCAACTACAGACAATTGAAGACAACTTCAAAAATTACAATAAACATGATTTCTACAAGACCTTCACAAACCAAATCAAAGGTTACTCACCACAGAGCCTATGTTTTAGAAAACGAAATGGTAAACTTGCCCCGACAAATAAAGAAAACTGCCAAGAGCTGGCCACTTATTTTTCACAGCTCTTAAATTGTTCGCAACCCAAAAAGAGATTCCCAAAAAACAATCTGAAATAACAACAGAGAACTCATCACCACCAAAACAACAAGAAATTTATGCACATATAAAGAAACTCAAAAATAACAAAACATTAGGAGAAGATGGAATTGTTGCTGAACTTTTAAAAATTTAGGTCCAAATTCACTCAAAGAAATTGCACAAATGATCTAAAACATTTGGCAAACTGAAAAAATCCCAGGTGATTGGAAGATTGCTCTAATCCACCCACTACATAAAAAAGGTAACAAATCAGATGTAAACAACTATAGAGGGATCTTCCTCCTTCGAGTCACATACAAAATTCTTTCATCCTGTATTCTGAAGAGAGCACAAGAGCAGTTTGAGCCAAAATTAGCAGAATATCAAGCAGGATTCAGACCAAACAGGTCGTGCCCTGAACAAATTTTCAACCTCAAAACCATAATCAAAATGTGGGCCCTCGGACAAAAACCCCTAGTATGCACATTTGTGGATTTCAAAAAGGCATACGACTCGATAGATAGGCTTTCACTATTTAAAATTTTAGAAGAAAGGGAATTAGATCCAGAAACACTAAAACTCATAAAACAAACACCGATTGGCACTAAATCTAAAGTAAAATTCAAACAGTTGTGAGACAAGGCAATGGACTCTCTCCTCTCCTCTTCTGTTCATCATTCTAGACAAGGTTATGGAAGAATGGGAGGAAGAAATCAAGAAATGTAAGTGTTGGAAGCCAATCCCACTTGGCTTTCCAAAAAACAACCTCTACGTACCATACCTCACTTTTGTGGGTGATTTGGCCATACTAGCAGAAAATGAAGATACTGCCAACAATCGGCTAGAGACACTCAAAGAATGTGCAGGAAAAAGTAGAATTACAAATCTCATTCGAGAAAACTGAATTCATATGTTCAAAGACTGAAATAGCGAGTTTGAGAATAAAATACGGTAAAATCTACAGGGTCCCATACTTTAAATACCTTGGAGAATTCATCGAACCAACGGTCCTTGAGAAAAACTCGCAGCAAAGTCGGCTCCAAAAAGTAAAAGAAGAAGAAAAAAAAAAAGCATTGGGGTTAGTCCAAAATTTCTACAACAAAAAGCCATGTCAAGACAGACCAAAATTCGGCACTACAACACAGTCATAAAACCAACAGTCCTCTAAGCAAGTGAAACGTTAACACTTAACAGAAAACATGACCTTAAGGAAATAAAAAAAAAGTAGATAGAAAAATCATTAGAAACATTCTAGGAGCAAGACTCACTAATGATGGTTACAGGCTACAATCAGTCAAAACAACAGAAAAGTTTTCAAACATCAAGAAAAGGCGAATGAAATTCTTTGGTCAACTTAAAAGGTTACCAGAAAATCAATTGACAAAAAAGATAATAGATTATGTATGTTCACTTAAAAATCCTACACCTTGGCTGAATGAAATTTGGAACGATCTTAAAAGTGCAAGCATAGGAGAAACAGACATCTTAGAAAGAGACACCTTCAATACAAAGTAGACAAAAGGGAAGTTATAACTGAGTGACCAAAACAAAAACAACACAGACCAAAGTGGTCAGAAGAATGTAAACAAGCTTTCTTGGACAGAATGAAAGCCTATTGTAACAATAAGAACAACTCAAAGAAAACTTGATTGGGTCATTTGCTTAACGTCTTCCATTTATTGGGAGCATTCGCCAATGATAATAATAATAATAGTGTACTTTGTTTTAATCTTTACATTGGTATCTCTAATATAAACAATTATTTATTTCTTCAAGTTTTAGAAAAAAAAACATGGAAAATGTAAATTAATGTTTTCATGATACTGATGGAACCGGGCGTGAGATAATAGCTAACAGGAAGGAAAATTCGTACGTAACAGGTTCTTTTGCCACTTGGAGTAATAAAATCTGTGTACTTGTGGCTAGATTCTTTCTAATTGCATTATACATTTGTATGTTCTTTTTCAGATAGGGTTACAACAAATTAGATTCAGGATACTCTTGACAGTTTTTCATAAGCTCACAAAAGCTTTATAGCCCTTATCTCTCTCTCTCTTTTTAGTGCTATTAATGAAACTGAAGATATGTTTATATTCTCAATACTTAAGTGTGTATGAACAGAAAATCCAGGTGGCTAGACGATAAGTGAAGTAGTGTAGAAATTTCTAAATCTAAGACCACTGATACTGAAGAGATTTGGTAAAGAATCTAATCTGGCTTAACTCTCTCTTTGCAAGGAATAACTGATTCCTTAGAAGTGATATTTTATGAAATTTCTTTATTCTGATCAGTGGCGTAGCTAGGTCAACAAGGGCCCTGGTGCAAAAAATTTATTTTGGGCCCTCGGGCCAGATGGGTGACCTTATTTTTGCTTTGTGTTGCTGGTAGGGGTCCCTTAGTTGTGCTTGTGGGCCCCCTGAGTGGTTTGGGGCCCCCTAAGCTGTAGGGACCTTAGTCAGGGGCTTCCTGTGTCTCAGATCGCCAGTTTGCCAAGAAGGCCCGTGGGCCCTCTGAACTGCACTTGGGGCCCCCAGAGGTATACTTGGGGGCCCCCTGAGCTTAGGGGCCCCAGTGCACTGCACCGCCTAGCCCGATAGTAGCTACGCCCCTGATTCTGATAGTTAACATGCTGCATAATTTTTAGAATATCAAGTTTTGGCTTTTTCTGGTTGATATTGCCATGTTAACTGAATGTATGTTGCTTGTTCCTTATACTTCATCTTCTAAAAATTGTGTATTTGTTTTCAGCATCCAATTTTAATGGCTTTACTGACAATAGCAGTTGCTATGATTGGCTATGTCATTGGTTGGGGTTATCGCTATATCTCTAAATGTCAGCAAACTTCTTTGCTTGAAGCTCCACCTGATTTACTGCAAGGTAATTGTAATTTTTTTCCTTAACTTAAAACACCATAATTCCTGCTTTACTTCAGTCTCCTTTTCCATCATATTATTCTGCTGCAAAATTAGAAATTTAGAACCTTTGCCAATTACTTTTGCACTCTGTATTTACTTATGAACATTATGTAGATGAATTTACTGGAAGTGTTACACTTTTTCAAAGTGTGTAACTCTTATAAATTATGTTAGAATTCCTTCCTTAAATTGCAACTTCTGCTAATAGACTGTATTATTTTTAAATTCTTTCTTTGTAAATTTTGTTTTAGTCCTTGGTAGCATCTGTGCATTTTAATTCCACTTGTTTCTTCTGAAGGTAATGAAACTGAATTTCCTGCCGAAGAAACACAGGAAAATGGAAAGAGTGAACGCAACCATCGTTACACAAAAGCACAGGCACGTCAAAGATTTAAGAAAGGCAGGAGCTGAGGCATTTGTAATGAAGACTGGTACACTGTAAATGCCTGGCATCAAGACGTGACAACAGGTTCTCATTCCTGATCTTCATTGACAGTAAACCATGTAAAAACAATTTGGTTTTACAGATCAACTAAAAAATTCTGCATGTACCAGAAAATAAATTATATAATACTCCCAAAATATAAAGGTTATATATTGTTGAGCTTTAGAGATTCTTGTTTATTATTTAAGCACCTATTATATCAAAACCATGTTTCTATTAGTTTTTTCTTTTTTGATAGTTCTATTATGTATGATTACTGTACTTATTTCATTACTTATTAAACTATTGTTAATGGAATGTATTAATTTTGATGTATATATATTCATTCATGTCTTAATCTATACTTGAAGTTTGAAAGACTTTTGAGAGAGTAATAAACATAATAATTCCTGTTCTGAGTTATTTGTTATGGCATTATGTGTGGGAGCTAATGACTTAACAGAGTTATATAAGTATTGCTCTGTACAAAAAGCAATGTTAATTACAAAAATCAAAATCACTGTTTTATATATGTCTTTATTTTCCAGTTAACCCCATCCTGAGTCTGCATCCATTTCTGTCAATAGGTAACTTTTCATTGTATAACAGTTTCCTCAGGTGTATATATATATGCGCAATGGGAAGAATGAGATGTAAGTGTGTCTGTAGTGGACCTCGCGTGGATCAGCCAGGGCCGAGCGCAAAGCACTGACTAATTTGACTAAGAGAAGCCATGAGTAAGGGAGTGTGCATAAACCACATAGCTCCTATGAACCCCCCCCCCTCAATGTAGCGCATAGCTATTTTCCCATTTTGATTCCGGAAGACATTTTGTACTGTTTTCTCTTGTCAGACTATTGTAAATTACATATGGAGATAATTAACTGAGGGAAATAAATATTCACATGCTGTTGTGAGTTCTGTTCCTCATTTTAACTGTAAAAAATGTTGTTATGAGAGGAAAGTTATGTGGCCTGGCTCAGCACCCCCCCCCCTCGCTTTCCAGCCAACCCCTCCCCCCTGGACCGAGCTACGTAATTTTTGCACGGTCCCTAAGGGTCAGGCACAGAAGCTGACCCGTATTCGGGATACAAATTTCATCATAGGATATTATAGGAAAATCACTTTATCCTACCATTTTGTCTTTACAAGGTTTAATTTACAGTAATTACATAATGATATAACACCTCGTTAATGGCTGATAATGCATGATCACTGCCACTGATGAGTGCTTGGTGGTTCCTCTTCTGCATTTACAGCTTACCTGGCCACTAGCATGATGGTGACGAAGAGACAGACAGCCAGATAGACCCTGCAGTGAGCTTTACTGGGGGTTATTAACCCTGATCTCCCTCCATCATTCCAGTTACGGAGGGATAATTTTTGCCAGTCTTGAGCCTTGCTGATGCAGTAATCTGACCCACTTTTTGTCGATCAAGGTGCAATTCAAATAGCCTGTCAACATTCCACATCCCAGGGCAATGTCCCCTAGTGTTTCCTAATAATACAAACTCTCGATCCTTGTTTGATACCTTGCAATTATATCTTGGCAAAATAATTGTGGGGATAAGACACCTACCCCATTTCCCTAGTCCGACAACCAGTCGGATTTCCTTCTTAACCTAATTACAATTGTAAGAGGGTAAGTGATTTATTATCTGCAATGTTGTAGTTATAAATTTTATTGCAATGCAAATAGGAAACCTACATCATTTTCAAACATAGTCCCCTTGCATTTCAATGCACTTGGTCCACTGTTGCACAAGCTTCTTGATGCCCTCATAAAAGGAAGTTTTCGGTTGAGTTGTGAGCCAAGAATGCACTGCTTCTTTCGCTGTTTCTTCCGAGGTAAATTGATGGGCCCTTAATGCCTCTTTGAGTGGACCAAACAAGTGGTGGTCAGAAGGGGCAAGATCAGGACTATACAGAGGATGAGCCAGTACTTCAAAAATCAAGTTTCTGGAGCATTTCAGCAGTGTGGGCAGCAGTATGTGGACAGGCATTGTCGTGCAACAATACAACACCTTTCGACAGCAGTCCTTGGTGTTTGATTCGAACTGCAGGCTTCAACTTGTCGGTAAGCATCTCATTGTAATGCACACTGTTTATTGTGGTGCCCCTTTCCTGATAATGTTCCAGTAATGGGCCTTGTGAGTCCTAAAAAAATGTAAGCATCAGTTTTCAGGTGAATGGTTGGGTTTTGAACTTTTTGTTGCACTGTGAATTTGGATTTTTCCATTCCATACTCTGCCACTTACTCTTCAGCTCTTAATGATTGATCCAGGTTTGTTGCCAGGGATGATTCTGTCTAAGATGTCAAGTTCGTTACCATAGCGATCCAAATGGTTTTGTCAGATGTCAAAGCACGCTTGTTTATGCAACTGTATGAGTTGTTTTGGGACCCATCTTGCATGGACTTTATGAAAACCAAGACTGTTGTGGATGATTTTGTAGGCAGAACCATGACTAATTTGCAGATAATGTACCACTTCATCTATAGTTACTCATATAACAGAACCATCTCACGTGCACGCTCAATGTTTTCTTCACTTCTGGTGGTAAACAGTCATCCGGCTCCTTCGTCGTGCGTAACACTTGTGCGACCATTTTTGAATTTTTCAATCCGTTTGTAGACACTCCATTGTGGCAACACACTGTTCCCGTACTGTACTGAAAGTCTTCGATGAATTTCGACCCCGATACATCTTCCAACCACAAAAATGGATCACTTAATGTTGCTCTTCTTTGGTGCAAACAGAAAGTCGAGCAGCCATTGTTAACGGGAGGGCAGCCATAATTGGACTAACCTAGCAGCATCAAACCTGCACAGACATAACAACAATTAAACGACGCATGCATCAGCTAAGCAATACGACAGTACTACCAACATAAACACAAATATAACTAAATTGCGGATAATAATTGACTTACCCTCGTACATACAAAATTTGCCTTCAGAAATTACAGTTTATTATTTTATGACAAGTACATTTTGTGTGTGTGTGTATATGTGCGTGTGTGTTTGACAGTTCGATTTCAGTGTGGGATTGTGATTGTTACATGGGTACAGTTTAAAGCATCCCCTCGTTTGCCCTGCTGCATTTGTCTATATTCGCTACCAGCTGTTCTGAAGGAGCTGAGGTGTACATCCTTGCTCAGCGGCCAACGTGGACGACCTGTTTCCCTGTGTCAACATTTGACTACAATCTCCCGCAGCTGTAGTGATGTCATATGTTTGGCATTAATACATCATCTCCCGTACGATCACTCACCCCGTACGATCACTCACCCTGCACGTAACCACTCTCGGTTGTCACCTACAAAAACCAACCGCTGCCCTGCCTTTGTCACCCAGTTCTCTCCAGGCCTTGAGTCCATCAACCATATCTTTCGGCAGGGGTATGACTCCCTTCACTCCTTTCCAGAAATGTGCATTCTTCTACCCAAAATTCTACCCTCAGTCCCCCATACATGTTTTAGCAGACCACCCATTCTTAAGAACATTTTGGTCCACAAGTTCCCTCCATCAGACTATCCAAGAACACCATTTGAATCTTTTCCATTTGATCAACCTCACTGTAAAACCTGCAGCATGCTTCCACCCACCACTACATATTCCAATTCCACCACAGAGGAAACTTTCCCCATCAATGGACACGGTGGACATGCCTCATGTTCAACAACTCACATCATATACCAACTAACCTGCCGCCACTGCACTACTTCCTACATAGGCCTCACCACACAGTAACTCTCAGTGAGAATGAATGGGCCACAGGCAAACAGTCCACACCTTCAACTTGTACTTTCCAGTACCAGAACATGTCAATAGCTATGATTTCAACAATCTTATTGACTGCTATACTTTGAGAGCAATCAGAGTTATCCCCAATAGCACCACTGCATCAGAACTCCGGAGATTGGAACTAAAGTACCAGAATATCCTGGGTACCAGACACTGCCCTGGCCTTAACCACCGGCAAAATCGTACAACTTAACCTATCACTTTTTAATTTAAATAATTTTTTTTGCTGGCATATTTTAACTGGTATTAGTTTTTCATGTCAGCACTAGGTACCCTTTGCTATATATATTCATTTTAGCATTGCCTGCAACATATTATCTCAGACATTACCGATATATCGATAGTCTACTCCTTAGCAGTTCCTCCACCATTTCTCCCACTACATGGGGTAACACTCTGTGTGTGCACACACATTCAGAACCAAATGGCTTGTTTCTCTACTACTTGAAGGTTAATAACCAAATATTGTATTTGTGTGTCTGCCTTACGTTTTTTCTCTCATCACAGCCATGGGTTAATTTTCCTTACCTTTAGTATTTAAATTCCATTAATACATCATAATTCCATCAGCTTAACTCTACAACAATTTCACTTTATGATATGTGTTTTTATTTATTTCACATTTTACAGCTAGCGATGAGCACTCTCGAGGCCCACCTAGTAACTTTACAGTCACAACTATACAAAAGAAATTGTACTTATGTGAAATAAACTTCCAAATTAATGTTGCAAATAAATAGTCACTGATTTCTTTCAACACTTAAATAACATAACTTCTGATAATGCATTTATCTTTCTTTTACACTAAAATTGTCATTGCTGCCTGTTCTTATCAGTTTTAGATTTATATCGCACCTCTATCCACTTTTTAAATGCCTCCGTCTTCAATGCCACAACAATGTTTTAAAGAGTCTGTTCTGCAGAGTCAGTGCTGACAACATTAATCACTGGTTCGAAGATATGATATCTGCTTAGAATAAAATTCTGTGACAAGATTTTTTCCTATTCAGTTATAAGGTGTTTCCTTATAATCTTAATACAAGATGCCATTACTGTTACTATTTACAATTAATTAACTTTCTATTCCAAAATAACTTTCCACAATTCTTTTTTTAATAATTTCCTCCAGAATAATTAAACTAGATCCTGGTTTAATTATATGGGCAATAATTTCTTAATTATAAATGTTTTTGTTTAACTCTATATTTTACTTTACGTATTCTACCATGCCTGCATTTCATTTCAGGAGAAATATTCTTTTGTTTATCTCCTTACATGTCTCTTATTGTTAATGGAAATATTTTTAGTTACACTTTGAACATGATAAATAATGGTTATTCTTTTCTTTTTATTTACAGAGATGATTTAAATCTGAACCCAAGAAATGTAGGTACTGATTTCTGTTTTACATTCTTCCTTTTTATGCTTCTGCCTCTTCTTCTCATTTAGTTTAGTTAATGCTTTTTTTTTTCTCTCCCCGCCTTCCATTTAGCACCATTTCTAATGTCCAGGACCATCTTCTCGGTCCCTGTACTACTTATATTTTGGCACTGCACACTCTTCCTATTATTCTTCATGGCAGTTCCTGGCTCACAGATTCTTTTACTGATTAATTAGCCCTCCAGGCTTTCTGATTTAATTAATTAATTTTTTCTCAACCCCACGAAATAGTCACATCTTTCGCCTAACCCCACCCTTTCTGTATATTGAATAGTCGACACTCTTAGGTCCCTCAAGTCTTCAACTCCCCAGGTGCAATTCTCCCCATTACAGTGACCTTTCACTTATTACCAAGACTTCCTCTTCTTGATAAAAAAAATTGCAACCCTTCACTGCACTTCGAAGATCTCCTGTCTTCTTTATAACAACCTTGTCAGTCTTTCCGCTGCCAAGGTACAGTGATTTCCGCATTACCTTTCATACCTCCCCATATTACCTTGTCAGTGTTCAGATGTCAAGGTAGTACTTGTCACTTTTCATGCCTAACACAGTATTTAAATGCGATGGATCATGTTCTTGGGTGGCAATTTCCCTACTCTCCCATTTTTCCTCTTTCCTGTACCCACCTACTTTCATTCTTTGCAAATTTCAACTTTAATTCATTTAGCATTTTGGGAAATTATTCATAATTTCTCTTGGTGATTTATTCCAATCCCTGACTCCCTTGTGCATTAAAGAAAATCTTATTTTACACTGTCAGACTCTCTGACACATAGTACAATGTCCTCCAAACACTTTACATACCCTCACACTATTATTCCAGCAGACAGTGTACAGTGGCCTCCAACCACTTTTTGCACCTTCACACTGTTACTTTGGCAGACTCTCTACCACTTTAGTGTGGCAACCGCTAGACACCATTACTACCCACCAGAATCCTTTTTGATCCCCTTTATTTAATTCTTCAATTATTGTCTCCCTTGGCGATGTCCATTACTCCTGATTTATTTTTAATGCTGCGAGCACCCTCACATCTTTTGGCAGAATGTCTTGCATTTCCTGTATTTATTATATCAACTGACACCTCCCTTGGCGACTTCAACCTGCTCAAACAACATTGCGTTGTGCGGTGCAATTCTTTCCATACTCAATCATTTATCCACTACCACTGCATTTTCCATGAACTTCTTGCTTCAGAAGACTAGTGTGGACTATTTTTAATAACTGCAATTCCCCTTGCTTATGGCAGCTTCTACTGACTTCATATTTTTCAGTTTCTTTTTTTAGCTGCAATCCTTTTACTACCGATTTCTGTCATATTATACAGTAGTGTTAACTTTGTAGCTCATATGATACAAGCATATTTCCATTCTACATGTTACTGATGCCTTTTGTTATAATTCTTCATTTTTAATCCAGTTTGTATTGTATTTCTTCAAAACTTGCATCTATCTGATGTACCACTCTTTCTAAATTGTACGTAGTTAGTATAAATAAAAATCAATTTAAGTGTAACTTGTAAGTAGATCATACTCTAAACCATAAATAAGAAGTAAAAGTTGTAATACTAAAATGGTATGGTGACATTTACACATATTTAACAGGATTAACCGCTGAACATGTTTTTATTAAAGAATTTAAACGTGTTCAAAAAATGAACATCGAATGAGAATTTCAACTGGCAATATCATTTATCACACATCCATCATTATTTTCACTTGACAAACTGCTCAACAACTTCCAGGAATTATAATTTTGATTTTAATTTTTCTGTTTTTCAAACTATCTGGAGACTCTACTGTCATGACCTGCTTCTCCCACTCTGGTAATATCACAGCTCACCAGTGGAGGGTATTTCAAAAGCCTCTGAGCAACTGGTATTATTTTACTTTATACATTTTTAGCCTGAATATGGACGAAAATCACATATTTCAATTTTTTTTCCAATAATTACCTGAAATATTCTATTGACCACAATTTCATATTGAATAAATTACCTCATTACTCCCTTTTTGTATTTGTGTGTCAACTGCATACTGTTCTCCATAATCTTCTGCTATAATTAATGTAATATTATGAAGGCTTTTACACATATTTAATCAGAAGATTTACAAGATATTTTGCTGTTTCAGTTTATAAGATTCTTAAGTTGTTGACACAGCTCTTCATTCAAATATATTTTTTTCCATATTTTACACACATACACAATTTTTTTAGTAATTTGTTATTCAATTCATAATTCTTCTTCCATCCTGAATTTCTTAAGGGTATTCATCAGAAGTCACATTTTATGCTCACTTTCAAATAGTTTTTTTTAAATGAGATTACTTATAGGGAACTTAACACATATTACGCTGTGTAATGACATTACGTGTTTCTCTTAGTGCTTAAATACACTTGAGCGTAAGGCTTCTGTGACTGGACACCTCTTTGACAATGGTATTATTTTAACATTACACTTCTTCATGACTTATAATCATCTGCTGGCTATTCCCCCCTCCCCCTCCCCCTTTTCTGCTTGAATCACAATGCTAGCTGCTTACTGTTATTGTGACCCACTTTTCCACAATGTGCTGATGATGGAATAGTCTGCATTTCTGCGATTTCTTCTGATCTACAAAGGTGGCATTTCATATCTGCCAAAGACGTGTGTGAGCAGTGCTGAACTATACTACTGTAATGTTCTGCGACCACCATCTTCCTGAAGATACAATTACTCGTGTCGCCTGGTTGATCTCCAACTCCTATCACCGCAGGAGAACCTTTTTCTCCAACGATGCATTAAACTGTAGGCTCTGCTGAGTAATAGGGAATGAACTAATTCTGCTCACTTATTTTTTCCTATTCCTACATAATATACCAAGCCGTCAAGTCTGTAATTAAATTGGGGCTAGCAATGACAGTAGTATATGACACTACAGTGAGCTACATCAGATGAAATTCTCATTGATGCCTGTGAATCGCCATCAATGTCGGTGAATTTTGCATTGCTTTTTTTCTTTTTTTTTTTTTTTTCTCAACAACTGACAACAGTGTTGCAAACCTGTTGGTTTTGAAACACACACATGACTACAGCGTAGAGACCACCACCTGGAGCAGTCAGGGCCAAGCAGATAGATCTGACTAATTTGACCAAGAGGAGCCATGAGTAAGGGTAGGCCTGCCGTATCATCTTTACAAGGCTTAATTTACAGTTTGTACATAATGATATACAAATGATTCAGATGATAACATGAAATGTGAAATGTGAAATGGCAGTTATATGAACTGGTGCATTGTAATGAAATAGCTTACTGACTAAAACCTTTTCTGCTGAGTGAGGAGCGAGCTTATGGGATGTGGGTGAACAATGTAGCCTTCCTCCCTCTCTGGCCCATATTTGGCTCCCCATAGCCAACAATTTCCCCCCTGATAGAGCCCACTTGGTTACTGTTTACTACTGCACGATTGATGGCTGGCACTGATGGGGCTGGCTTTGATGCCCGTTGATTCCTCTTCTGCATCGATGATGGAGTTGGCTGCTAACATGATAGTGATGAAGAGACAGACAGCCAGAAAGACCCCACAGTGAGTCTTACCTGGGGTTATAAACCCTGAGCTCTCACCATCATTCTGGGACAATTTTTGCCAGTCCTGAGCCTTGCTGATCCGATCATCTGATCCAAGGCCAAGGTGTATTTATGATGGCCTGTCAGCATTCTATAGCCCAGGGCAATGTCCCCTTGGTGTTTACTAAAAACGCAAGCTCTCTTTCCTCATTTGATACCTTGCAATTACTTATTTCTTGTCAAAATAACTCTGGGGTTATGACATCGCTTCTAGTCAGCCTGTTAGAACTGGCCTTGTTATTTCTCATATGATCAAACTTTATTGATATTAGAGAAATTGAACAGAATAACTTTGAATTGGTCAAAGAAGTAATACACATACTGTAATAAATACCAACTGTGTGATATGTGAAAAAGCATGAAACTTAATGGAAAACATACAATGAAATGGATTTTATTACAAGAAGTAATATTAACGTAGTGCATGTGGTACTGTCGGATTACAGGCTACTAATAACAGGCTTCTCTAAAAGTAGGTATAATAAATTGAGGTATTTTAAATGAAAAGGGAGTTTAAATTTAAGTTCAATACTTATTAATAATACATATAATACTTGCAAGTTACTGGCTTAAACATTGAAGTACTCGGAAAGCTTGACATCTAGGAGCAACACAGCTGTCTAACACCACTGGAATACAGTACATGAAAGCATACAGAACACAACTGTTTCCTCTGATTTTCCTAGCAGACTTGTCTAATTGAAAAAAAAAAATGTTCCTTACAAATGGCAGATAATTATGTAACAGTACAGACAGACACATTTGACTGAGTGAGCCATAAAATGGTATTAAATTAGGTGGAAACTATTAGAGTGGATTAAAAAATGACTTGCTGGGTAGATGAATTATTAAAAGGTAGAAACGAAATCATCAGAGTATCAAACGTGGAATCAAAACAGGTAGAAATGAATATGGGAGTGCTACAAGGTAGTGTATTGGGACCATTTCTATTTATTATTCTAATGAATGATGGTTTATTGGGATCCACATTTCAGGTGTCAAATACAGGAGTTGGAGGGCATGCAAAGAAGTGCAACTAAATTTGTGGAAATTACTGCAGTACCCAGTAACTGATATGAAAAGGGAGTTACTGGAAGACAGGAAGAGGGTGAAGCCTATCATGGGTTGGGAAGGCCGCCAGGATGACTTATCAGGAAAGAAGAAGAGAGCGGCTTCACAGCATGCAATTGATGAAATAGAAGGAACTAAGATTTTTAACTGCCATTCCAGATGAACCAACTTACTTTAGACTGTGGTTCAGAACGAATCTACCTGCATTCAAAAGACCATTCCAAACTGTATCTTACATCTCTGCTAGACCCTAATTTAGCATGTCTGGAAGTGGTAGTGCATATATTTTAATTAGTGCATTGCAGGTATTATCTTAATCTAAGTAGCATATCTGAGTGTTTGGTTACCATAGCAAGGCCAGATCGTTAGATGCCTTGCTGATACAAATCAGCTGAGGGATCTCTCATGCTGTGTCGGCTGCTTACCTGACCCAAAGACATTCCTTTTTGTCCAATGATTTGCCAGCTGTTGTTTGAGTAATATTTCCATTTTGTGTAATTTTCTTTCATGTCATTTAAATGTGTCAATTGATTGTTATCTGTTTTACTAATGGCCCAGTCAATAAATTTAAATTCAGTTTTTATTAATTCTCTGTTATTCTGTTAACTTCATTTAATTTTTCTAAAAGTAACATTATCCCTCCTATCTATTGTATTTCATCAAGTCAATTGATTTATGCAAAAGAGATTATTTTTAATATGCATTATTTACCATGGTGCTCACTATTTTTGAGTAAATGACAACAACTGAGGCAAATGTTTAGAATTATTATTGTTCATGAAACATAGTTTATTATCATCTGGATATTGTGAGCCATTTCCTCAATTGTGATAGGATTCAATTGCATTGGCATGAAAATTATTTATAAAAAATTGATATTTTATTATGTTTCACTGTAATATGAAGAAGTGTATGCCAAGGGTTGGAGATCGTGTGGGTTTTATATAAAGTTTCTTTTGCTGTCCGAGGAACAGAATACTTTAAACAGAACTATAGAAGTTTTAATCAGATTGCTTATTTCTGGAATTAGCCTATTATCAGCTGACATAACACCACCAAATTGGATGTTTCAATTTTATGCAGTTCTAATTTTAATGTGTCTGGTTTGCTTTACTTGATGGATACCATGCATACAGTTTTGATCTTTCATATTTTAGAGCCAAACTGATTAAATTTATCTTTCGACCACTGAAGTCATTATCAAAGTTCGTCTTTAGTGCCCCCCCTCCTCTCACCTTCTAATAACATCATTTGTGAAAACCATTTCATTAATGTTCTAGTCTTTTCTTTTTGGTCAGCTTGGTAATCTCGTCCATAATATTTATGAAAAATTGTGGAGATGACCAACTTTCTTGTTGTATTCCACTTCTAGTTTCAAACCGCCCTTATCTATTATTTTGTACTTGAATACAACTCTCGGTATTTTGATACTGTCATTTAACTCCTTAAACTTCTTAACTAACAATTCTCAAATGTGAAGTATGATTAAGAGTCTTTTCCTTGTGAAGAAATATGACTAGTTTATTTCTTTCCTTTAATTTCTTAAAAAGCATCCTTGTAGCAAATTTAAGACCTAAAGTAAATTGCTCAGACCTGTATTGATGTTGTTTTTCTTTTATACTTGCTTCAACTACTTTCCTTATCTTTTCTTATAGCACAGATTCATAAATCTTGATTCCTTTTGGAGTGAAATGTTATACCTCTGCAATTTGAACATTTCTTTCTGCTCCAGTTTTTTTTAGAAAAAAATCATTCCTGTTTACAATCATCTGGTATTCTGTTCTCCTTCCAGATAACTCTTATTATTCTGAGTATTCAGTGCATTCCTACTAGTTTAATCATTGTTAAACTCATCAGCACCTGCTGAGTAACTAAGTTCATCTTCTTTTGTCCACTTGGCTCTCTATTCTCTGAGCTACGTGGCTACCCAACTATTCCTTTCTTTATTTCCTGGGAGCAATATTTAATTAAGGAAAGTTACTCAAGCTCCAGGTATCTTACCCTTTTACTGTCTATTTCGCAAGCCCATGCTTAAGCATCATTCTTCAAATGATTCTTCAGGTACATTATTTTAATACAACTTAACCAGTAAGTAAGTAAGTAATTTATTCTTGTATGTTTTCATGAACATGACTGGATGTACACTATCATTAGGTTCGAATACGATATACGTAAAATAAACTGATCTTCAAATCGTTGATGCTCCTCATGTACCTTCACAGCTGGTCTAGTTCAGGTGAACTCTATTTGAATCGCAATCTTCAATATTCTCTCTCATTCTACTTTTTTATGCTCCTCATTTAAAATACCAGTAACCATTTTGTTTATCAACCCTATCCCCATCTATTGACTTATAGAGAGAAAATATTCCTTGACTTCTAATGGGTTAAAACCAGTTGTTTAAGTTTGACTGACACTCAAAAAGAAAAGATCCAGGTATCTTTTCCTTCTTGCTTTCATTTGTCTGTTAGTTCTGAATTTCTTTGGCCATGATTTCACATTGCACACTTCACCTGTAATGTACTTGGAGTGTGGTTGGACACACAAGACATTTGAACTATTCTTGAAGAAGCACCAAGACTTGAAAAGTATTATTTGAGGTACCTCAAAAAAATATTAACTTGCGATTTGGCCGTCCCTTAGTGGACGTGTGCTGACAATGTTAGGAGCTGGTAAATAAAATGAAATCCCCTACACTTAATGATGTTAGCAAAAGGGTTGCAACTGCTGAACCAAGAAATTTTATGTGAAATTAAATAAAATAAAAATGATGAAGCAGAAATAGTATTTGATTACATACAAAAGCTACCTCTTCCTTTACTTTCAGTTCTGGAAATGTTTTATTTGAGGAAATTACGGCACATAGTGTTTTGTATTCACAACGCTGCAGATGGTAAATTATGTTTTATACTTACCATGACAGAACTGGTTAAAAGAACCTGATGAAGTCTGTAGCTATCTTTGTGATTATGTAAGCACCTGCATTCCATCTGAAATGAAAACTCTAGATGTGTTCAGCGATGCTTGTAGAGGGCAAAATCAAAACCACACCATTACTCATCAGTACCTCCCTTTATGTGGGCACAGCATTCTACCCTGTGATAGAGAATTTGCCGTCGCGAAGAGAACTGTGCAATGTCATGATCAAATATACACACCTTTACAGTATGACAACCTCATCCAAAATGCAAAGAAAAGATCACGATTTGAAATTAGATCCATCCAAACTCATCAGATTGTCAGCTATGAGAATTGGTGGCCCTCAATATTCAAGAAGCACACAAAGAGTCTCTAGTGTCGGCCTGATTTCCAGATTAGTTGGTAGAGACATGTGAAGGAGATATCAGAAAGGGTTTGTTGAATTCAAATTCATAAATGGATTGAACAGTGATGTTTTTCAACTTTACAAAGGTTGCGAGTACTTGATTTTACCAGCAGACCTTGCCTATGACCATAAGGTTCCAATTGACCAGAAAAGAATAACGGATGTGGTCAAGACAGTGCAGTGTATTCCACACAACATAAAGAATTTTGCAACAGAATATTGCTATGTTATGCAGGAAGTGACACAGAACTTGAGGGACAGACTATTCAAACTTAGTCATTCTTTTTTTTTTATGTATATTATGATTTATACACTTTACCTACTTCTAGGTAAGCAAGTATTTTTGAATGAAAATCTGTTATAACTTTTAAAATGTCCCATTGGAACACACATCAAATTAAATGAAATATTTGAAGGATACTTCTTTCAACAATTAATAAAATGAAAAAAGGAAAATATTCTGTGCACTTTGGACACTCATTATGAGATCATGGAGAACCTTACATGATAGGGAATAAGTGAGAAATATTAATCTTAATTAGTACTATAAACCACCAGTAGTGATTTTTTCATCTCCCACTTGCCGTTTGTCTTATCTAATTTTTTTTCGTTGTCTGAAAAACTGAGTAGCTTGGAATGTTTTCCTTTGGCATCTCATCAATTCAATTATCACATATTCTCGCACATCCGCTATTTGTTAGTCTGTTTGGCTTCCCTGCAACTTATTGTACTCGTGGAGCAAAGAAAAGAGAGGAGACCATGTAAGGGTCCTCCTCCATAACAACGTATAACGAAGTGAAGCCGAGAGGAGAGCTGTGGGTTGGGGAGGTCACCATATTGGTATGTGCAAACTGAAGCTTGAAATTACTGTTGGGTTTCTTGTAACTGATAACTTCTTTGGAATACTTGAGGCTGCATTTCGTGTACCTAGGTCATAGATGCACAATTTGCACCACTTTTTTTCCTGTTTTAAATTTTACTTAATCCACTAAAATTCCTGGTTTGGATCACGAGTGTAGCTACCATAGGGCTAGGCGGTGCAGTGCACTGGGTCCCCTAAGCTCAGGGGGTCCCCAAGCGTACCTCTGGGGTCCCCCAAACACAGTTCAGAAGGCCCACGGTCCTTCACGGCAAACTGGCGACCTTTTTTTCTTTCCTTTTTTTAGCTCTACAGTCGCCTGAGGGGGCCTCAGAGACACAGGGAGAACCTCACTATGGGCCCTCACTGCTCAGGGGCAACCCAAGTACAACTCAGGGGCCCCCAACCTCCGCTCAGGGGGCCCAACACAATACAACAAAAAGGTCGCCCATCTGGCCTGAGGGCCCAAAATAATTTTTTTTGCCCCGGTGCCCTTGTTGATCTAGCTACGCCACTGGTTCGGATAGTTTTGATTTTACATTTCATGTCAAGTGGGAGGTTGAATTCTTTAATCATGATATCCACAGCATGATCCCTTACGTTTTTATTTTATAACTTTTACATTTTGTGTTCCATAAATATTCGTGAGTATGGAACGATATTAAAAATAAAGAAGTTTGGTGTTCTTTTAATTAATAATTTCTTGTTGAAAACAACAATCAGAAATAAACAAGTGCTACAGATCCAGCAGGAGGTTTCACGACGATATTTTGATTTTTGTTTACACGCATCACTCTTGACGATTCATCCAAGTGAAACATCGAGAGTGAGCGAAAAGTTGAATCCGAACCAACTTCTTTCATCCATCCCCTTGGTAGAATACTTTGAAAGATTCGCTGTTTACACACTTCATTTTCCTTTCTCTGCGATTCATTAGGAGTGCTTAAGAAAAGTGAACCTTGTAAACGCGCCTTCAATCTTGACTTCATAAATATTCCTTTTCCTAGACTCTAAATTGACTAGTTCCTTCTTGCCTTCCGAGATACTCATAAAATAGGATTAGTATTGTACTTTTATAATTCATAATACAAATAAATAATAAATACATTATTTTATACTTGTAATTATTACTAGATGGCCATATCATATGACTGCTACCTTCAGGATGTTGAGACGATATCTCAGCTTCATCCACATGCTACAGAATAGCACGTCAACCGTTTGCACAATCACAACTACTCGTCTACGAAATGTGGCAACATCTGGAACCGTGGCTTCGCAGACATGATCCTTGGCGTATCCACACATGAAAATGTCTAGGCGATGGGGGATATCAGGTGCGCCGACTGGAAAATTATGGTTGGCTGCATGTCCAACACCGGAGGGAGTCGGTAGTCATGAATCATTTTGCAGTAAATTGCCCGTGTAATAATCTTCTCAGCAAAGAAGAGTCAGCTTATTAGATACACAAATAAAAAACAAAAGGTTAATTATGAATATAAGGTGGGGAAAGAATTGCTTGCCGAAGACTTGAAATGTAAATATCTTGGAATTACGTTTGATAACAAACTTAACTGGGCAGGACACATAGGACAGGTGGTAGGAAAAGGTTTCAAAGTTCCGCACTTGTTGGAACGAGTGATGAGGGGATGTACGAGAGAAGTCAAGGAATTGGGTTACAAAACTTTGGTCAGACCATTGCTCGAATATGGTAGTGTAGTATGGGACCCTCATTTTACATATCAAATACAGGAGTTGGAGAGGGTGCAAAAAAGGGCTGCTAGATTTGTTTCTGGAAATGACGGATATGATAAAGGAGCTGGAATGGGATTCATTGCAAGACAGGAGGAGGAGGATGAGGAGGGTCATGGGAGTGTACAGGGCATATACTGGCGATGAGGCATGGAAAGATATTGCAATAGGTATGAAAAGTAGTGCATGGAAGGGAAAAGATGACCATGACCACAAGCTGGCACTCGATTTCAGGCACAAGGGTGTGGGAAGATTCTCTTTTTTAGGTAAGGGTGTCAGGGTTTGGAATGAGTTACCAAGTGAAATGATGAATAATTTACCGAAAACGTTGAAAGAATTTAAAGATAAAATTTGTAGAGGGCAAATGTAGGTAGGTGCAGGATAGGGGAAAGATGGGTGTGTAGGGAAATTGCCACCGGAGCCTGTGCTCCATTGCAATTAAATTAAATTAAAATCGGTCATGAGTTGACGTTGGGGCTACCACGAACGTGTTATCGCGTGATATGCAGATTTTAAGAAGATCATATTCGAACGTAAAGGTGTTAAACCTGGCTAGTCACAAAGACAGTGGTTTCATCAGGGAACATCACCTTCTGCTGGTCTTCGATTAAGACAAGCACGGAAGCAACAAATTCAACGTGCACAGGTAGGTCATTTGCCTGCAAAGTTCGCCTAAGTTGAAATTTATAGGGCTGAAGATGTATCCGCTTATGGAAAACCTTATGAATGGTTGATTTCTGTACATGCAGTTCCCATGGAACACAACTGACTGCTTCCTGATGGCTGCGTTGAAATGCAACGTGCACATTATCGACAATTTGTTGTGACACACCTGATCGTCCACTCCGAGGCAAATCCGTTACAGTACCAGGCCGTGTCCCATCTAATTATGGAGGTTTCGATGGAGAATCTCCTCTATATTGCCGTCGGAATTGTTTCTAAACAGTTATTGGTGAATTATGAGACCCAATATACCACCACACCCATTGGACCTTCTTCTGCGATGTCATCAGTATCTGCAACACATGTAAAGAAAACTTTGAAAGATGTAGAACATGTTGCAAAAAATCACATATCTATGTCTCTCTTAATTTTAAATTTTGTCTTAAAGGACATTTTTGCTTAGGCCCTTATTATTATTAGATTTTAGTTGATTGTAAGTGACAACTAAATAAAAAGAATTTAGAAAAGCCAATAAATATAACTTATACCTATGAATTTCAAAATTAAACATAAAGTGGCATTTAAACAGTCGATTCTATGTTGGGCTTAAGTAAATTATACTTATCATGTATTTATGAACAATATATTTTTTATTATTAGTAAATTTTGAATTTAGTTTTTTAGAAACACAAATAACAAACTATCCTATTTGCAACACAACATAGCCAATAGTACAAGCTATGATAAATCAGCAGAACAGAAATTTCGATAAAACTTGAGAAACACCGCCCGACGCTTTCCAGATCGCTAACAACCACTCCAAACAATGTAAACAGAACAAAAACAATCAAACCTATACAAAATTGCTTATACTGATGGAGAAACATTTTAAAATTAAAATAAAGACTATTCAGACCATTTAAACATAAAATTGAAAAATTTAAACAACTCCATATAGCCGAAAATCATACTTAGAACACTATGTCGTACATGTCGTACCAAAATTTGGTGTTACAGTCTTTTAATTAACAATTCACACATTATACTGATTTTAATCATATTACACTTAATTTACACAATTTCCATTCATCAAAACAATTTTAATTCATACAAAAATTTACAATTAACCAATATTTATCTCTCTACAACACCATGTACTTAATTCATACAATTGAACTTACTGTAATAGGAAGTTGCATCTGAGGACTGTAACACCATGTCCTTCGGAAAGCCAGCCCCGAGCGTTACCGCTCACCCGCGGTGTTTGGTAACCTGTTAGTTACACTTTCTTAAGTCCAGTAATACAGCACAATAACCCAATCATCCAACATGATGTTGTATTTACAGTATGCTCAGGACATAAAAGGTTGGAAGGATGAAATGAAAAGCGTAAAATGTCACATCATTATCTTTCCCACTATGGACGTTGATTTTCGAGAAGAAATATCCAAAATAGACCTGATGAAGACAACCGAGCAGGTTGCCGAAACGTCGTCGTTTTATGACACCATCCGGCTGGACTCCCGAGAAACTTTTATTGAATCAATACGCCGGGAAAGTCTCCATTTACATATTGCTAGCATCAAGGTTCAAAATAATCCACGACGATAATTAGACACAAAGCCTAGTGGGATAGCGGTTAACGCTTGACATTCGGAATGGCCGCGGATTAAAACCTGGTCCGGCTATCCTGGTTTGGTCTTACATAGTTTCCTGAAATCACTCTAGGTGAATGGCAACTTCAAAATCCCAATGTCAGATTCCTTCCAGTTCATTGTCCCGAATCGTCTCCGACTATAACGACCACGATGTCGATGAGCCATAATGCCCTTAGGAATAAATAGTTTTAATCAGATGCTCGTTTGAGGTTTTAGACTCACCATAGCGTCCTCAGCCAAAAAACTTCAATATTTCATAATAATTATCAAATTCCTTCTGTAAAACACATAAAATCATTGAATGGCTATTCATTCAAGCATGACTGATGTTACAGATTTTCTCTAATCACTGATATATGTGCAATAGTATGCTAATAATTTATACGTCGGAAGAATATGGCGTAAATGAACATTTCTAAGGTAACGGGTAATTTTGTAGGTTAATTGTCCATAGAAGGTGCTCGCATTAAATGCAAACAGATCTTTAAGATAATAGATCACGTCACTGTCGTTTTACTTTGAATTTTTAAAAATAAATTAAAAATTCAGAACATCGATGATGTGTGATTATACTTTTTTAAGGGAGTGCACTTGAGTGTTGGGTTATTATCCAGAGCTAGCCCGCTCGAGTAGTACAGTGTTCTGTGTAGGTGTTCTTCCCCTCTCCCCCGAAAGCGGGTCCCGTGGGGAATGGACTCCCTGCGGGGAAGAGTTCTGCTCAGCAGGGAAGTCTTAAGTGCTGCCCGTACTGGTAGAACACGAGGGCAAGTGCATAACAGGTCTTCTTGACTGCATTATGTATTATAGGCTTCCGTAGGTGTAGAAACTGTGGCACTAAACTACCGGACGGTATCTTCGATCAAATAAATATACGACGAATTTGTGGTAGGATGGTTAGGGAAGTAATAAGTAACCACCATTTACAGTCACATACGAGTATAAGAAAAGACCTAAATTGATCCTACTTTAAATATCTGAAAATTTAATTATTCAGAAAAATACTGAAATAAATTTTGTTTTAATAACGTTTCCAACTGTTTAATCACCACTTTTATTTTGGAGTATGCATGTAATTAATATTTCCTGTTTCATTTTTAATTATTAATGCAACAAATTATTAACTCAACAATATCATAATATATTCATTTTTACAGGAAGAATTCAGCTTTATCTGTTTGTACAAACAAAAGTAAACCATAAAAGTATAATGTTTTTGAGAAGTTATTTTATTCCTAAAGATATCGTTGACGCAAGTATTCCAACCTGTCTTACAAAAATTAGCCAATTTAGTTGGTGTATTATGTTCCGTAACATCTGAGATAGAGTGACTACCGTATTTACCAGACTTCCAGCCATTTTGAGCATTTCAAGTATTTTTCGTCATTCATATGTGATTTAGAAGAGTACTTTTATTCTCACAGTATTGCTTCTATATAATATCCAGACGATATACCTGTAGATTTTTAATTTTTTAAGCTGTTCGTAGTGTAATATTCACCATAACCAAGAGGCGAAGGAGCAGAATGGCCAGATATACAGCGAAACCACTAATTAATATGTGAGTCACGTATCGTAAATTGCCTTTGATAAAGTATGTCAGCAAAATGGCAGTTTCAATAACTTGTTGACAGCGTTTACATTCGATTTTTGGTTGGAGACGAGAAAGAAATTGGCTTTGGCCTACATTTATAAACTGACCGGGCATTCAGTTAGAGCTATGTGAGGGAAATCGTGCAAAATCGGTAATGATATGTTCGAAACTAGAAACCAGTCAATTCCCCTCAAAATTTCTCCTCAAAATAAGTTCCAAACTTTACTGATCACCGGTCTAATATTACATACGATGCGGTACTCCGATGTCTGATCTGTCTCTTTGCAATAGCATTACAGCTAAGGATTGCAATCCCGCAGTGTTTTCAATCCCGCGGGATCCGTGCGGGATTGGTACAAACAGCTTTTTAACGCATTTATTTAAAACATAGTTACTTAAAACGTTAATAAATTAAATAATAATTAAAATAATAAATAATTTTTAATGTTAAATGATAAAAATTAACAGTTAACAATATTTTGATTGGCAAAATGACATTAAAACTTTTTAGCGTGTCTTAAGTGTATTTCGAGGTTTTACATTTTTGTTTTTTAATCTAAACCAATTTTTAAATAAATAATAAAAATGGAAAATATTGGTCTTAGGTCATATTATGTGCCTTACAATAAATCACATAAGTTTAAAAATATGGTTTGTTTAATGGCCAAGTTACCAGAGTTAAAAAATAAAATAAAAATATAAACAAACGTTCCATAACACCGAGAAAAGCATTCCATTTCACAAACTGAAGTGAATACACTCTGTAAAGTGTAGACTTGGCTCAGAACAAGATTTCATAACTTTTTGTCACTGCACAAGCACGAGACTTGGCCTTTTTTGCGTGATTCATTATTATGTCTCCTGATTCCTTGATTGATATTACAGTTGATTCAATGTTATTAAAAGAAACTACTCACCAACACGTAAACTGTCAAGTATTTCAGATTTACTTATGTGGCGTAACGACGTTTTAAGAGTGGAAATTATTATTTTTTAGTGAGAAAGGAGACTTTCTCGGCGGATGATTGCAGTGAAGTACTCATAGGATGTATCTCCGGATTTCATTGCAAACACACGAAATTACACAAGTGAGGAAGACGGCGGAGGCAGCCGTCTAAGTATTTATTTTAATTTAATTAATTTAATTGCAATGGAGCACAGGCTCCGGTGGCAATTTCCCTACACACCCATCTTCCCCCTATCCTGCACCCACCTACATTTGCCCTCTACAAATTTTATCTTTAAATTCCTTCAAAGTTTTCGGTAAATTATTCATCATTTCTCTTGGTAACTCATTCCAATCCCTGACACCCTTACTTAAAAAAGAGAATCTTCCCACACCCTTGTGCCTGAAATCGAGTGCCAGCTTGTGGTCATGGTCATCTTTTCCCTTCCATGCACTACTTTTCATACCTATTGCAATATTTTTCCATGCCTCATCACCAGTATATGCCCTGTACATTCCCATGACCCTCCTCATCCTCCTCATGTCTTGCAATGAATCCCATTCCAGCTCCTTTATCATATCCGTCACTAATTGCATTCTGCGATAATTTCCAGAAACAAATCTAGCAGCCCTTCTTTGCACCCTCTCCAACTCCTGTATTTCACACGTAAAATGAGGGTCCCATACTACACTACCATATTCGAGCAATGGTCTGACCAAAGTTTTGTAACCCAATTCCTTGACTTCTCTCGTACATCCCCTCATCACTCTCTCCAACAAGTGCAGAACTTTGAAACCTTTTCCTACCACCTGTCCTATGTGTCCTGCCCGGTTAAGTTTGTTATCAAAAGTAATTCCAAGATATTTGCATTTTAAGTCTTCATCAAGCAATTCTTTCCCCACCTTATATTCATAATTAAACTTTTGTTTTTTATTTGTGTATCTAATAAGCTGACTCTTCTTTGCATTTATCTTCATTCCATGTTTACCAACCCAATTAGATATCCTGTCCAGATCACCCTGCAACTGTTTACAATCCTCTATCGTTTTGATTCTTTTATACAGCATTATGTCATCTGCAAACAATCTAATTTCAGATAGTAAACAATCAACAATGGTGTTCCTACAATACAATTCGTCGATACACCCGTGAAAATTGCATTATAACTTTTTTTAACCTTTAGTCGAAATAATAACAAGGAGAAGAGGAATTAATCGGAAGCCTGAGCGTCACTTTTTAAGCAGGTGGCTTTCGTCAAAGAAACGCATTGAGGCAGCGGCCAAAACAACAATAAGTCAAAGGATATACAATTTCCTTTTGATAGCTGTTAAATAAATAGGTACGCGATCGTTAAAATTACGATAACATTAGTTTCATATCAAGAAATAATCAAATTTTCAGCCGCAAATTAGGAAATTGTCACAATTACTTTATCTGCAAATACAGAAAATGGGAATAATGAAACCGTGACTAAAAAGCTGTAACCGTGTAGTTCAGATAACGTGTGTGACAGTTAAAAAATAATTATATAGTTAGAAAATCGTACTAAATACTCACCATAACTCAAATTACAGAAATGTGTACTCGAAACAAACGTAAGTTTTGATGAATACGTAAAAGTGTATTTATTTACTTACGAATGACGAAGGTTGACAAAAACAAACGCTTGTTCACATGAGTGAAATGCCAACTGGAAGGGTACAGGCAAACAGTGAAAAATATCCGACAGAGACCGAGTGGGGCAGCGAGTCACGCAGACTGACACGCGTTTCCGCCGGATTTTGCGGATTGCGGATCCGCTTAATTTTGTGCGGGATCCGCCAGACTGTCTAATGATGCAGGATCCCGCAGGATTGCAATCCCTAATTACAGCTCGTTTGGGCTAAGTGGCTCCTTGAATAGTTGTAAGCTCCTTCTATAGAACTTACGTCCTCTGTCCTATAAGCTACATTTGAAGAACATGCAACAAAAATCATGTCACAGCATACCGAAGGAAACATTCCTAGACTTTTAGGATTACTGCAGAGCGGACATTTTTAATGGCATAAACGGATTCAAAACAAGTGCCAAGTTTAACTGGAGGAAGAGAAGGAAATTTTACCATAATTCAGAGAAAGTTACAGTAAAAATTAGTGCAGAGTTCTTGGCCAAATACTTGTTATCAACAGCAAAGGTGTAGTGAATCAAGCAGAATACCGCCACAGAACCAGGGTTTGCTTTTATCGACCACTCCCAGAATAGCTTTATCTGAGATCTGTGATCTTGTAATTGAAGGGATCACGTTCCCACTCTTACTTATAGCTAGTAAGTGATCAGAAATTTAGTATTGGCAAATGAAATAGCAGGGGAAAAGATAACATTAATAAATTAATTGTAATGGGATACATAGAGAAGCATGTGTAATATCTCTAAAATACGGTATGAAAATAACTCTGACTTAATTTAAAGATTGATATTAATAATGAAAATCTAGTCGCCTGAAATATCTTTCCCAGCCGGCAGAAGGTAATAGAATGCATTTTAGCCAATATCTGATCTATCAAGGCGGAAGACGAACCCCGTAAGAGTTCTGTGAAGACTGCGCTCCGGGAATGAATCTCGGGAGAGGGAAAAGTAGATCCCATTGGCTATTCATCACATATCTAGAAAGTAGCTAGTCCATAATTGGTTCATTAAGTCTTAGTAAGTACTTCATTGCAAGTGGGAGAATGGTTTCTCCCGCTACCGTTGTCTACTAGCCTTTAAACCTTCTGCATCTAAAAGGAATTATTTGACCTGATTCAAGGGCATGAGAAAGTTACTTGGTCTGAACATGCTATGATACTGAGGCTTAAAATTTTACCCAATGAATTACAAAGGAATCCGATAAAATCGCAGAACTTAATGTTGTTGTTGTCTTACAAACGCAACAGGAACGCGATGAAACAACAATTTGCGGAAGATGGTGCAGGAGACTTGCCGATAGATGGGAGTGCAAGCTCTGGTTAGATTCTACCATCACTTGTCTCGTAATTTAAAATGTTCTACAATTGTGAATGTAGACCGTATAAGCACATTTAACATTTGTTAACAACGGCGGTGTGGAGAGAGATTTGTTCTCACCGCTTCCTGAGAGCATTAATACCATTTGTGAGTAGTTTATTTGTGGAGTTGCACGTAGCATATTATCCTGTCTCAGTTGGGGGGTAGGTATTCAGCAGCGACGGCTCGTTGTAAGCGGCTTGTTTCCGCCTTGGTGGAATCTGACACAAAGAGCTTTCAGATAGTAAAGCACACCACCAAAGGCTCCTCGGCAGCTCTGTCTCTAAATATAGTCACTTGCGTAACAAGTGCCCATCCATATAAGGTCCGTCACAAGTTTTTTTTTTTTTTTTTTTTTTTTTTTTTTTTTTTTTTTTTTTTTTTTTTTAATTCTATGTCACACATTTTTTCTCACTGTACGTTAAAATTATGTCAAACAAATGAGAATGGAAAGCAATTCATAACACGTTTCTCAATTATGTTGGTGCATTAAATTTTTTCCGATTCCATATCTTTTTCTAATACGTATCGATCGAAATCTTTCCGGTTTTTGTTCCATTTATCTTTCTATGACTATATAACACGGTATGTAGATTTTCACTGTCGCCAGTTGTAAAAAAAAAAAAAAAAAAAAAAAACACACAAATAAAATTGATGTCAATGATTCACTGAAGAAACGTCATATATTTAAATTATTTCTGGACCACCGAAGACTCTAAGATTAGTTCAGTCAACCGAAAGCACAAGTAAAAAAAATCAATTTCTCTGCTTTTTTTTTTTTTTTTATTTTTTTAAATAAACAGCCAACAGGATAGTATGGTACTGTATAAAACCACGGTTATTTCTTCCACTTGCCCCACACATGTTTCCTCTAACTTTTGTTTTCTCCAAAATTCTTTGCTTCAGATGTTCCATGAAGTATCAGACAAATCAGTCCTTCATGTCTTAAACTGTGACCAACAATTTTTTCTCTTAGTTATGTTGCTATACTCCCTTCATTGTCGCTTTTTCTTTTTCTTGGTAAGGTGGTTGCTCAAATAAATTTCTTCATGTAACATCTGATGATTTACTCATTTCGTGCTACATTCGACCACGTAAATTTCAGTATAATTATCATTCTATAGCATCACATTTCAAGTGTAACAGTCCCTCTTTTTTATGTTATTTCTAAAGTATTAGCTACAATTCTCC
The DNA here is from genome assembly GCA_031002005.1 of Vandiemenella viatica. Lineage (NCBI taxonomy): Eukaryota > Metazoa > Arthropoda > Insecta > Orthoptera > Morabidae > Vandiemenella > Vandiemenella viatica. The sequence continues at coordinate 124,590,019 of JARYHS010012519.1, read as the reverse complement.
CAATTGCTGGGTTCAATTCTCACAACGGCATTTTATATATATCATATGAACTCTAGAAAGAAGTTTGACAGTGCGAAGTTTTCTCTTCAGAAAATATATTTTCCAGTGATTACCTACTTTTAATACATTTGTCTTCCGGAAAGGTGCTGCAGGTGTCTGTTTATGATTGTACAAAAATTTGTACGTATGGGGATGGATGCGAATGGCATGCACATTGTTCCCATTTAGAGAGCAACTTTTATGCATAACGCCCTCAAATGATAACTAGCTTCTCTGCAAGCAGTCTGTATACTATCGGTTTATTGCTAATATTTTGTTTGAATTTTAAGTCTAGCAGAATTTAAATAAATCTTCTTGTCTTCATGCGCTATCTTTATAATACAACTGATAAACTGAAGGTTTGAAATAGTTTACAATTAATTTCCGCAGGAATTATGTACAAGTCTGTTTTAAAGCTTTGTTAACATGAATTAAACGCTAGGGAAAAATTTTTTAACGCAAAGAGCTCAGCATTACAATGACTATTGTTAGTATTAGTAGTAGAAAAGTCACCCCCTGTATTTGGTGCAGTAAGGTACACATCCTATTAACAGGGCAATATCAGATGATTAAAATAAATACAATTATCTGAAATACCACATAATCACGTCTTATGAACCTATTAATATCTTTAGCATTGAGTATGCACTAATAAAAAATAAAAATTCTAGAGCAAAGGCAATGGTAGTTTCCTTCTACAGCAGTAATTTTGTAACAATAACCACCGTAAAGCGAAAAGAAATTAAGAAAACTGAGATTTTGAAGGAATTATAATTTGTGATAGGGTTGAATATTCAAAACTATTGATGTAGGCATAGTTAATAAAATCTTATTTGTACAAGAAACATTTATAGGAACTTATATTCGAAAGAACATTATGAACTTTTTCAACAGAATGAAAGGAGGGAGAAGTAGAGGATCTTAACTGAAACATATCGAAGACAAATGATTTAAAAGACACTTGGCAGATATAGTTACGTACCAAAAAAGTATGATATAAAACAAATGCTACGGAAACCAAGCACTTTGAATCAGTATAACAATATTGGAAAAATGGATAAGATTTCAGTCGAAAGTGGATTTCTCAAGCAAATTCTGAGCTTAAAATCAAGCATAATAAAATGTTCAGTATAGTTATGAAAATCCCGTATGTATTGGTAGAAATATTTTGGTAAGAGTACTTTCGGATAATTGATTACCCATTATTTTCTTTTTGAAGTATTGTGTTGACATGGAAATTTACAATTACTTATCTTCTGCAATAAAAACATTAATTACTTGTTTACGTTTCGCAGTTTCATGTTTTGTCATTACTCTATAATCAACCGGCTTCATAGCAATTTTCGTGGCCTACAGTTTATTTACGTGTTAAAGTTTTATTAGTTTTTTTACTTTGCGGTACTCATATAAAGGCCGTGTTTTCATTGTACTCATTTGGCTGAAAGCCAGAATAAAAAGCACCGACCAAAATCCCTCTCAGCACAAACTACAACGCAGCACAGGGCTTTTAGTTTTATTTTCGTTATGTTGGCAGAAATGTTGGAGAAGAGGACCATCGGCGAGGCTTTGAAAACTCCACTTAACACTGTCAACTGTTCGCCATTAATAATTACTTCACTGTCAATTAGATTACAATCGACAGTTCATTAAATACCTCTATATTCTCCATTCATCGAATAACATTTTTAGTACACTACTGTTGTGTGTCAGTTTTTACAGCCGCAAGTGCGCTTGAAGCTCAATAAATAAAACAGATCAGCTATTTTCTTTCAAGAGTAGTATCTTGCAAATTATTATAGCATAAAATATCAGAAAATAAATTAAACTGAGGAAAAGACACAAGTAATACAAAAAACTGATTGGTTTAGCGTACAGCAACTTGTAATAACACTCTGTAAATCGTTTTAAAAATAAATTTGATTATTGATAATTTTGTTATCAACGTTCTTTGTTTTAATAATTTTACTGTTAACTTATATCAGATAATCTTTAAAGATAAAGACACGGTAATGAAAAAGAATATTTGATTTTCTTAACATCACCTGATTATTATCTAACATCCGGAAGATTTAGTTACAATGGCCTTCTTGAGTTAGCCACAACGCATTCTGCCTATTTTTGTAAGTAAAATAATGTAAATAACGTGTTATAGCCGTTATAATGGAACCACAACGTGTTGTGAAAGTTTTTTGCGCTCAATGAGTGTTTTTGTTTTTCGAGCCTAACATATTCGTTTTATGTCCAACAAAACTTGATAAGTCATTAAACTAGTTTTTAATTGTTATACAACCGTAACATGTTGGCATCTTTAAATATTCTGTTTTAAATTTGGTTCATTTATCAGTAAAAACCTGAAAAACCTATCCTAGGTGAGAAGATACCGCGACCCTTAGGAGAACTGATTATACCAAAGATTATCCTTAGATGAAAATTCTATCCCAGCAGTTTTGTTGAATTTCTTATGGGCAAATCATTCTGGATGTCAAGAAACACGATCGACGTTAGTTCAGATTCTAATTACTGATCTACTGGCAGAATATTTTTCCTTAATTACCATACTACCGAAATGATCATCGATTTAGATAAAATGATATTTTTCCGAAGGAAATACATTATCGTCATGCCTGCGTCCGAAAATCCATAAGAACGAGTTGAATGTGTGTCCTATATGTCCACACATACAATCTCCTCACTTGAAAACGATTGTATGAATGAAGAAAATTTGCGAAGAAATACCGCTGTTAGTAAAACCGGAGGACAAAACGGTTTTGACGGTCTGTTTATTACAAGAATGTAGAGCGGTGAGATTATCAATAGGAATAACTTTACTGTCAGTGCTATAAGCGGAATGTATTCAATTGAAGAAATCGTATTTCAGATTTTTCTTTCTTATTTAAAATGAGATTTAAAAAAATTTATATCATCTACTCTCTTGATTTTCTGGTTTGATTGGATTTGCTAGAATTGATTTCATTATTCACTGATCATATAAACTGGCTAAATTTGCAAACTTATTGTACTGTTTGAACGAAAAACTTCGTCACTTGTTTAAAATGTGTATTTTATATACTCAAATTTAAGTACGCTAATATTAAAATATTCCAAAATTAGAGCACGCAAAATCTAGAATATCACACATTTTTATAATAGCTTTCCTTTCTGAATATTACTATTGTTACTTTTCCTTATCCGTAGACAAATCTCTTCAGTGTGACTATATTTTATGAGACTAATGTAGTGAAATCATTAAACTGTAGGAAGTAGTGTAGATGGGCGAAATGTTTTCATGCTAAGCATGACTGTATAATAAGATCGACTTCGTAAAGAATTTCACTTTACACTTTCTTTCTGAAGCGAATGTTGGTAATACTGTTCATAGTGACACGAAATACTCTCAAATTCCATAACAGAGAAATAATGACGTCATAGAAAAAATAAATGCAATATGGATGCTGATGTTCTACATAAGTAGCTAAAAGAATTTTTCTATTGGTACGGCTTACTTTAGAAACAGCTTTTATTATGAGAGCTAAACTAAACATGGAATCAGCCCTGTGAACTAATGCTGATGGGAAGGACTATGCACGTTCCGAAGGGCACAGACGGTAGCGCAAGGAAGCATAACTCTCAAGGCGCTTCTTTTATGTGCCTCTCCCAGTTCCCCAGAGAGCTCTCTGGTGTTCAGTGGGAAAGAGGTCTGACTGTAGACCAAAAGGTCTGCGGTTCGAATCCCCGTCTCGTCGGGGATTTTCAAGGTCCCTTCACCTGACCTCCATCTCTGGCACAGGTTGCTGTGTAGTGTGAAATAGGCCAGAACGCTTCAGTGCGTTGGATTCCCCGTTAAACTGTAGGTCCCCTTTACGCACTAGAATTTCAGGGTTAGGTTAGCCGCGAATGCCCAGCAAATAGAAAGAGGATTTTCAAAGTCCCTTCACCTGACATTCACCTCTGGTAAAGGTAGCTGTGTGGTGTGAAATAGGCCAGAACGCTTCAGTGGGTTGGATTCCCCGTTTAACTGTAGGTCCCCTTTACCCGCTAGAATTTCGGGGTTAGGTTAGTCGCGAATGCCCAGCAAATAGAAAGAGGATTTTCAAAGTCACTTCACCTGACATTCACCTCTGGCACAGGTAGCTGTGTGGTGTGAAATAGGCCAGAACGTTTCAGTGGGTTGGATTCCCCGTTTAACTGTAGGTCCCCTTTACCCGCTAGAATTTCAGAGTTAGGTTAGCCGCGAATGCCCAGCAAATAGAAAGAAGATTTTCAAAGTCCCTTCACCTGACCTTCACCTCTGGCAGAGGTAGCTGTGTGGTGTGAAATAGGCCAGAACGTTTCAGTGGGTTGGATTCCCCGTTTAACTGTAGGTTCCCTTTACCCGCTAGAATTTCGGGGTTAGGTTAGCGCCAGACAAATAGAAACTCTGTCACCTGGCGGCCGAACAATTCTTCGGGGATGTACCGCCAATAATGACATAAGCATTATTATTATTAGTCTCCATGGAGGTGTGAGGTCCCAATGGATAATGCTTCTCGTCCATTAGTAAAAAGGTAAAGGTCACGGGGTTCCCACGGCTTTTGCCATTTTACGTAGGATTCAGGGAGGTAGAGCTCCGTACTCCCATTACAACCTTCGACACTAGAATGGATGTGATTGGGTCAGCGCCACGCTCCGGCCGTTCTTTACCTTCCCGCGGTGTTTCCTCCACGGTACTCATCGGATAGCAGGCTGAGTGAGCCTGGGCAGCCGTTCCAGACGTTCAGTTTTGAGGAAAGATCCTCAACTTCGTCGGGGATCGAACCCCGCTCGTCCGGGCTGCAGTCAGGCGCTCTACCACTCTGGTAACATGTTAAATATGTTACGTTTTCTTTAAGGCAGTCTAGTCTTTGATGTACCTAGACCACGATATTCACCTTCTTCGGTTCCCTCAGCGACGTCAAAAGTCTTCGTTCCAGAATGTTTGATTCTATGACCACGCAACACATGTACATGGTTATGTAATTTGTACACATTTTGAGATCGTAAAATTCGCAGTTTTGTGCGCCCGTTGAGTGTAGTATCTACGGAACAGTGAGAGATTGTATATCTGACTTGAGAACCTCGGTATCGGTTCGTCCAGAACCCTGGCGGCCGGCCGTGCCCTGGAGTAAAATCGTTATTGGCGAGCGGGGTAGGGCTCTATATATAGCGGCGGGACGGGCCCGGTACAAAGGCACTCAGCCGTGGTGATACCTACGGCGAGTGGCAAACACGGCGACGGGCAAACACCACCAGCGGCTAAACGGCCTCCACCGGTCGGGCTACTAAATACGTACGCGACGCCTGCGGGGTTTAATACACACAGACCCACAGAATGGACTAGACAGAAAGCGGATCTATGAAACAGTATTTGCCATTCATAGGCATTGTTAATAATCTTGCAGCAGCAAAATGCTTAACGAAGAGAATGACGGGAAATACGAATATTTTTTAGGTTCTGAGGCAATATTGCACCATTATCGGTTTATAGGACTGTAGCTAATCAGAAATGTTTTGCCCGAAAATAAGTTTGTATGTACAGTCATCCGTCTTAGTCACAGGATTTGTACTCTGAGATGAAGGCGAAGGCTTGTATTGTCGTAGGGTCCTGGTAACAGGGTTTTTATTGGTTGCGCATTCCGTTTCTATCGTAGCCACCTGAACATAACCCTTTAATACTATCGCGTATAGGGACGGTTTAACGTGGAATCGGAACCACCGAAGTAAGCTGTGCCAGAGGTGAAGGTCAGGTTAATGACCTTGAAAATCTCCACCGAGACAGGGATTCGATCTCCAATCAGACGCCTTAAACACTGAGCCACCAGACCGCTTGCTCTGAGATTATTTCCTGATTCAGAAATTCAAGTATCCACTGAAGGGAAGTTTGAAGATTTCTATTAAGAACTATTACATCAAGACTTCATGCCAGATGACGAGCAGAAATCTTACAGTCTTTGCTACGCAATGCCAGTTAGAGTTAACGGGGATACTTTTTTAAAAATAATATACATTTTACTTTGTGATTTTTTCCAATTATTCCTGTAAAACTAGCTTTGTCATATTGTATGAAGTAAATTGTGCAGCTTATAAATACGTTTGCTAAGATTTAACTGTTATTCGGCTGAGGTCATTAAAAACTATATGTATGGAGCAAACAGTTTAATAGATGAAGCATGGACAGAAAGAAGGAAAATTGAAACATTTGAAATGTGGTGTTATTGAAGGACACTGAAAATAAAGTACGAAATGAAATTGATTGGGGGAACGGATTTTGGAAGAAGAGTCTTAAAGAAACCAGAGATTTGGAGTTGGTTAATTTATTAGTCAACGGATCAGTTGAAGGAAAGAACTGTAGACGTAGACAAAGATTAGAATTACATGAAGCAGATATTTGAGGACGAAGGTTGTGAGTGGTATGCTAAGATGAAGATGTTTGTAGAAGATAGGAAGAGATGGAGGATTGCATCAGACCAATCCATACTTTGAATAATTTGTGAGAGGTAAATACTGACAACATGGATATCACATGACAAAAATGAGTCTCTTTGTTCCTAACTTCGTTTCAACATTTTTTTTTTTTTACCTTACGGCTTCCTAAGGACGTGTAAATTAGTATCAAGAAAAGAATTTGGACACTTAACGCAAAGGAACATTACATTTATGAGTCAACCATTCACCTGTAGCGATTACGGAAACCATGAAAAACACTGTGGTTCTGTGTGCGGAGTCGTGAAGAGCACTCTGGTTTTGGTAGAGAGGGACCATAACCTGAATACACTCACCGCGATGTTGAGGCTTCAGGATTGACACCATATGCGCCCAACAATGCTCCTGGTCCTTTCGACTTCACAACTGCGCTTTGTTACAAGACGAAAATAATTGCGTGGTGTAAAGATTGGCAGTTGGAATTAAACGCTAAAAAGTGCCAAGTCATGCGTGTAAGTAAAAGGGTGACACCATTTAACTATGAATATACAATTAATGGCACTGTCCTTAGAACGGAAGATTCCGCTAAATACCTAGGGGTAACAATTCGTAATAATTTGTCGTGGAATGAGCATATCGAGAATGAAATGGGAAAAGCAAATCGTATGCTCCGATTTCTAGGTCGTAATATAAATCAATGCACTCAGGAAATTAAATCAATTGTATACAAGTCACTAGTACGTCGTCACTTGGAGTACTGTTGTTCTGTATGGGGTCCCCATCAAAAGGTATTAATAGAGGCTTTAGAGAAGGTCCAAAGAAGAACCGCCCGATTCGTGACACGTATATATAGTTGGAGGGAAAGCGTAAGTGCGATGTTGAAGGAGTTAGGTTGGGAAGACCTGGAACACCGAAGGTGTTGCTCTCGACGGAAGCTAATTAAAAAATTCACGACAGACGTATTTCGGAAGGACAACCAGCAAATATTGCTACCAGCAACATTCATATCTCGAAATGACCGCGAAAATAAGATAAGAGAAATCAGGGCCAGAACCGATTCATTTCTGTACTCATTTTTCCCACGAGCGATTAGGGAATGGAATAGAAAGGATTTACCGGGCGAGTAAACTTAAAATCCGACAGGAGTAGCTTTCGATAAAGCACTCCAGCTATCCTGATCTGGGTTTTCCATGGTTTTCCCAGATCACTCCACGCGAATGCGGGGATGGTTCCTCACAATAGCCCATTGGCGCCTCCTGCCATATCCCTTATAACCCTTCCAAACCATAACCCTTTTCGATAGGTGCAATGCACCCTCCGCCACACACTTTTAGTTAATCGCGGAGTAATAATAATAATAAAAATAATAATAATAACCCACACGTCGCTAAAAAACGACGACAACTGATGTCACAAAAATCAATTTTATCCCTGTAACGTCCGTTTTCTTTTGCTTATGGCTTCACGCCTTGTCGACGTAGAGATCAATAGAGGCGGGAAAGAACTATTAACTATGGAATAGAAAAATCTGGATGGTCTGACGGGGATTTGAATCCACGTCCAATCGGATGCGATGCCAGAGCGCTAACACTCACCCAGCACGATCGGTGTAAGACCTCAAGAAAACGCGGAGCTTGCAGAAACGTGAAAGCCATCTCGTGTTCGCTTTTGTTAATTTGACATGTTAATTGGAACAATTTTGATCTAATGATCGTTCGTCTAATGGTACTGGAACCTTCAGTCTACGTATCTTGTCTACTTTCCATATACATTACACTTATTCCAGACACTGCTGTGAATGTTTTATCTCATTTGTAATTGATTTTTTTATAATGTAAATGTTGAGGGAAATCATTTCATAGTGTCTCTAATATCAGTTTATCAAGAGATTACTAACGTTTCGAAGTAGTGATAGTTCATTCATAATTTTCGAGGCCTGCTACGATTGTTAAACTGTGCTTGGTAGTTATCTGTGATATGTGTTACGCCGCAAGCTTGAAATATGAAATAATATGTTGAAATGTCATACACATATTGTGTCGCTTTGCTTGCTCACACTTCACCAGACTCCTCAAGTATCATTTCTAAACGAGTAGTTTTCTTAAATAGGACTTCCGTTTGAATGATACGTTTTCCTTAGATGTACCTTTCTCGCTACACACTTGAAACTGTCGAGCTTGAAAATTTCAAGAGAATTATAATTTCAATTCAGTTAGTCAAGTATTCTAAAGCTAGTTGATTGCATATCAGTTCTAGCACCATTGTCTATTCACACTTGCAGCTTCGGTTTACACTACTTCATAACGCCAGGAACCGAGTGAAACGGACCTTTGTTAGAAAAGCAGGGTTTTGAGATAATGCTTCGGAAAGATTAATAAAATTTTAAATTTGATACTTCTTGCTAAATGAATCTGAATCCAGCTTTCCCTGAATTATAGCTTCAAGGCTCATGCTCGGTCTGTTATAAGTAGCTGTTTTATATATAAATTAAACGTTACGTTTCAATTTACTAAGCATGTGTTAGTTGCTTCCGGAGATGCTATTCATCAGCATCCAATAGATTTTTGAAAAAAAGCTAAATTTTACTCAAGAGCAGTTTTCATTCCCTCTAAGGTCAGAAACTGTGATAGGTCGGAGGGCTGAATGTTTTCAAGCAAATTGGAATAAGTTCGTATTTAATAAGAGAGTTCATCTAACTTTCAGGACAACAGATTTGATTTTGCTTTTTCTAAAGATGTTTTTGTTTAGAAGCTGCAGATAGCTTATAACTGCTCCAGAAATTTCTTGTTTGTACAATACCACGTCGTTGGAGATTCGAAATATGTGTTACCAGTGCGTAGTTGTACTGTCAGTGCTGTCAATTTAGCTTTTTATGGCTGAATTTAGCATAATTTAAAGTAATTAGTATGTAAAAATTCAATTTATTATATTTCTAAGCATTTACTCTTGAAAAAAAAAGTGTACGCATGAACTCATTTGTATGCATGAGCTTATTTTGAGGTATGAAGAATTTCACATAAGCTACCACTTGTTATCTAACGTGATGCCATGTGATAAACGTATCTTTAATCAATGCCTAACATCCTCAATCTTTCTCCTGATCATCTCTCTTCTCTTTTCAGACAGCCCCTCAATTCCTGATTGCGAAAGATATCTCTAAACAAATCGGGAGGAGGTCAGAAATTTTAGCACGACCATGGTGACTGCATTAGAAGTTCTGAAATGTGAAATCGCGAACATGATAACTTTATTTCTGCGATTACTATTGACTGATGTTACTTTAAATTCAATCAATTAGCTTCTAGCAGGCTCCTACGCTTAGGCAACCTGCTACGCGTCTCATCAATATTCTGTGCCCACTGACAGACGAGATTAAAGTGTTAGGAGAATTTCATCTCAGATAACTGAGGCATTTTCTTCTCACGGAAACATGTTAATTTGCCTTCTACAAAGTGTAAGTTCATTTGCTGCGAGTATAATAAAACAATTCGTTGAATTTTGTTATTATAACAGAACTATAGTGAGGGCTGAGAAGTAAGCAAAAAACAAGTATATACCTAACAAGTAAAACATATTTACACAGTGTTAAATCAAAGGGAGATAAATTTTATTAAATGTGTAAACATGGCATAAGAATGTGTCTAGTAAAAAATTAGTTTAATTGCCCACGGTTAACAGGGTAGGAAGGGAATAGGGGGTGGTGTGGAGAATGCAAAGAATAAAACATTTATATAAATGACATTTTGTGATTATTGAAAACATGAGACCAATACAAGAAACAAACGTGATATTATACCGAAAAAATATGACATAAGAATGCGTTTAATAAAAATAGGAATGTAGTCAATAAAAAACACGCGTTGTACTGAAAAATACGTTCCAAACCCTAACGTCTGCATGACTAAATTATTTTACGTGTAACATATGACTATGCTTCTATCGGAGTCGTGAAATATCTCCCTTTGTTGTGTAAAATGTTTGATCGCTTGTTGGCGTGACGCGTTTATTGCGCTGATAAATGAAATCACTCTCCATTTAATGCGGCAATAGGATTTTCGCTCCGGCATGGCAGCGTGTCGCAAGTGTATTTCTGCAGCAGAAATAATAGAATTTGGTGTTGACTGTTGTTAGCTCCTAGCTCTCGTATCCCTCCGTGACTGGCTTAATCCCTCAACATGCCGCAATCAACCGTTGAAAGCAGCAATTTATTAATTTATTTCTTAGGCCTTATCTTAAAGGACATATCTGAAAATACCTTTGATAGCTTTTTCGTATATCTACTCTACGTTCAGTTTTGCCTTATGAATGATCCTTAATCTAACTTATGCCCAGTGTGCTGAGAAAGAAGTCCTTCCTGACTTCTTGAAACGAAAGTGGTGAATAAAACCGGTTGGAACTTGCCGGCAGAACATCAATGGTAGCTTTGTCGAACTTCGCGGCAGTACATCAAAGGAATCAAAACTCCCAGGGCACAATTATCACCAGATTAACAAGTTTCTGGAAGTTTTCGTTCTCCTCTTTCACAGAAAGTTGTTCTCAGAGGATAATAGGATTGCAGCATTACTACTTTATGTTGGAGCTCTGAACGGCTAAGTGTGTTTAAACTTTTCTAAGTGCTGCACGATAATATCATCATCTGCTTGCGAAACACGAAAATATGAATCGTGATTGCTCTGCTACTGTACTTGGAAAAAAAAATTGTGTGTAAAAAGGTGAGCCATACCAGCAATTACATAATACGAGATTAAAGTCGTAATCAGCTTCCAACATGAGCCGGGAGTGGCAATTTGAAGCCTATTCCAGTAGTGCGGATCCTTAAACGATTGAACCAAAGTGACTGAAGCAGCACGATAACTCGGAAATTTTCAGTTCAGCAGAATACATTCCGCATGAAGTTTGTACTATAAAAAAAAAATCTCTGCAGTTTTGTCAGATTTTCGATCATGATTCACGTATCTCACATAATTTTCTGGTCACGTTAAGACAATTGTTTCTTTTTAAAATTAAATGTTTAAAAATAAGTGTAATTTTTGTAAAGTTAAAATAGCTTAATGTCTGTATATAGACCCCGAATAATAAATAAGTAGATTTCATGATGCTTCTTCCAACACATATTACAGTTTTGACAAAGACGTTAAAGCGCCGTAATTCATCATTCTACATCCCACATTCGGGCATTCCAGGACCTATTTGTTTTGTACCCATATCTTACGCATAGTCGCAGCTTTGGAGTGTCAGTTGTTCCGATTCGGATCAAGTGTTTTCTGAATGTACTGTGGTTGAACCTCAGCCTTGAAATCGTATAAATTCTATTGACATTCTCCATTTCTTATACCAATGTGTACTTGGTTAGTGAGTGGAGATTTCTACTATCAATCGTTTCCACTCTTCGTTCCTACTCGACGATTTTAAGCTTTTGACAGAAAGAAATATGATGTGTGAAACATTTATATTCGTTCGTGGCAGACCCTGCAGATACCAGATCGTGACGTCAATTCAGGATATAGCTCCGCCACGAAGGACCTGCTGCGCAGCGTGCCGATATTTCAGGTGGGGTGCCAGCAGGGAATAAGTTTTGTCGCGAAATAGGGTTCCACTGAGATTTCCCACTCTGCGATCAATACAGAGAGCGAGCAGTCAGCGACCGAGAAATACCAAAGTAACACCTCCCTCACACTTGCGCCCAATAGATGTTAATAAGTACTAGAGGATAAGAGATATGGATGATGACGCGAAAATTTTAAACCGGAAAATAGGGTATGTTTCGTAATTTACCTCAGTGTTGTAATGACTGTTTTGTCGGGTGGCCGTTGTGTATAGTCTGTACTTGGCTAAATTAGTCTCTTCATGTTTGCTAAGACGCGACGTATTCTTCTTCTGCCACACTGTTACTCTTCTGTACTTGTCTGACACCTAGATAAATTGTTTGTGGGCTTCAGTGGGAACGGAGAATCATACGGGCTCTACACTAGTCGAATAAAATACTGGAGTCGCTATACTTGAGGTTTATTGCAACATATTTAGTAATTCTGTCACAAGAATAATACATCCGCGAACTCCACGCGACGTAATGCCAGCAAAGCTTGGGTATGTTGTAGCAATTATTCTACGACATGTAAGATGAACGGAAATTTTGACGGGTACTCTCGACGCGATCGATAGTCGATCCGAGGCCGGACTTGTCGCTCTCACAGATCAGACACGAATGGGGAAAGTTAAAAGTTGTTTGCTGCAAAGTGACCTTAGCTACGCGTGCAATTCTGACACGCGCGGAAGATTTCTGCTGAGCTAACGGCAGTTTCCTTTAGTTGAAGCCAGCGTTTAATCGCGCGTATACCTTCGCTCAGACTTGACAAAGTAAAATACAAGAATTTAACATAATTAAAATGCGTCCCTTACAGTGTTCAGAATAGCAATAAACATTTTTATGCAGAGGTATTTTACCCTATATTTATTGAAATTACTCGTATACAAATTATATGTAGTGTGTGATTCGTAATAATGGCAAAGACACAGCAAACCGAATCGAATTACCAGACCGTTTCTAAATTTTGTAGCAAAAGTTATTAAATTAACGAAGTTAACCGAAATGAAAGAACTCACAATCACTATCTGCAGCTGTGCCAGAGAAATCGTTAGGAAATAAGCGATAAAGACTTTTCTGTTTTCGTGCCTGCCACTGAAATTTTTATTATTTATTTATTTTATTAAAGGGTGTGAAACTTAGGAAGGGTGCCAAACTGGCAGACGATTTATCAGCTTAAGCAAAAGCAATAATTATTGTGTGGAGATAAAAGATTTTTAAATCCTTAAAGAAAAATGGTAGATTAAAACGAACCCCAAATAGGAAATGCTTTTTATGATAAACAAGAGATTAATTTTGATGATGCTAATTATGTATGACTTAAGTCAAAGAATTTAAATCTGTATCTGGTAGCTGAGTGGTTAAGGCGCTTGGTTTCAAATAATTCGTGCTCCGGTACCGGGTTCAAACTCGGTGGAGTCAGGAATTTTTAAGAGTGTTTATTCAAATGAGCTACGCCAGGACATTCCGTGGTTCGAATTCCATGTTAAACTGTGGATCCCAGAGGAAAGGAACTGGCTGTCCTACCTGGGACACGATGACTTAATATGCCTCTTTCGGGTTTTGGATTAAGTTAGTTAGTTCTTTAAGTTACTGCTTGTGTTGTAATACTGCATATTAATGCAAGCAAGAAATTTAATCATGATGGTAGTGATGGTATAATGGAGAAGTGTACAAGCTTTGAGATAGAAAACCAGTTCAAGTGAATTATGAGTGAAAATAAAAAAGCTATCATGCTATAAAGGTTCAGCTATTTGCTCAAGAATGTTGTTCAAAGAAACATTACTGGTGATAACACAGCAAGAAAGAAATAAACCCTTCAAAGAAAAACCGTGCTCTGAAAGAACCATTGGGCTGCTTAGTAGCACTCTAGTTAGGCTGTAGACAGTAGTCTGCCCTCTGATATGTGAATGTCAAAACAAGTGGGAAAAAATGAATAATTGAATAAATATAATTACAAAAACGAAACCACATCCATATTCGATCTAAGCTCGTCAGAGTTGTCCGGTTATGCTTACGTTTCATATATTTTGGCAGTACTACGTATTGGTTTTAGGTTCAGACGCAGAGTTTTTGGAGTTATTACCTTTGGAATTTTGTGGCATACGCATTCGTGCCAGAGTTTTGTATTGTGGATGCACTTTGCCCTCATATATCTCGACATTTTAAGAGAATCGTGGAATTTTCAAATTCACAACCTAGTATATTTTGAGTTTTTTTGATACAAACTTGAAAACCAGGATGAGTTTTAACACAATCACTCGTCTCCAAAACAACACGTGGTTCACTTGGATCGGATAATTAATCTCTAGGCTTATGGACAGGTATCGACTCCGGGAAGTCGATAATCGGGGCAGTGCGTCACATACTATTGTCACTACTGTAGCTGTACGGGCACAAACTTTCATCCTTCTTCTTTAAAATATGGGGGCGCTATGTCTATTTTTAGCTGGATTATTGAAGTTTGTAATTACTTCGGCAGAAGCTGATTCTCATTTGGGCGCAATTAACTTCCCACACCCGGCATCGATTTTAAAGAAGTTTTGACGTCAAAAATCCCAGCCGACAGTTAATATACTGCGTCGCCCTCCGCCATTCACTGCCATTATTTTCTTGGCAGTCTACTTTGGAGTTCTTGTCTCTCGACATTTTCTCCTTATTCATTGGATGGTGCATTACGTCACTTTGGGTGTGTCGTATTGGTTGGCGTTATGTGATTAGCTTTTTATTTTGTCTTTTTAATGTTGCCTGAGCAATGCTAACGGTCTTCTGTGCCGGCCGGTGGGAACTTCATATCGACCGAGCACGCTGACCAGTGGGTTGTTACTCGTCTCAGCTTTCCGATAAAACGCCGTAGCGAGTGCTCGGAAGCGGTCTTTAATGGGTGGTACGCCTGCCGCCTCGTGCAGCGCCGCAGTCGGGAAGCGCGATGGCAGGTGTAGGGCGCGCTTCAGCGCCCTGTTCTGGATGACTTGAAGCCGGTTGACGTGTTTGTCCGCCGCGTAGCCCCACACTGGGCAGGCGTACTCAAGAAGTGGCCTGACCAGTGTGAGGTAGATCTTCACGCCCAGTGCAGGTGGAAGCGCACTGGTCCTGTTCAGCAGAGGGTAAAGATCATGCAGTCTTCCGCTGGCCCTCCTGCGTACTTCATTTATGTGTGATTGCCACGTGAGCTTGGAGTCGAGTGTGACTCCAAGGTATTTTAACGTTGTCTTCCATGGAATGTCTACTCCGTGGAGTTTCAGTACTGGATCCGCGTGGTTCCTGTTCCTCGGACCGTATTTCCTAGTGATGACAATCGCCTGGGTCTTCGCGGCGTTTACTTCTATACGCCATCTGCGTGCCCAGGCCTCCGTCTGCTGGAGTATATCTTGTAGCCTTCTGGTGGCGATGGCTCTGCTACGGCTGCTGGTGACATAAGCTGTGTCATCAGCGTAGGTAGCCGTCTGCACTCGGACCGCCGTGGGAACGTCGGCCGTGTAGAGGGAGTAGAGTGTTGGACCCAGTACGGACCCCTGAGGGACTCCTGCCATGATGCGCCTTCGCGTTGAAGTTTTCCCGTCGACTCTTACATGAAATGTTCTTCCAAGCAGGTACGAACGGATCATCTTCACTAAGGGCCCCGGGAAGCCTTGTTGGTACAGTTTAAGTAGGAGCCCTGTGTGCCACACCGAATCGAATGCTCTTGCGATGTCGAGCGACACGAGGGCACAGTATTCCTTGTGCAGGAAAGCTCGTGTCGCGGACTCCACGATGCGTAGCACCTGTTGTGACGTGGAGTGGCCACGCCGGAAGCCGAACTGATGCGCGGGTAGGATGTTATTCGCCTCGATGTAGGAGTTAATCCTTTTCAGGAGCAGCCGCTCGAAGATCTTACTGACGGACGGCAAGAGGCTGATCGGCCGATAGTGCTGAGGAAAGATGGGATCTTTCCCGCTCTTGTGTACCGCCACGACTTCGGCGTGTTTCCACCGACGTGGGTACCTCTTCGTAAGCAGGATTCTGTTAAATAGGTTCGCTAGGTACACCGAGGCCTCAGGCGGCAGGTTCCTCAAGCACCGATTTGGAATCCCATCGTGGCCGGGTGCTTTGTCCAGCTGCAGCTTCGCCAAGCAACTAGCCACCTCCGCTGGGGAGATCGGTTCTATTTGCTCTTCACCATCATCAGCGTCGAGATATACTCGTAGACGGCGTCGAGCAGCACGCAGTTCCCGGTCATTTACGTTTACATCAGATGGGCGGAAGTTTCTTTCGAAGCTGTCAGCCAGGGCATTGGCCTTGGCCGCTGGCTTGTAGACGAGCCCATTCACGCCGTGCAGAGGTGGGATGCGCTGTTTTCTCTTAGTGAATTTGCGGGTCTGCTCCCACATGGTTCCATCATCAGGCTTGAGCGACGATACGCGGGCATCCCACTCCCGGTTCCGGTGCTCGACCAGTGCCGCTTTCAGTTCCTTCTGTAGCCTGTTAAGGAGTCTCTTGGTCACCGGATTTCTGGTAATTTTCCACTCCTTGCTGACACGGTTCTTGTGCCGGATAGCCGCGATTAAGTGTGGTGGAAGCTGTTGCGTAGCAATTGGTCTTCGGTTGCGCAGAGGTGTGGATGCTGACGTGGCGTCCTTGACTATTTCTTCGAAGGCGCGCAGTGCCGCATCCACGTCTTCGACTCGCTGGTTGGCTAGAGCGGTAGAGACGAGTTGTCGGTAGCTTGCCCAGTCAGTGTTGCGGAAATCTGGGCGAATCTCTTCTGTTTCCTGCCACGGTCCAACATCCACTGCAACTATCACCGGCGAATGGTCAGACGACATCCGATTGATAGTGGTCGCGTCGATGAATCCAGTGAGGCCTTTGGTCACCGCTATGTCTATGACATCCGGCCGATAACCGCTGGCTGGGAAGTGTGTAGGCTCTTCTGGGCCCCACACACACATGTTGTGTCTGAGGGCTAGGCGTCTCAGTAAGTTGCCAGCTGGATTCTTGATTCGACTGTTCCAATCGGGGTGTTTCGCATTGAAGTCACCACCGATCAGAACCTTGCCCCTGATTGTCGCCAGCGCGGTGAGATCGGCTTCCACCATCTGCCTGGTGGGGGGCCGGTAGACTGCCACGACCGTAAGTTTACCGGTAACAGTGGTAACCTCTACTCCGACGGCTTCTATTTGCTGCATTGGCGGTAGAATCACTTGGCAGTGTGGTATCCTCCGTTTGATGAAGACCGCAACTCCTCCCCCGGCGGTGAGGCGGTCTCGTCTGTAGCAGCAGTAGTTAGCTGCTGAAACACGGAGTCCCGGCTTGAGGTGGGATTCGCTGACGAGGCAGACATCTATATCCTGCTCCCTCAGAAATTGCCGGAACTCAATCATCTGTGAATACATGCCATTGGCGTTCCATATGCAGAATTTGAGATTCCGTATGTGGGGTCCTCTATCCATTGTGGTTGTGACATTTGCATATGGGAGAGGCCGTAGCCGACGTCGCTGAGGCATGCATGCTGCTTGTCATGGTGTCCATTTTCTGAATTAGAGTGACCATCAAATTCATTACGGTATTCATCATGGTGATGAGTTGCTCCATGGTGTCTGCAGGTGCTTGTGCGGCCCGCTGCATCCTTCGCTGGATAGGATTTGGTCTGGCTGCAGGTTGCCTAGGTTCTTGTATAGCAGTCTCTGTTGGTTCTTGCAACCCCCCTGGGCTGTCAGGAGGATTTCCATTTGGTGGGACGCCCGAAGTAGCTGCAGCAAACGTACGGTTGTCTCTGCGGTTGTTGTTTATCTTCTTGGCAGGTTGCCTCTTGCCCGTTGCTGCTGGCCCAGGTGTAGCTGCCAGCTGCCGCCCCTGGTCTGCTGACTGTTCTTTCTTCTTTTCAAGGTTCTCTCTTGTGGTGTTCGTCCCTCGAAGTCGATCGCGTGCCCTCTTATAAGCGCTGCAGCCCTTATAGCTGGCAACGTGGTTGCCGCCACAGTTGTGGCATTTGGCGGTGTCCTTTGTCTTCGCTGCAGTGCAGTTGTTGGAGTCGTGCGGGCCGGCGCATTTAACGCAGACCGACTTCATCCTGCAATGCCGGGCCACGTGTCCAAACAGCTGGCAGTTGTAGCATTGGGGAGGCCCGGCTGAGGAGCGTAACTTCTCTGTGGTAACCTTCAGGTGACATATGCTTTCCACCTGGAAGATTCCACGGTTCTCCACAGTATCTGGTACTACTGCCAGAAAAAGCGGCATTTCAACGTTCGTTCCTGGGCGTCTTAGTTGGGCAACAGCTTGTATGTCGTAGCCCATGGTGATCAGTTCCTCTTTGAGATCGGCGACTGGAAAAGAACGTGGTATTCCCCTGAACACCACCTTAAGTCGCTTAACTTCGCCAGTAGGGAAGGTAAAATACGGAGTCTGCATTTGGTCCAGTTGCTTCGTCACGGCGGAGTAGTCTTCCACGGTGGTAAACGTAAATTTAATTTTATCTCCGCCCGCTGTTTTGGCAGAGAATGGGTCTTTGGTAATCTTCTTCACCCATTCATGGAGCTTCTTATAACTCTCTTGGAATTCCACCACGATGGGCGGAATGTGTGGACTTCTGTTTCTGGGAGGCTCTTCTTCTTGTAGCGGTGCGAACTGGTTGGAGGTTTCCATCCGCTCGGGCTCAGTCGACGGCAGCGGCTTGCTCGTGCGGCGAGCCAATACGAACCCCTCGCTGTCGGGTAAATCTTCTGCTGTGCTGCTTCCAGGCGTTGCAGTCTGGCAGCTGTTAGCGGCTATTTCTTCTTCGGTGGTCTTCCTGTAATTTATCTTCACAGCACCTCCGGGCCGAGCCGAGGTACTTGGCTCGGGGAAGCTGAAAGCCCCCTTGAGAGTCTTCTTTGCAGCTTTCTTGCCTTTGCTAGGCGCCGAGAGCTGTGACACCGGCACGCTGATTTTATAGTTGACACCTCTCACATCATTCTTAGAAATCTTCGTCTTGCCGGAAGAAGGCGGAGAGGTTCTCCTCTTTGTAGCACGGTTGTCTACAGGACCGTGGGCTATCCCAGTCGTCAGCTGCGAGTAATAAGCGTTCCGATCAGAATCCATTTCCAAGTCCATTGTGGTTTGCTGGGTCGTCATAGGCGGTGGCTGTATTGATCCATTTGAAGCCCCACTCAAGTCCGTTTCCGTATGCTCAGTCGTAGACATTGCCGCGGTTGCCGCCGGCAAAGCCGAGTGCACTGGGGCACTCGGCCCGCCTGGCGCGGCAGCGCAGCTAGCACTTTCCTCATCGCTCGTCATAACAGCACGGCGGCAGACTCGGAACTCAATATACTGCGTGCTGGAGGTTGATGTATACAAGGAAAGCAACATCGATTTGCACAACAGTCGCCAATAACAGTGTCGGAAAACATATGGGCGGTTTTTATTGGGCAGAGAATTGTCAACCGGGAAGATTTTGCACGAAACTGTCAACGGAGGTGACTGATGTGCTAAGAATTTCTGCATGAACAGGCTCGGAAAAACAAGTTATGAGGTAGTTATGAGGTGTTAAGTGTTGAGGGCCAGTTTATTTTAATGAAGTGATAGTTAAGAAGGAGATTGTGGGCGTCTGATTTAGGAAACTCAAGAAGATCTTTATTAAGTGATGGTTCTAAGAAGACAACATGAAAGGATGGGGAAATATTAGGGCCAGCGTGGAAGATATTTTCGGCAAACTAACACACTGAGAAAATGTTCTAACATAGTGATGGTCCAAATATTTAAGGTCTTTATTTCCTGAATTTTCTGCAATTCTCTGGAATATTTCTATGTAATCAGGTTGGTGGCTGTGTTTTGTTGAAAATGGCCATTGACAGCTATTAATAAATAGTAAAAATAATGTTATCATCTAAAATGCTAGTCCCAGGACATTTTCCAGATGAACTGAGTAACCCGAAAGGTTTTACAACAGAATCCGAACAGTTTTCGTTAATTTAAAATCAATAATTCTATTTTATTATTATTCCCTGATAGGGTACGTTATTTTTTGTCAGCCTACAAATTGCAGCTAACTAACTGCAAGTAGATAGTATTTCCATTAAAAAGATACACATCTGAGATAGAAATGTTACAGAATTTAAAATTAAATACATTGATAACGCAAGTGTTTAAATATAGCATTTATTGGATTTGTTTTTTTTAACTGCTTAACGTCTCTTAACAGCAAGGTCTTTAGAGACGGGAAAGGAGTGGGGGGGGGGGGGGGCAAGGAATTGAAAGGAATTCGGCCATGGCCTTTTGAAGGAAGCATCCCGGCTTTTGCCTTGAGTGATTGGGAAATCATGGAAAACCCAAATCTGGATGCCCGGACGGGGATTCGAACCTCCGTCCTCCCGAATGCGAGGCCAGAACGCTAACCGTTACACCACCATGCTCGGTCATTTATTGGAGTATTGGATGCTGCCATGATGACAATGGCATTTTCCGCATTGAAGGGCCATTACTGTTATGGCTCCAGCACTTTCTGTATATGTGACGAGTTTACGTAGTATAATATCTACTTGCAATTCCAGAGAATAAAATCAAAAACAGATCTGATTTTGATTGCTCTAAAGTGGATCTAAACATAGAAAACGAAGAGACTTGTCAGAAAAGGAAAATAAGGGAGTGCTCAACAACACCGGAAGGATATGAAACCTGGAAGACGTTCAACCTCCATGCACAAGAAATGAATTTTGTTGTTACCGAAATGGCTCTAATAGACTGAAAGAAAAAAATTCCTGTGACAGATAGATATTTAATTTAAATTCAATTTTGATACAACATACACACTCAATTTGCAATGTCCCTAACCAAGTCATGATTTTTCACAACCCACCTATCCCTCCCGTTTACGATTTCCAACATTAAATTGCTTCGACGTGTTTGGTAAACTGTGCATTATTTTCCTTCGTAAGTTACTCTGTTACTTGCAGAAGGAAAATTTCCATCTCTCCTTCACGCGAAAACAAGTACCAGCTTATCCTCCCTTCCATGTACCAATCCTACGACTTCTGCCAATATTAATCCATGGATCATCGTTACGTATAATAAGCAGCGTATAATCTAAAAACCCTCCTCACCCGCTTTTTGTCTCCCAATGACTTCCAATCCAGCTCTTTCATCATATCAGTTACTGATTGCATTGTGCGGTAATTTCCACAAACAAATCTAGTTACTCTACCTTGTATCCCCTCGAACTACTGAGTTTGATACCTAAAATGTGGGCCCCACTCCACTCCCCCATCTTCAAGCAGTGGTCTGATCAAGGTTTTGTAACACAATGCCCTCACTTCCCTTGTTCGTCCCCTCATCACCCTCTCCAATAAATGAAGGATTTTGAAATCTCTTCCTACCAACTACCCAATGTGTCCTACCTATAGCTGTGGCCAGATGAATTGGCGGGTCAGTGTGAACGCGCTGTTGCCGTACTTGGGGACAATCTCGCCATGCGCTCTCTTTCTATCACCTGAAAATTGCAACGTTGTGCTGCCTGTGGTGCCTAGTCCAAGCGGCAACCCACCCCCAAACCTTCCACCTCCTTTCAACACACAAAAAATGTGTGAACCTGTGAATCGGAGTTAGAAAGTGTGTCAGTGTGAGGGTGAGCTTGCTCGAGAGAGGATATTTTGATTTGAGCGATTTTCGATTTTTACTTGCGATTTAAATAATTTGTTTTAGTTATTTATTAATTATAGTAATTTAGTGTTCTAATTTTACCGAACAAAAAGTGAAGTAACTTATAATTAGGGTAATTTAGCAAGAGAATCGTGTTACTAAAAATGGATACTAAGGAAGAGACTTATTCTCTTACTCCAGGTGTTTCCGCACTAACGACTCGCCAACAAGACGCACGTCATCGACAGCAGAACCACCGCGGCTGAAGAAGACAACAGAGTTTCGCCGGCAGATTAAATGTACTTTTCTACATATAAATTTTTGGTATACAGCAATTTTAATTCTATAGTCAATATATATATATATATAATATTCTTGTCGTTAATTATGCAAGTTTTTCAGTGCAGAGGATAACAAAGTATAATTTTGATTTTAGTTGTAAATATACAAACTGAAAATAAAATTTAATACGTTCTTAGCCACAAATAAAATAAGAAGAGTAATTCAATACGTTTTCTTAGTTTCTCGAGAAAGTATTCTTCAGTTATATTAAATGCATTTACACGAACATAACTTTCTTAAAGAAATGACATAAATAATATTTTATCACAAAATTGTGATTATAAATTATTTAAAACACAGTATAAACTATTACTTCAAATAAAAAGGTGAATACAACTGTTAAGTGCGTGGTTTGGCAACGGCGCATTCTAATACATCCGCCAATTGATCTGGCCACAGCTATAGTTGAGTTTATTTTCAACAGTTGTGTTAAGATATTTATTGATCTTCAACAAGGAGTTCTTTCCCTACCCCATAATCATAGATAACTTTACCATTTTACCTTTGTACCGAATAAGCTCATTCTTCTCGACATTTATTTTTATTCAATATTTAACTACCCAGCTAGATATTCTGTTAAGAATTTCATGTCCTCTCCAGTTTTAATCCTATTGTATTATGTCATCTGCAAACAATCTAACTTCAAGCCATAAACACAACCATTCATTAGAACAACAAACATCAATGGTCGCAGTTATTACCCCTTTACACTCCTACATTAACTTCCATCTGTTTTGATACTGTAGTTCCCACCTTAACGCTTTGCTTTCTACCTTTTAAAAATTCCTCTACCCTTCAAGTCACAGTAATGTTGTTTGGCTACAGCACACCATATCAAGTTAATGTCACCACTGCTAAAAACTTTAAAAACTTATGGAGGCAATAAGTTTATATAAGTGAAAGTGATGTTTATATCAGTAAATTTACTCTTTACAGTATTTTATTCGGTAAATAAGTCTGGTTGCAATGTTCCGCGTAATAATTTTTGTTTTAATCTTATTGAATCACATGCTTTACTTTTCGTACTCACATTTGTGAATTTCTTAATTTCGTTATAAACGAACAGACAGATGAAGCGGTAGGAGGAACTAGGGATATGGGGAAGAGGTAAAGGCTCGTGAGATAATAATGATCTGATGACGGAGTTTCTATTAGCTGCGCAATCCGCCCCCTGTTGTAGCCATCTTAACCTAACCCGGTAATCCTACCGGGTATACGGCACCTACAGTTTAAGGTGGAACTGGAAGTATGGAAATTATCTGGCGTTATTCACATTGCACAGCAATCTGTGCCGAAAGTGAAGGTCAGGTAAAGGGCCTTTGTAAATCTCAGCCGAGACCAGAATTCGAACCGATGACCTTTAGATCTCCAATTAGCAACATTAACCAATGAGCCCCCAGACTGATCGGTTGTGGGGAGGGGAGACATGGTTAAATAAAAGCGGTTATTATAGCTCTTCAATTTTGCTGTCATAAGTGAATATTAGCAAAAATTACAAGTTTATTTATTCTTTGCATTATTGTGACTACGAAATTTCAGCTTATTTTAACTCGACACATATGACCGTCTATATCTAACACATTAGCGGTATTGAGTTGCGGGTTTCGCCGCCGTGCAGCTGCGTAGGTGGCCGGAAATTGCGAGGCGGAGGCACACAGTAATGTGGTATCTGGCTGAATATAGCCACTAGTAACAGGATTAACTGAATGGAGGCGAATAAACCTCAAGAGCTCTCCGAGTAGACATGCTTATAACGATACAGGGAAACAGTTGGCTATGGACACACGCTATTAGCAACACAAAGTGAAAATTCATTGAAAAAGACTTTGAATATAAGCAACAAATGACTGTCTTGCATCCCGGCGTTAATATTCATTTTCTTCCCTCTCTTAAAAATGCCGGGCATACATCAGAATGTATATTTGTATAAAAGAATGGATGCTGTAGTAGCTTACTTATAAATTTTCTCCGTTGGTCTTCCAGTTCTTTGTTCTGAAGCTGTGAGTCGGTGTTATCTTCGTTATCCGGGTTGAACCGCGTCAATTTATCGAAACCTAACGTTTCGGCCATCATTTTGTGGCCTTTTACAGAGGACTGTCACGCCTGGAACTGCTTCCGGCTATGTGTAATGGCTCGTTCGCACTGGACTAGTAATTTAGTCGAGTGGCGAGTAGTTTAGTAGCTAAATTACTCGCCACTCGACCAAAAATCGTCCGCACTACGGTCGAGTACAGTACACAAGCAGCGTGGTATTTTGCCAGCAGGCTGCATCGCAATCAAATGAATGAGCTGATACAGCGCTCTTTTATAAGAGATGGATGAAGAAGTTTATGCGATAAAGAAAAAAAGAAAAAAGCAATGGGTACGAAAATGGGTTAATCAACTAGGAGCTGAAATTGTCTTCTGACGGAATTAGCAATAGAAGATCCCTACGAATAGTTTGAGATGTCCAAAAGTTGTGTTAATGAAAATGCAGTCGGAAATCCAGCGTGAAGATACCTATTTAAGGAATGCAATGTCGGCAACTACGTAATTACAGGCTGTTCTCTACTTTATTGCCACCGGATGTTGTTTATGGACACTCACACCTCGTATTTATACACGAAAAATCGGGTATTTCCTAATTCATCACAGTATGAAGGAATCTATGAAACATTAAGGAATTGAATTAATGATTCATAGAGATGCATCCAGTAAACTGAATCATTTTACTGAAGGAGTATAAATTGTTTCAGTATCTGCGCCTAAATTTTTGTACTACTTTTTTAACTTCTGCGAGTAGATAATACTAAAAAGATTTTTATCGCTTTAGGTAGTACTTCTAATAACAATAGGAATTACATCTTAATGTATAATCTAGATGCTATTGTAATAAATAAAATAATTAATAAAATTGTAATGTTTTTAATTTTCAATTTATTTCCCACCAAATCCAGGTATGTTTATTGTATTTTCCAAATCCTTGCGTGCAGATTGCTTCCTTTGTTTGTTTTTATAGTTGCGGACTTAATATCCTACAAGCATTCATGTTCTACATATTTAGAAACAAATTTTAAAATTTGTTTTTTCTCCAGCGAAACGACATTTTTCCGGCAGCTAATGAACTCGATTTAAACAATAGGTTCAGACTTGTTTAGCCGATGAGCCATTGGCGCGTGGTGGAGGGTGCTACTCGCCCGGTTTCATACTAGAACAAAACGGATCGACTCGACTAAACCACTCGACTAACCTACTCGACTAAATTTCATTGTTCACACACGTTTAGTTACTAAATCACTCGCCACTCGACAAATTACTCGCCCAGTGCGAACGAGCCTTTAACTCCCGAAGAACGCGCTAACCGTTTCGAGTGACGTCACTCAAGCTACCGCCGCCAGCGTGGCCGGTCCGATGGGGGCCTGCGTCCCGCGTTTCCTAATCAAGCATGACCATATTTGGTCAAGTTGTAGCCCGCCATCCGCGTTCATATTATCTGGTCTTTTTTTTTATTTCCAACGCTTCTCTGACACGCCTGGGCCACAAAATGTTGGCCGAATCGTTAGGTTTCGATAAACTGACGCGGTTCAACCCGGACAACCAAGATAACAAGCTGTGATATGTTGATGGATTAACCACGTAAAGGTGACGTGCAAGTTTATTAGTCAATGTGCGCTGTTATACGCTGAACTACAGATTCGTGTAGTGAAAAATTTTACTGTAATATAGCTTTCAAGTCTATACACGATTTATCGAGACTGATGGAAGAGCAGTAATGTTAAAGACTGCGATATCAGGGATCTTGGTTCCATTCGTGGTGCGACTGTAGAAATTTCGGTTTTCCATGATTTCCCGGATTATCTCCAGGCGAATTACGGGATAGTTCCTTGACAGACACCAAGGAGGATTTTATTCCCTTCCATACTTTGTACTTCCCCTATGCTAACAACGTCATCGTAGTGTACTAATTGAAAAGAACCAACTTGATTTGGAACTGACGCGAAAAATTTGATCTGTCGCAGTATTTGTTATTATTATTACTATGTGTCCCGTCACAAAGATGCTTTGTACTCTCTGTGGATGGACGATCGAAGTTGAAATACTGGTGAAGGTAAACCCTTAAAGCTTAACGTTATATTTGAGTGGAGACTTTCCCGGCGTAGTGATGCAATGAAATCTTCTCGGGTGTCCAGCTGGATGATGTTGTATAAACACGACGTTTCGACCGCTAGCTCTGCTGTCTTCATCAGGTGTCAGCTCTCTTCTAGCTGCCGCAAGCTGACTGTCACGGCCTAGACTGGCTTAACCTCCTATCAACCTTCCCAAGATTTTTCGCGCCATTCCTGACTGTATATAGGAAGGTTGATAGGAGGCTAAGCCATTAAGCTTGCGACATCTAGAAGACACCTGATACCTGATGAAGACAGCAGAGCTAGCAGGCGAAACGTCGTGTTTATACAACGCCATCCGGCGGGACACCCGAGAAGATTTCAATGGTTAACGTTCGACACTACATTTCTGTCAAATCAGTACAGTGTGTGTTTCTGACAGTACCACTTCCACTCTTGGAGCAAGGTCATGTTAGGGAATACGGAGCTCCATAGTCATGAATCGCACCATATGTTAAGTGGAGACGTGGGAAGTTAAAGCATGGATAGCATCAAACATAGATTAGGTCTAGAAAAACAAACCCGCCAGTGGTTTTCCGCACCCATCAAGGCGAATAAAATACACATTTCACACACACAAAAATATACGCTGGACATAGTTACACGTTTCACTGACAGATGGCACACTTCACTTCCCCCGTTAGTACTTAGTACGACCAGGCATTAGGTAAAAAATGCCTGGCGTCAGAAAGGCCAAGCGGCATTAATCCCATAGCTCCAAATTTCACCAAGACAACGACTAGCAAAACTCATCGAAAGGCAGCGAGGCATCAATGTGTATATCAGGAGTAAACTTTGAAATGTTTATGTACAGACCATCAGTTTTAATGGAAGAAACGGTTGAAGTGTACGTAAAACATTAAATGATACACCGAACCATTTCAAACGTTGTGCTATAGGACTATATTTAATTTAATTTAATTGCAATGGAGCACAGGCTGCGGTGGCAATTTTCCTACACCCCCATCTTCCCCCTATCCTGCACCCACCTACATTTGCCCTCTACAAATTATACCTTTAAATTCTTTCAACGTTATCGGTAAATTATTCATCATTTCTCTTGGTAACTCATTCCAATCCCTGACACCCTTACCTAAAAAAGAGAATCTTCCCACACCCTTGTGCCTGAAATCGAGTGCCAGCTTGTGGTCATCGTAATTTGGGTTGCAGAAAGCGATCGATGTGTCATTACGAATTAATTAGGATAGGGTGAGGTGAGTTGTAGGGTAATTAGAAATCGTCAAGAGACCGATGGCAAAAAAAAAAAAAAAAAAAAAAATTGTTGGTTTGTCGGAATTCTTCACTGTTGTTTACGGAAGAAAGTGTAATTTCACAGGCATTACCTGGATTAATGTTTCACGAATAATTTCGGCAAACAATCTTAAAAATGAGATACAACAGTTATTGATGGTAAAGATAATTCCTTTAGAATTATTTCAAAATAAATTTCGTGACCATCAGGGTAAATGTTAACTCCTTAAATAGATATAATGTCAATGCTTATTGAAATTTCACGTACTGTCATCTGTCGCAGAGGCCAGGAAATTTTCGGATAGAATGGTAGCTCTTCGTTTCTGCATCGAACATCAAATTCCGATAATCTACAACGTATTTGATTGAAAATGTTTTGCAGAATATAAATAACATTTCGTTTTTCCCAAACTTATTCATTTTTTCCACCTACCCGTCGGTTCATACGGCATAAGTGATTATCGTCCGTTTGTGACAGGTGAATATGCAACTATTTCTCTATTTGTTGCCTATGTCGCTAATATTTGCAGTAACAACCAAGTTTCTAACGTTGATGCTTCTTTCTCTGCTCAAGAGACTGTAGCAATGCAAAGATATTAACAATCGAGGTTCTGATGCATCTATTCTCTTTCTTTGTTGAGTGTAAAATCTAATCCTTTAAGTAAACATGCAAAACATTTATAAAAAATTGTGTTTATGTTACAGAATTGTAGGCTAGAAAGTCCACCTTCGAGTTGTATTGCAATGTATTGTTTCAAATTTAAGATATTCCCGATTATTCTCTCACTTATCCGAAACAAAAAATAAAAACTTTTATAATTTTTCGGTGACTATTTTTCAGTTTCGCTGGTGAAACCTTCTTAGACAAATTTCTGACCATCATTGCAGGAGGAGTTGTCAAAGTGTGCTGTTGCATCTGCTACGCTGTCACAAGTTGCTTTTGTCATTCCACCCGTAGACACGGCAACTCCTTGACTTGAATAAATAATGCAGCTGGGAAGGAGGCCACAAGCGACCGACAATGAAGTTGTTCTGTGGGCAGGTACTCACGTAGGTAGTCATTCGATGCGTACCTGCTCCATAAGTGCGTAGGTCGATCAGTGCGAAGTATCACTGAGTTTTTAACTCTTGGGTCCTGTTATTAACTTAATCGCAACTTCAGGTGTCAAATTAATGGAAATAATTTCTGAGCTATGCATTAGTCACGTTGATGAAAATACAAAATCAAACATAAACAACCGATTATCATCGAACTAATAATATTACATTATTACAAAGTTGCTAATTAAATTACAACTTTTGGTGTCTCTCTAGGTAGCATGAATGCAATCCGTTAAATGAGAAACTTTATGAACTGTTTGATTAAAAATAGCTTGCTGATAATTTATTAGTAAATCTTAATTTCTATTAGGACTAATCATAAATATTTTCCACATCGAAAAAAGTGGATTCGGTGAGAAAACAATATTTCTGTCGTACTAACTCTGAAAAACCAACTATTGCGTTAACTGGAAATAAACTTTTAAAAACTATAAAGACAATATTGCGTTAATTCGAAATAACTTCTGACACGAAGAAAAATAATATTAACAACTACTAGAAATAAATGAAAAATAGCGCTTAAGTATTACACGTACAGTACATTGTTTCTGCAAGTTAATAATGAAACTTTTTTTTTTTCGAGTGCTTCTGAGCAAAGGTTTTGATATTTGTACTCTCTCCAGTCCTGAACTCTTCGGTTATTTCTACTATGTTTTTAAACAATTACGACTGATTATTTTGTAGTTTTGATATTCATTAGTGGATTAAAAAATAGTTCACATCATTATCGAGGGATATCAGAAACTGATTCTATTGTTTATTCATTTAATTAAATTAACGTTCACATCTAAACAGATCACAATATCATATTTGGTGTCGTAAACATGTTCCTAGGTATTAAATAATTTTTCAAATCTCTGGGCCTTTGTTTGAATAATTTAATCAATATGATATCACAATTTGAGTCTGGTGGGTGAGATTTACTTTGGTATTCGGGAGGACACGGGTTCGTTTTTCGACCATTCAGATTTTGATTTTCCATAATTTCTCGAAAACATTCTAGGAAAATTCAGCCGTAGTTCTTTCTTAAGGGCACTCTTCGTTAGTACTTGTCACCAATCACTAATTATCTCGTAAAAGGCTGAAGAACGTTACAATGCGTCTCTGTTTTGGATTCCTGGCAGAACTATAGTTTTTCGTTTGCTCGGTAAGATTATCGCTTAAGTCTTGGCAGCGAAGACACAGAGTTTGTGAGAATGTTTTTAGATACTAACACTATTATCGTAAGATTATATACTACCTGTTAAAAGGTTAAAAATAATTATTGCAACGTCTACCAGGAATACAGTGCTTATATTTTCAATGAGTTATTGAAAGTCATTTTCACCTCTCGTAGTTCTATGGTGCAATATCGGAAGTGAAGCTGGACCTAACTCTAATTTTTCTCGCTTTCTCCTTACTCGTAGTATATAATTATTAGTTCTTTCATCACGATCTTCATTCCCGTTCGTAACTGCATACTTTTCTTTACGAACGTATCATAAATAAGTTCATGATGAGGTGGAACTTTTTTGTGTTTACGACGGAATGCGCGATGCGCATAATAAATGGATTCACTTTTTACGTATTGTGGCACCAAAACGACTTCTGCTGTGGCGTTGTTATTTCCACGTAAACAGACAACAGCGCTGTTGGCGGCAGCGAATAGAACTAATAGGCGAGGATTACAAATTTTGAACATTCTTCTATCCAATGATTTGTGGCGCGTATTTATTAGAAATAAAAATGCAAAATCTGCCTGTACTTTTTGAATAATCCTTTATAACTCTTTCCGGGACGATTTACTATGTATCGTTTGATATTTAACAGGATATACAAAAGGTGAGGACAAATGTGCGTATCACAAGCTTGTAAAATTTTATGTCTCTAGATCTAATGTTTTTATCCAATCAACTGCACTGATCGATGCATCGTGTCTATTGTTACTTTGTAGGCTCGTAGAGGACAGTGAGAAACGATGTGGTGGATTGTCTGTGAGGTGGTTTCACAGTCACACTTTACAGAACTGACCCAGCCCCATTTGTGTAACAAGTAGCCGCATCTGCCTTGTCCTGATTGATGATTCCCCATTGCCGTCTGGGGAGATCGAATCCTTGTAACCGTTCTGAAGGGTTTTGAACTAGATTTTTATTGGCTATCGATGACCGCTTCCATTGAGTTATTGAAAGATTTTTGACATTGAAAGAGGACTCTGTAAGGTTGATCTCTGTGCGTCACTGTGGTTTCCTTAATTTCAAGCGTTCGTATTTTGCTTGAGTAATATCTTGATGTATAGGTAGCTGAGAATTCTTCAGAATTTCCCCCCCCCCCCTTCTTCCAGAACTTTAGGAGAGCTTCTGGTCTTCTTAGTACTGGAGGGGAAATTTTACATAACACTGGAAGCAATACGGCGTTCGTACTCAGAATGTATATCGTAATTATCGGAATTGCCTGATTGATATGGGTTGTAAAAAATACAGCAACCAGTTGTGACTGGTTGCTGTATTTTTTACAACCCATATTTGACATCACAGTCGCGGAAGTTCCACCAATCCATCATGGATAAAATATTATTGCCTGATTGAGTCGCACGTTTATCTTCTTCGTGTCGGCACTATTGCTCCAGGTAGAGGAGCAGTATTCAGCAACAGAGGATGACGGAGCTAAGGCTTTGGATCTTAGAACATGAGAACTGGCTACCCATCAAGTACCTGCAAGCTATTGAAGAATATTATTTCTCGCTTTGACTTTACAGAGATGCTGCTTGAAAGTCAGAGTTCTTTCCAGTTGTACCCAGATATTTTGGTGTGCCGCAATATAGTAAGAGTGGGCCTCTGAATTTGACTTCTCGTTTGTAGTAGGCTTGTTTGATGCGTAAGTGCATGTTGCGGGACCATGAAAGCTTATAAATTGGAATTTGGCATACTTCAGTATTTTATCTATGCTGTGAGTTACTGTTTGAGCAGTTTACGAGAGCCAGTGGTGGTGCGTAAGCCGTCACGGTTGCTGTCTTTGCGCTTTGTCGTCTCGGCGTTTTTTATGAGATCCCCCTTAGTAAGAGAGAGGGAGAACCACGCTGCCCTGCTGGCTTTTCGCCGCCAGAGACACCCCTCATTACTGCACAGGTCCACAAAGCCGTCGGCACAATGGCTTCCCTATTCTCGTCCCGGCAACTCTCTTTTCTTTGCAGCTACTTCCCAGTTGCTGTTGTCTGCCAGAATGTTTCACTTTCCCGCGATTCTGACTTCTTTTTTGTTGGGCTGAAGGTGTGAATAAGCTGAACAGCTGTTTTCTGTCATGGCCTTTTAGAAAATTAAGAGCTTTATTTCAAAACTGATTGAGTCGCACGTCTATCTTCTTCCTGTCGGCACTGTTGCTCCAGGTAGGGCAGCAGTATTCAGCAACAGAGAATGACGAAGCTAAGGCTTTGGATCTTAGAACATGAGAACTGGCTACCCATGAAGATTACTCCAATAATTCTACAAATTTTAAATTAACACGAATGTTTTTTAATAACTAAACAGATTCAATTCTATTAATTTTTAAAACTAATACCAACGATTGCAGTTTGCCACGTCAGCAAAATCCTCTCAATACATCACCAGTAACAATAGGCCCTACGCCGGGAAAGACTTATCTTTCATATTGATTTCATACATGTTGTTGCTTCCCATTATACACCTGTTTACCAGGATGTCATAGGGAAGTGCCACTTCACCTAACACGTATTCGAACACATTTTTAGACCTAAACTTGTTTTCGTTCCATTCAGGCTTGCCTAACAGTTTAACTGTATTAATTTCCTAGCATTATTACCTGATATTGTAGGTATTATCTTGCGTAGCTCATATTGCCATTTCAGGATATTAATAAACATATTTTTCTTTAAGCTCAGAGATTTTTCTAAATTCAAATAGGGTAAAAACATTTTATTCCAGGCTTTCTTCCTTTATGTCAGTCATGTTCCTACACGCTTGAGTTTGCTGGCATTCGATATCTTCATTAAACTTTCTATCACAATAATGACCGAAATTAAACAGTTATGCTTACAAAAAACACTTTCAAGTATCATATAAATTATTATTACTCCAATAATTCTACAAATTTTAAATTACACGAATGTTTTTTTTTAATAACTAACAGATTCAATTCTATTAATTTTTAAAACTAATACCAACGATTGCAGTTTGCCACGTCAGCAAAATCCTCTCAATACATCACCAGTAACAATCAATATTTTTTCCTCAGCCTTCCACTTCCACGCGATGGATAAAATTATTTTCTTTCAACTTTTGTGGTCTTTGATAAGTTCTCTCTCTTACTCGAATTAGTATCTGTGGGGATGGAAAAGATTCAACCTAACACTTTTTCCCTATCCGCTGCATTTTCCATCACTTCATGACAACTCCTTCCTGAGAACCCATCTTCAGAACATCCAGGAGGGAGTCTATTTCTCTGAATTTTAACAGTTCTAATAGTTGAAGAGAGTACAAAGGAATACATTTAGAATTGTCTGTGGAAATTGCTGTGGGATGCAATCAGTTTCTGAAGTGCTAAAGGAGTTTTGTTTGATGTGTGAATACAGTCATAGAAGCTAGCTCGAGAGAATGGTTAGAATTTATATGGAATATACTGGCGATAAGACCAGAGTAAATATTAGGGAAAGATTTAGAAGCAGCCTGTAGAAGGGAACAGAGTATTAACTCTCGATTTCGGGTATAAGGGAGTAGAGAAGTTTTCCTTTGAAGGTAGGGGAGACAGAGACTACAACAACTTACCTAGGGAGGCGCTGAACGATATATCTCAAATTGTAAAGGATTTTAAAGTAAAAATGTCTATAAATCGTAAATAGGTGGATAGAAAATTATCATCCACGAATAAGCTACAACACAATTAACTAATAGCAAAAATTAATATACAATGATATAAGTTTAATAGAACATTAGTAGACTACTTTAAATGTTCAAACGGCTGTGGATACACACGAAATTGTGTCCCACAATCAATTTGGCGTGATACGTCATCCATCTTTCCCCTGTATTGAAACTCACGTGTTTTGTCTATTGCTTTACCGGAAATCGGATTTTCGCACTCTTTCATAGGAAGATGTGTAGCAACCATAACATTTGCTCCATCCGGTACTGGCTATATCGATGCTGCACAGAAGTACTCCCAATATCAAACTATTTTGTTATAAGTCCCATCTGAAATTCTAAGCTTGCTGTTGACCGTTTGTAATTAGTAGAATTGTCATATATATTGTTTCAAAAAGGTGTATTTTTTTGACACGAACAATTTATCTCCCTTCATACGAAACCGAAATTGATAAAGGAAGTATCATTTTAAAGATTACGGTCTCTTCTTTGATAAAATCGTATGTTAAGAAAGGAATTTCTCGGAATTCGAGCCTTAAAGAGCGAAAGTATAATTATTTCTAAATCGTGCTTTTTTATCATGAGCCTCTTAATTTCCTTGATGCATAACCGAGATCGATATGAGAAGTATAATTTTAATGATTAAGGACTCCGCTTTGGTAAAATCATATCTTAAGAAAAGATTATTCGGAATTCGAACGTTAAAGAGAAAAAGTATTAACTATCAAGGTCAAGCGTTTGAGGAGCCAAGTCGCTAGTCTTCCCTGGCTTTGGTAACGATTGAACGCGTTACCGCTAGATAACAACACCTCCCCTCATATCACGGAGATACAAATGCATTGTGTGTGTTTTGTTCTGCTTAGTTGTATTCCGATGAGGTCAGTGATACTTCGGCTTCCGGGAACGGATAACTTGAGGCGTTTACATCAAAGCAGAGGTCTGTAGCTTAGCATAGATCAGACGAAATAAGAAAGGTATTGCTACAAATGAGCCGGTTTTTCCTGCAACCTACACGATATTCATCTAGTATTTAACTTATAAGTTTCAATTGGATTCGTAACATTCTGGCAGTCATGGAAAAGAATTTCTGAAAATAAGCAAAACTCAAATACATAATTAAATCGAGAGGATATTTCAGAACTGACCAACTAATTACGATATTTGCAGCAAACCTTATCATGTATACTAAGCGAGTTTCATATTCATAGAAAATTTATTATAAGCATTCTTCCTCATTCACATAAATATTTTAACCACAATTTGTGATAAGGGCTCCATGGAACCTAGACATTAAAATCTATGAGAACATCGAGTGCGTTATAAGTAAATTCCCTCTGAGATTCATGTGTTTAAAAGAAAATTAAAGGAACAATAAAGAAGGTTACTCCTCGGTTATACTGATTATTATTCACCCATGTGGAATGCGTTTCGTGTATTAGTAGAGCAGCTATGCAGCTATACACTATAACTTTATTTCTGTATATAGGGCAACATCATCTACGTAATAGTTTTTGAGTCGCCGACTGATTGGTATGCAACCCCGTGGACGACGAGGAATAGCGGATTAATACGCTGGTAAGTTTTGACGATACGAACCACGATAGGAAGATTTACTTGCTAACTTCGGCATACTGGGCAATGTAAATAAAGTATTGTTATAATGCAAAATATTAATTCTCATAACTTTTTTCACTACACGAACTCGAGACATGACCTATTTTTACAAGAATTGCTTTTGAGGGATCTCATTTCTTTTTGTAAGTTTATCGCTTATTCTGAATCGCCGCTCAAATGTAATGATTCCATTTGAAAATCGGTGAATATTAACATTTCAGAACTAAAGACATTAATATACGTTAGCAACAATGCCCCTCTCTCTGAAAACAATGGGTGTACGCAACCATAAGTAAGTTACTAGTAACTTCCAAACTAAGCAAAGGAACATAGTAAAATTTAATAAATTAGTTAAACTTGCTGATTTCTGTGAATTAAAAATATCTCAGGCATATAGCTTCATCCGGAGCAAAGCAATTAAGGCGCAAATATGTGCCAGAATTTTTCGTGTTTGGTATTTTAATTAAATAAAATCTGGGGAAAACTCTAATATTAGACTTTTCTTATGATTTACGGATGAAATCGTGTAAGTGTACCAAATTACTGGTTTCTAAGATTACTGAAAGTACAGTGGAATTTTGATGTCGGGGTGTCGTGGTCGAAATAAAATTTCAAAATTCAATAACTTCCAAACTAGGGAGAGGGTAGAAGCAAAATTTAACACATTAGTTAAACTTAGTAAGCTCACTTGCAGTGAAAATCTGAGGTCTATAAAGTTATTAGGGTAGAAAGCGATTTCACGTTAGGGGTAGGTAAGGGATAGATATATGGAAATTTACAAGTTTTAGACTTTTCTTATAATATGTGGATGAAATGTTATATGTGTACCAAATTTCAGCTATCTACGGCTACGGGAAGTACCTTAGAGTTTTGATGATCATCAGTCAGTCAGTGAGTGAGCGAGTGGCAAAATCGCTAAAGTTTGTATCCGAATAACATCCGAACTAAGAACAGTAACGAAGTAAAATTTAATATGTTTGCTAAGATTACTGATATCTATGCATAACAGAAATTTGAGATTTGTAGCGTGAATACAAATGAAGAAATTGAGATTCAAAAATATGTCCCTAATCGGTTGGAGAAAAGGGCAGGCAGTGGCGCCGTTGAGTAAACGTTACGGCTGAATGGTAACTGGAACTACGAGTATTATGCTTCCACGGGTCAGGTCTTGATAATTTCTGCAGTAGGCTCATTTCAAGGCTTCGTAATTAGATTTCACGAGGTGAATACGATTACTTCATGAAAAGTATCCCATTCGTGTCATTAGGGAGCAAGCCAATAGTGCCAGCAACATTGTTTTGTGTTGAAAAGCCGGCGTTATTGTACACTCAACAGAGATATCCGACAATTTCTACAATGCTAAAAGAGTTAATACTGTGAAAGGAATATTTTTTGCGTACTCCATAACAGAATTTGCCTCAAACAGCCAACAACAGAGCGATACGGTGACGTTATTAGGCTTCCGAACGGCATATACACTAACATTTATAGTCAACATTCATGATTGCAGACCGATACTAACAAAATACTGGTAAAAGAATTTGCACTAAATAGAGAATAAAACAACATGAAAGTCATTGGATTTAGGCATCGATAGTTTCTTTCCTGAGGTGTCTGTATTTTTATCTTACGTTTGATATATTGTTATATAGGCAAAGGAGCATGCAGACTACGAGAAGTGGGTTCTCATTTCAGAAATCCATGACTTGAAATTCCAAAACATAATTAAATTTCGTTCGCTGATTTTACTTACATGAATTCTGTTGAAAGCACTCGAAGAGAAAAACAATAATAATAACGTAACTTTCTGATGAAAAATGAATCACTTTACATCTGACATATTATGTATCTAAGCCCGCCGACTAAGGCTCAGCATTTAGGAAGCCAGCAAAACGAAAGTGTTAGCGCAATATTCACCCGGAGCTATCCTCCCAGACAGTTTACCCTGCCATGGGAGCATCTTCTTACACCGTGTACCTAGGAGAAGGATGTGGAAAACAATTCGTGCGTCTCGCGTAGCATGTGAACGTCTCTCCCAAGGGGTGTTCCTGAACAAAGATCTTAAGCTAAGCACCAAGCTGCTTGTGTACCGAGCTGATGCTGTCTCCATGTTACTGTACAAAAGCGAAACATGGACACTTTACCGCCATGCCAGTAAGAAAATGGAGCGGTTTCACTAATAGAAAATTCGCTCCATTATGAATGTCAATCGGGATGATTATGTGAGCAACGTTATAGTTTTAAAAAGGGCACTTGAAACCCTAATAATTAATGACCAACTCAGGTGAATTCGACATGTTCAGTGTATGAGTAACAACAGACTCCCTCGATAATTTTTATAAGGTGAAATCTGCACTGGCAAAAACCTGGTGGTGCTCCTCTTAAGCGCTTCAAAGACCAGCTAAAAAAGTCCATCAAGAGCCCAAACATAGACAGAAATAACTAAAACTATCTTGCAGAAGACCGCGGTCTCTGGCCCAAAATCGCTCAGGGGCTGTCGCAATATTTGAGAATGAAAGACGAAGACGAGTAACAAAAATCTCAAGAAACCCAACTACACCCTCCACCTACAATTAGGTGCAACGTATGCGCGCTATTATTTTATGCCACGATAGGCCTGATCAGCCACCAACGATATCCACATTAATAAATATCTGTAAATGAATAACAACCTCGGGAGAGAATATTGGCCGACGACAACAATTAAGTATCTTTTTTTTGCTTAATAAAATTAGAGGAACAAAAATAATTAACAACTGTTATTGGTTAGTTAATACATTTATACATATAGAAGTAGAGATGGTCTATATCTATATCAAAGAACAATTTTTTCATTTACCTGGAACTGAATTTGTAAAATAAAGGAGAGACTGAAATCATGGGCTAGAATGGGAATCAAGCCTGTAGCCTTCAGAATACCTCGCCTGAAAGTTAGCTTTCAGGTTTTAATCTCAATAGTTTCTGTCTCTTAAGCAATGAAATAAGATATAAAATACTAACTGAATATTTAACAGAGATATTATCGAGCGTATTGGGTGAGCGATAACGTTCTGGCCTCTCATTCGGGAGGACGCCGGCTCGAATCCCCGTGCGGGCATCCAGATTTGGGTTTTACATATCTCCCCAAATCACCACAGGCGAAAGCCAGGATGCTTCCTTCGAAAAGGCCATGGCAGAATTCCTTCCCGTTCCTTGCTCTATGTCCTTTCCCGCCTCTAATGACCGCGATGTCGACAAGGCGCAATGTTTAAGGAAATAAAAATAAGAATAATAATAAAAAAATAACCCAGAGGTATTGAAGTAACTTAATTTTTTTTTTCTATTAACAAAATTAGATGTAACCGTGAACATGTTATGGGTCTAGTTACAGGTCTAGACCGAGCGTGGTGGGTGAGCGGAAACACTCTCGCCTCGCATTCGGGAGGACCCGAGTTCGAATCCTCGTCCAGCCATCCCGATTTTCCATGGTTTCCCGAAATCACTCCAGCCTAATGCCAGGGTGGTTCCTTCAAAAAGTCTTTCCCGCTCCTTGCCCCCGCCCCCCCCCCCCATCGTTTCGCGCTTCTGACGACCTCTACATTCACGTACGACGAGGCGTAAGCCATAAGCAAAAAATGAGTTCAAAATAGTTCGTGCTTTTAGGATCAAAGGTTAAGACAGCTTCATGCGACGCGATCTTTATTT
This sequence comes from Vandiemenella viatica, assembly GCA_031002005.1. Taxonomy (NCBI): domain Eukaryota; kingdom Metazoa; phylum Arthropoda; class Insecta; order Orthoptera; family Morabidae; genus Vandiemenella; species Vandiemenella viatica. The sequence continues at coordinate 124,551,380 of JARYHS010012519.1, read as the reverse complement.
CGCCATTAGGGATTTCTCTGCCAGATTTGAAGAAAATCTGTTGAGTTTGAAGGGACATAAAAGCAGTAAAGAGACTATCGCACTATGTAATAGGGGAGTGTCCATTAATAATGTGGGTGTTTTTTCTTAAATTTTGACCCCCCTCCCCCTTGTTGAGATTTGGTGAAATCTGGTGGGACCTCTCACACAACGTATTTTTTTTTTTTTAGCTTTACTGCTCTTTAAAGAGCGGCAATTTGAAATAAAATGTTGACATGAGAATTTTATTTACTCCCCTTCCCTTAAATGAGAGCTTGTAACATTACTCTTACTATTACAAGGACTGTAACAGCCCACTCTCGCAAATCTGCAAGACGCTTTCAACGCTCGCAGACAGTTGTGTATTTGTGAGAGCAGCTAACCATAATATCGGACGCAGCGATATTACTTAAACTTCAGAGAGAACTGTTTTGTGGGTTGTTTCTGACTTGCAACTAAACAAAATACTTTTGATGGCATACGCGTTTCGCCTTTATTCAAGGCATTATCAGTGCCCTAGATAAACATATATACACATATATGTACAATGCTGTTGTTTGATTTTTGTACAGTTTTCTGAAAAATATTAAGTAGGTACTTACAGTTTTTATATATTCATTAACACGCGATCACTACTGTCCCAAGTTTGTGTAGGCTGCATTTTAGGTAATTTCACCGGCCACGAACTGTATATATAGTTATTTGTTGTTGTTAGCATCGAAAAGTCGTGAGCCAAAGATTATGTGTTGTGTAAGTATTTGTTATTTAGAATCTGCGGTCATTAGCTGTGTGTATTCTGTGGCGGTATGTTTGATCATAGGATATGTATTATTTATTCCTGTTTTAGTGTTTTGAACAAGGTTTGGTTCCTTAGGTGTATATATTCATTCATAACTTTTTTACCATTATTGATTGCTTTTTGTATGTGAAGATTTTCCTGAACTTGCGCGTGTTAATGAATATATAAAAACTGTAAGTACCTACTTAATATTTTTCAGAAAACTGTACAAAAATCAAACAACAGCATTATATATATATGTGTATATATGTTTATCTAGGGCACTGATGATGCCTTGAATAAAGGCGAAACGCGTATGCCATCAAAAGCATTTTGTTTAGTTGCAAGTTAGAAACAACCCACAAAACAGTTATCATAGCAACTAAGGACTTGGGCCGAAAAAATCTCCAACATGTTCAGAGAGAACTTCAGCCTCCTGAAATTCTGATTATCACTCCAGGAATAGCAAAGGTTTCCTTAACTACTGACAAAAAACCAACAGTTTCTAATAGACTCATACTTTATTTTAAATTTATCCTTTCCTTCTATCCCCCCACCGACCGATATGTAAATGTAAAGATAATTGTCAGAAGATTTCCCACTGCAACAAAGATCCAAAAAATTTAACACCACGTTTGAAATTTAGTGTCATTTACAGTTTCATCAGTAAGGTCCGAAAAATTCTTAGCTGTAAGTTACAGAAGCGTATTCAAATCATTGTTCCCTTCAAATTTATTTCTACCTTCATTAGCGTTCACGTACACACATTTTCGACACTATGTCAGCTTATTGCGCAACTTGACATATCAACTCAACTGAAACAAAAACCTCTCCGTGCAAATAAATTTTTCTGATCGTGAAACAAGCACAAATTTAAACTTACTCCCCATAAATGTTGATCAGAATTTAATTACCAAACCACAAAAGAACTAATAATGTTTCACTTCAATTAAAAGATTTCTTGCACAACTTCTCTCTTCCTGTGAGCAAAAACATACGCGCCCACTGTAGTTCGGCGGTCGTCTGCCTCCCATTTCCTAGCTCACCCCTACTTATAACATTTCGATATGACGCTACCGCGCCTGACGCCAGTAAACATTGATGGTGTAACGTTTTCCCCTCGCGCTTCTCAAACAATTGCGCCACACACAGAAATGACCCAAAAAGGCCCAAAACCGCTCAAATAAAACCCTAAATAAACCAAAGTAATTTTACAAGCTGGTGAGGTTTTTCCGGACTCTCCCCTTCCCCATTTGAAATTACTTAATTAATGGACGTCTCCTAATCACCGCTTCACTCGATCTGGCTAAAATATAATGTGACCCTTAGGGTTCGCTCTGCAAAATTTGAAGAATTTCTGTTGAGTTTGAATTTGGAAGTATTAAAAGAAGTATTATACATGGACAGAAATGATCTCGCTATTACTTGAATATAATAAAATAATCAAAGGTTTTGATTGCTTAATCCGATCTGCCTAAAATACAAACTTAACCTGTAATTGACTATAATGGTTTGCTCTACAAAATTTAAAGAATTTCTGCTTAGTTTGAAGAGAGTTAGAATGCGTGTAGACTGAATTCCGCAGACAGAGAACGGCTGATTATTACATAGCGGGAGTGTGTTTTGCGTATGGTCACGGGTCTAGAATAGTTACCATTCTAGGGTCAAAGTTCATGACGTGTTGAACTGATCTGGTTAAAAAAAATAAAAAGCCTTAACTTCAAGTCAGATGTAGATATCTAAAAATGGTCGAGCAAGTTGACAGACAGAAGAGATTTGAAAAAGGAAGGTAGCAACGGGAAGGGATTCAGTCACGTTTTTTCATTCGTAAAGTTTTACCATATGGTATTAACTAAACTGGACATTCTATCGACGAGATATTAAGAAAATGGAGCGATTTCACCAGCTAAAACTTCGCTCTATAATGAACATTAAATGGGATGACTATGTGTCCAACATTAGAGTCTTGGAAAGAGCTCAAATGTATAGCATTGAAGCCCTCATCATCAGCCACCAACTTAGATGGGTTGGACACGTTCAGCGTATGAGCAACAGTAGACTCCCTCGCCAACTTTTATACGATGAGCTCAACACTGGCAGCAGACCTCGCGGTGCCCCTAAGAAACGCTACAAAGACCATTTCAAGAAAACCTTGAAGAAAACTAATATAGACCTTAACACCTGGGACAGCCTCACAAAAGACCGCGTTCTATGGCGCAAAACTACCTCCGCAGCAGTGGCGCATTTCGAAGAGGAGCAGCGAAGTCTGGCAGCTGAATCCCGATTAAGGCGGAAAGCCCGACAAACCCTACCGCGCCAGCCACCCACAATTGGGTGCAGTGTGTGCGGACGACTGTTCTATGCAAGAATCGGCCTGACCAGCCACCAACGCACACACAAATAAACACGCAAGAGAGCAACATAAACTCGGAAACGAGTATGGCCGACGACGACGACGATTAACTAAACGGAAGTATTTAATTTAAGGCCGGTCCAGACGCTACGTTTTGCACAACCTTTTGTCTGCGCAGTCTTAAGACGGAATGAAATGCTCTCTAGCTCAGTTATCGCAGCAACTGTACCGTCTTCGCACCGCAAAACGTAGCATCTGGACCGGCCTTAAGACTGCGCAGACTAAAGGTTGTGCAAAAAGTAGCGTCTGGACCGGCCTTTAAATCAGATGTTACGAAAAGAAAACTCAATGAAAGTATTCTGGCAATTCATTTCTTTGCAGTTGATTAACTGTTAAATTCTGTTGTGACGTCTCTGGACGTCCACACACGAAGGTGGGTTGCTGACTTCAGCGTTCGGTGAAGTCAGCGGATACAATGACATAGATATAAAAAAATATGAAAGTTCTTGATTCCTTGATCAGATCCAATTGATTTATGAACTGCGCCTATAATTTATCCAATGGGATCACTCAGCCAAATTTTAAGAATTTCTGTTTAGTATAAAGGGAGTTAGTACTGTACCTACGTGTTCCCTTAGCTGAATACTGTGTTTTGTAGAATTACAACATTGTACCGTGCCCAAGTGAAGGACGTTTCTTTTATTCCAGAAAGGGATTTAGCTTATCATTAAAAAGCGTCGTCTTAGTTATTTTTTTTAAAAAAGAAGTTCAACAGTGCTGAAAACTTACCGCATTACAGAGGCGTGTACGAACTAAGTATCATTCCCAGAGATTGGTTCTTTGCGTTCTGAGGATCATTGCGCATTGCACAATTACCACATCTGGCAACATTAATGACTTAATCGGCAGTGAAACCACAACGAGGAGCGAAACACATCAGAGGATAAAAAATACCATATAAACTACTTGTATTTTCATTGGCTTTGCTTCAATTAAGACTATTAGGTTGAAAACTACATTTTACCTCGCATGTTCACTTTCGTTAACGGAATACTGTAGGTTGGTATTGTTTATATAAGTCTGCATGCGGCATTAGATAATATGAGCTTCCGCTGAACCGTTATAAGTTACCGAGCGTGGTGGTGTAACGGATAGCGTTCTGGCCTCGCATTCGTGAGGACGGCGGCTCGAATCCCCGTCCGGGCATCCAGATTTGGGTTTTCCATGGTTTCCCCAAATCACTCCAGGTGAATGCCGGGATGCTTCCTTCAAAAGGCCATGGCCGAATTCCTTCCCATTCCTTGCCTCCATCCTTTCCCGTCTCTAAAGACCACGTTGTTAAAAAGGGACGTTAAACTGTTACAAAAAAAAAAAAACGTTATAAGTTGCATGCAACTCTTCTAATAGTCTTCAAGTTCTCATTTTGCAGATTAGATTTGCTATAAAAAGGCTTACGTAAGAACAAAACAACTGTTCGCAGCATTATGCAAACTGTTCACATTTCAATAAAAAAAAATTCTCGTTTGTAATATAAGGATCTTTAAACTATTTAAATTTGGGTTTTCGTTTGTATCCATCGAATGTGCAGTGTGACGAGAAAAAATATTTCGAGCTTACACACATCCGTTTTATTTGATGATGATATGTATCGCACCAGATAATTGGAAGCGATAATTGAGTTCCAGTGTCCAATTAAATCGTGGGATTAATAGTGAAATTGCACAGCAGAGCGTCTCCGTATCGGAGCATGCGGGACTAGCCGACCTGCTAGAAATGAATTTCGTATTTGCTCATCTGATTACAGCGTTATTCGGATAACTGAAATCCCGCCATCGCTCATGCAAAGCGTAGAGCGACGGAAGGTAAACAAGTCGTCGCCTATCCATAAAATTAATCCCTCCGTATTTGTCATTTCTGTACCATTCCTCTTTCAAAAAACATTTTCTTCTTTTTTCTGTGCCAGCTGATTGGTAAATCTAGAATTATACCCTGTTCCTCTTGCTCCACTTCCTTTTTGCGGTTGAAATATTCATTCCACTGGCTGAAGATCTGGGCCGGGCCATTGTAGATCGCGAAATCTTTTCGGCCATTGGGTTTACGTTATTTGTTTCTTTATTTTTCACTATTAATATACTATAAAATATTTTTGTGTGGTGGGTCTGTGAAATCATAAGTCCTTGATTCTACTTGTTATACGCTTTCAGTTATTTTTCAGTGAGCAATTGAATTGCTCCAAAAATAGTGATTAGGTGCAATGAAAAGCTTCTATTGGAAATTATAACACTTTCTTTATATGATTGGTTATTGAAAACAATGCAGTTGCAGGGTTATGAGAAAATATAACTGTAATACTGGAGAGACTTGTTTTATTATTAATTGCACTCACTGTCATCCGCGTTAAGTGTTTCAACAACAATTTTTAAAAACAGTTGTTTACATTAAAAAATATGAATTAAGTAACTTCAGATTTATTTGAAATACATTGCACAGAAAAATTTTGCTATTGCAGAATATTATACTTGAAAACATTCAACAATAATCAGAAATATTTTTCTTGACAACAAATCTTCTAGGGTTTGCAGCCGAATTTTATTATAAAGCGACAAGCTTTCGGCTACTAGCTCAGTAGCCATCTTCAGGTCGATTATGTATCGGTGATCTTGCCTTCATAGATACCAGGCGTTTACTGGTGTCGCTTAGCAACCTCATGACACTCGCAGTCCCGCTTCACTGTGATTGGTCGAGGCGGTGGTCACCCATCCAAGTGCTCACCACGCTGACCGTTGCTTAACTGCCGCAGCTTCGCTGTGGCGGTCACCCATCCAAGTTCTCACCACGCTCAGCGTTGCTTAACTGCCGGAATCTAGCTGTTGTGGCACGCAACCAATAGGTACCACATTCAGGCAGTCGTCGAGTCCCCGCCCTGATTGGTCGATTGGGTCCCTCTCACTTGGCTGTCCACACTCCACCAGATCGCCGGCAACCAGGGAACGTGGCCCGCAAAGTATAGATAACCCTGGTTTCCAAGCGTTGCTCAGCAAATAACCCATGTCACGGTTAACCAGGTTGTTATGTAACCGTATTTCTATGGCTTGTCGCTTTATAATAAAATCCGGCTGCAAACCCTAGAAGATTTGTTGTCATTTATTCGCTGGGAAAGCCTGCATTCGCATATAATATTTTTCTTGTTTGAAACATTGCAGCTCACATAAATCATCACCACCCTGCGACAAAGAGACAAGAGCTTTTTATATCATCCTGGTAAAATCTGTGATTTCAACAAAACATGAACCCTACAGCAAACATTTAACGGTTTATAATTCCGTGTTTTAATGCAGGAAAAACATACGGCTGACCAGAATCACTTTTATTTCCACATCATATTCGAAACACCGTGATGGTTTTCTGATATCTGTAATGTTACTCAATAGAAATAAACACGTCGTTGCCATGAACCTCGTATCGTGGGGGCGGGTGTAGTGAAATATTTTATGACCCGCAGTGTATACTTTCGGGTCACATAAGCTGTATGGCGGTGCTGGTGGTAACATAAATACAGAGTAACTGCTCGTAACTCTGACTTCCGCGCAATATTTCAAACTGCGGCCTGCGCGAACGTGATTGGCTGCCGGTAGAACTCGCGCAAGGCACTCTACCTGATTAACACTACGTACACCACTGCTGTACAACTAACACAGGCAATTCCAGCGAGACAGAAAGGTTTATCATCAGACATTGGCTTCAGATGTTGTGTTCAGAGCATAGATTGCGTCAAGGGGGGATTTCAAGTTGAATCATAATTTTAATTTACCGTCTGATTAAAGGAACTTATCTCGCCTGCCCGATTAGTGAAGGCGCTGGAGTGAGGAGGGTCGCCGGTTCGAGTCTGGCTTAAAGCATGGCCAATTTTTATCTTGTGTTCCACTTAAGTTGTCCTACATTATGAAAGTAAAAAAACGGTTGGAGGGAATGAAATATATAATTGAGACAATATGATTTTAAAACTCTGGAGTTGCGTGTCTTGCTTATTCGCCAAAATCTCATGTGAAAAAATATTATTATATTAATATTATTATTAACCACATAGAAATAACTATTTAACCATCGCTGAACACAATGCGAAGCCATTCATCAACAGTCCAGTGAATCGCTTTCCTGCCCTGTCTCGGATGACCATCGTAGGCGAGTATGGTGGTGACCTGGGAAGAGATCCCTTTCTGCAAATGTTTTGGGCAGGCATAGCGGTGTAACTTTTGGTGTCGTGGTGTGGGGAGTCATCGGGTATGATTTCAGGTCACGGCTGGTAGTGATTTAGACTCTGACGGTACGTCGCGGACATCCTGCGTCCTCATGTGTTACCTCTCATGCGACAGTATCGTGGTGCCATTTTTCAACACTACAATGCTCGTACTAACACGGCACGTTTCTTTATGAACTGTCTTCGTGACGTTGAGGTACTCACGTCACCAGCAAGATCCCCAGAGCCCAGATTTGTCCGCGATAGAACATGTATGGATCTGAACGTGGTGGGTGAACGGTTAACGTTCTGGCCTCGCATTCGGGAGGACGCAGGTTCGAATCTCCGTCCGGGTATCCAGATTTGGGTTTTCCATGGTTTCTCCAAATCACTCCAGGCGAATGTCGGGATGCTTTCTTCAAAAGGCCATGGCCGAATTCCTTCCCGGCCCATCCCGCCTCTAATGACCTCGACGTCGACGAGGCGTAAAGGCGTAAGTAAAAACAATGTGTGGAACCAGCTCGGACGTTAAGCAGTATCCAGGATATCAAAGACCAGTTACAGCAGTTGTTCTCTAGCTACCCTCAGCAAAGGACACAACGGCTTCATGACATCCTTGCCAACCGAATAAGTGCAAGCATCCAGGTCAGGGATTGCAATGTAGTCCATATTTCATAGTTCTTTGTAAATTTGACTCGATTTTGTAATCACTGAAATAACATTACATACTCTCTTAACCTACAAAGTTTCATTTCGTTTCCTTATCACGTTCTGGGTTCTTCACTTTTTTGTGAGACACTGTAGTACAGTTTTTTTTAATGAATATATACCGTATACAATAAAATGTGATCGAATAAATGAGTGAATTTCATGTGACAAAATTAAAGCAGCAGAATTATGCCGTCATGACACGTCTACAAGTATTTTGTATTCAACGACGGGTGAAACTGTAAAAGCTCAAGTAATTTTTTGAAAACTAAAGGTGGGCGCCATACGTGAACAGTCTAACAATATGATACATCAAGCAGATTACTGATTTCATCTTGGTAATAAGAAACATCCCATATCATCGTAATAGCACAATCATATTTTTAAATGTTCTTTATATTTCTATGCCTCATCGACGTCGAGGCCATTAGAAGTGGGAAAGAACTGGGGGCAAGGAACGGGAAGGAATTCGGCCATGGTCTTTTAATGGACCCATCCCGGCATTCACATGGAGTGTGTGGGGAAACCATGGAAAACCAAATCTGGATGCCCTGACTGGGATTCAAACCCGCGTCCTCCCGAACACGAGGTCAGAGCGTTACCGCTTCCCCACTACCCTGATGTCGAACTCTCACCAATGCCAGGACCGAACGTTACTACTTACCAACCAAACTAGGGTAATCAGAAACTATAGTAGTGCACATCCATAGCAGTTGACGGTCGTACTAAAGCGCATGAATTTATATATTGGATACTGAAATAATTAGTCGAAAAACACCAGAAAGTGGTATTTAAAAGGACTTATTCACAATTAGATGATATAAAACTCAAATCACAGTTATGGAGTCTTCGTACTTTTTCCATTTGCTTTAGGACGACGTAACAGAAAGCAAGTTAACCTTAGATATGCTTAATTGTTTTACATTTAAGATCGTCAGTATTAAGTATCTGCGTAAAAAAATTATTAAATAAGGAAGTAAAAGAAAATTACTTACAAGGGACACTTTTGTCCTCGAACGTTCGGAACCGCACGAAAACATGTTTAAAATAACAAGTGACCATGAACAAAACAGTGGTGTGTGTCATTTCCGTGCAAAACGTAGCATTCTATCTCAAGTAACATACTAAGACTACAATGTGCCAAACCACAAGTGAAGGCACATGAGCGTTATTTCATAATGAAACATGCCTCTGTGATTTATAATCAATTTGCTGCACTTTCGTATAAGCCTATGTTGCAATATGCTTGGCGAAAGTAAGGTTATGACATTGAAATACCAACATGATCATTTGAAAATGTAATTAGTGTGGCTTTTGATACTGCATTGCGTAAATGCGAAAGTGATTAGGAATGTAATAACGTGGCTTTAGTGAGGTTTGCACATTGTTCCACTTCATCGAAATCCTGCATCTGCACTTTGAGGACTAATATAAGCACTATCAGGTATGTGGTACTGCTGTATATATGTGTTTTGCACTATATTAACTACTATAAGCAGAGCGTTTTTGGCACTGTTGATTGAAAATGTAATCATACACTGACATCATTGAATTACGTATAGTTTCCTTCATATGGAATTGATATATTTTTACTTTGTTTCTCTCTAAAATGTTACTTGAGGTAGAATGCAACATTTTGCATGGAAATGACACACACCACTGTTTTCTTTATAGAATATTTTCGTGCGGTTCCGAGCTTTCGAGGTCAAAGGTGTCCCTTGTTAGTTACAAAGCCATCAGATCGCTGACTACTTAGGGCATCACAGAATGAAAAATCCTGTAACATAATGTTATCTCGTACCGTTGTGTTTTTCGTTCTAATAAATGAAGTGACTGCATTTTATTTAATAGTTCAACCGCCAAAAAACGGTGAATCATCACATTTAAGAGAAAAAAATATTAAAATGACGTTAAAGAAAAAAGTTCGGCTGAAGGGGAAAGAAAGGTTAATCTGATCACAGTGGAAATGAGTTTGCGTACTTCCCTCTATATTTAATCAAGAAAATGCTATGTGAAACTCTTAACTAGTTCTTTATTTCTCCACTTCTACTGATTGAAACGATATAACGAAAAGATTAAGAAAATTGTATGAGTAGAAATAAACGTTTTAATATTTTTCTCTCAAACAGCGAGAGATTGGAATTGTGGAGAAGAGCTGGAAACTCCATCCGCCAGTCAGAATATTGTGATTTTCTTTTTCTTGACGGCGTTTTTATTTCATTCTGGCTGCACGCGAATAACAGATACGACGATACGTAGAGAGACAAGGTTTCCGGAAACAGGCTCTGAGATATTGCCGCAATAACTTGGGATCACTGCCAGCTACGAGGGGATGTCGATAGGCGGGAGATACGCTCGCGCTTGTATCGAACAGACTACCAGGCTTGTGTGGAATCCATGTGGCAGTTACTCTTCGCCACAAATTTATCACAGCTGAAAACTACCTATCACATTTTCGCCGAGTGTGTTGAGGAAGAGAGATGGCCGCAAATCCTGCAACTGGTCTTTATTCTGTATCATACTTTCTGGTATGACCACTGTGTATACATTAGTAATGTATTCGTAAAATGACTTGCGTATTGTGAGAGGTTTGTTTGTTATCAAGCGTCGTTCCCCTTCGTATTCTGCAAATCAAGTCAGTAACTCGGTCACGAACGATTGCAGAACATAATCGTCAACATTTGTTTGTAATAATACCAGCGTAATCTGATTTAAAGGATACTCACTAGTTAAAACTTTTACTTTATATTCCATTTTATTTACACTATTACTCGACCTCACTATATGCGTGCATCTTCCGCCTTCAGTGTTAGATCAATTGCTACTGACTACTGTTTAGCTGACAATCCCTTTTCGCTGTCGAGAGTTCGACACCGTTTGATCGATCACAATGAAAGTTGGCACATATGTGTATTTTATCATGGAGATGGTTTCTGACCAAAAATTTAAAAAAAATCCATTCGCTCTCCCCCTTTACACACTTGATTTTTATACAAACCCACAGTTTTTAACTGATTTCGATGGAACTTTGCACACGTATACTTTAATACAAACAGAAAAATACTATCTACATTTGGTTTTCAGAAACCCAGCTGCTCTAACCCTCTCCATCCCCTTAATTTTTGTCAATATTCTTTACACAAAGCTACACTTTCTATCCAATTTTGAAGGAACTTTAAAACAAATAGATATATAGTATCTACATTTGATTTCCCCCTTTCCCCTCCCCCTTAACGGAGCGTCCCTAATCTACGTGGCTGAGTATAAGGGGGGAGGGGTTGGGTATAAAGCTACGTTGGGCTACGTGGGTAGGGGGTTCGGAGTCAAACCACGTAGCTTCATATTATTTGTCACAGTTAAAATAAGGTACACAACACACAACAGCATGGTAATGTTTATTTACGTTATTTAACTATCTCCGGATGTAATTTACGATAGTTTGACGAGTACAGAATGTAATTTGGAATCAATAGGAAAAGAAAGTTACGTGCCACAGTAGTGCCTGAAGGCGGGGTGCGTTGCCAGTTTTTAATTGATGTTAACTGATTTTAATTGAATTGCGTGGGGTCCTTAATTGATTTTAATTAACGTTAATTGATTTTAATTAATGTTAATTGATTTTAATTAATGCTAATTGATTTTAATTAACGCTAATTGATTTTAATTGATTTTAATTAATTTTAATTGATTTTAATTGAGGCTAATTGATTTTAATTGAGACTAATTGATTTTAATTAATGTTAATTGATTTGCGGGGAGGGGGTCTCACATCTGTAACCTCAGATTGATCTTATTATTTCCTTATGGACCTGTGTGTGAGCCCACTTTTTCCCCATGTATTCTTATGGGAGGGCCCACTTTTTCCCCCATGGCGGGGAGCCTTAATTGATTTTAATTAATGTTAATTGATTTGCGGGGAGGGGGTCTGACATCTGTAACCTCAGATTGATCTTATTATTTCCTTATGTACAGCGGTCAGCGGACAGTTTTTTCCCCATGTATTCTTATGGAGGATGGAGTGAGCCCACTTTTTCCCCCATGGCGGGGAGCCTTAATTGATTTTAATTAATGCTAATTGAATTGCGGGGAGGGGGTCTGACATCTGTAACCTCAGATTGATCTTATTATTTCCTTATGTACAGCGGTCAGCGGACAGTTTTTCCCCCCATGTATTGCTTATGGACCTGTCTTTGCAGACAGTTTGGAGCGGAGGGGAGCCGAGGAACTAGGGGAGTTTAATTGAATGCGGGTTCGTAATTGAATGAGCACAGCTGCACCACACTCGAATTATCGCTCCCCTCGCAGCTGCATGATGCGGGTTCGTAATTGAATGCGCCACACCCGGAAGCCATCAATTATCGCTCCCCTCGCAGCTGCATGATGCGGGTTCGTAATTGAATGAGCACAGCTGCACCACACCCCGGAAGCCCTTAATTATCGCTCCCCTCGCAGCTGCATGATGCGGGTTCGTAATTGAATGCGCCACACCCGGAAGCCATCAATTATCGCTCCCCTCGCAGCTGCATGATGCGGGTTCGTAATTGAATGTGCACAGCTGCACCACACCCGAATTATCGCTCCCCTCGCAGCTGCATGATGCGGGTTCGTAATTGAATGCACACAGCTGCACCACACTCGAATTATCGCTCCCTCGCAGCTGCAGCCCCACCCGGCGTCAGTTTGCAGCCATGTCCCGTCTAGTGATGTTGTTCTCTTCTGTCTACCAACTCAACGCTGGTGATACGAAACGTTTGACGATAGGGTTATCGTCCAAACACGAGTTTGAACCTGTTGTTGTTCTGGAAAAAGTGGGGCACAATAAAATTGTTTTAACATACGACGAATGGAACGTCCTGATCCATGTATTGGACGTAGTGTCCGAGTTATTCAACGCCGGCACCGACAGCATCTCGCTTGGTGAGCACACCGTCTCCTGCCGAACGATTGCCGGGGTGAAGACTGTTTGTTTCCACCTCAATGACGATCCTGCCAGCGGCGTCTTCTTCGGCCAGTCTACTTGGAGGAACTTCGTCGACGCGCAGCCGACCGTGACAAACGCCTTGACCGTCAAGCAGAAGTGGGGCTACTTGGTGGCACGATATTATACTGAATTTGTGGACATTCTAGCTAATAAAGTGCTACGAGACTTCAATATGGCTACAGTGCAAAAACTGATTGACATGCATATTAATAATGTTCGTGTAGCTCAAGTGACATACAGTTCATCATTGGATTATGCGCAATTAAGACTTGAACTCATTGCATATAAAAATTTGTTAGTATCTGATGATGTAAATAATATTGTAATTAAGAATTATGAACCTGGATATGATGTTTGTGGACCTTATTAACTAAAGTGTTTAAATCGCATCAGCATACTACAAGGTGTTTGTGAGTGAATTGGCTGACAAAGTGTTGAGTGACTACTACACATGTACTGCCTCAGTGTCGAAGTTAATGGATATGCACATCAACAACGTTCATCCTATTCATGTGTCTTACAGTTCTACAATTGATTTTGGGCAATTAAGGAATGAAATAGTTGCATACAAAAAATTTGATTGTACTTAATGATGTATGCAGAATTGTAAACAGTAAAGAATAAAATCATTTTACCAGATTTTTCTTTTGTCATTTCACCTATCCTAATTAAATAATAAGATAGTATATATTTTATTTAAATCTTTTACCAGATTTTTCTTTTGTCATTTCACCTATCCTAATTAAATAATAAGATAGTATATATTTTATTTAAATCTTGCTGAAATATCACGCCATAAAATAGGCATATTCATAATTTAACTGTCCTTACAGCTAATGTGCAAAGTATACATTACATAACGTCTGTAAAACTGTTATTGACTGCTACGCCATGTTTATATCCCTTTCTAAGCATGAAGGTAGACAACTTTCCCACCTTCTACTAGTTATGCACTAACGTAATTGCTTTGCGGTTTAAAATTTTATTCCTGAATGCATCTTTTTGTTGAATAAAAGCTGCTGAATATCTCACTTCTGCCAGACAGAATTTTAGTAAATTTAACGTAGGTAACCACTTTTCGCTGGAAATGGCAGATCAACAAAGCACTTACGAGTATGGGTGGCTCTTTGTCGCTGAGTCGGCAATGCATGTAGGGCTACACTGTAACCGACTTCGGCCGATTGTTCGCTCTGCCAGCACACTGCGACCGATTGTTATTTACTTCTCAACAGATCGCGTTGCAAGATGGAAGAAATTGACGTTATTTAAATGTTGACTGAGAACTCTGTTCAGATTTAATATTATGTTTTGTTATGTAAAAAGTGAATGAGTAAACGACATTTGGTAACACAGCAATGACAAATACTACGAACTTACATTAACTCTATCCAAAGTATTTTTTCACAAGACGTTAACTCTCATTCAGAGGTCGCTTGTTCGTCACCCGTCGTGAAAGTGAAAAGTCCAGGATTCGAATCCCGGCTCAGCCTCGATTTTCAAAAGCCCTTAACCTGACATTCACATCTGGCACAACTTGCGTTGTAATGTGGTTACACCAGAACACTTCCGTTGTTTGGTTTCCAGTTTAAACTGTAGGTTCTCTACACCCGGCTAAGTTCACGTAGGCTAGGATAGGTGCGGAATGCGCAGGCAATAAAAACCCTGGTCATAATGACCAGACTAGCCATTACTCCGTACTTCAGTTGAATATCGGGTTGGTTCCTTCAAAAGGCCATGTCTGAATTCCACCCCGTTCCCCTGCACCAGTCCTATCACGCATCGTGATCGGTAAAGATCTGACCTAGCATTTGGGAGGGTGCGGTTTCGAATCCCCGTCCAGGCATTCAGATTTGGGTTTTCCATGGTTTCCCCAAATAACGCGAGACGAATGCCGGGGATAATTTCATCATTTTTCCATGGCAGAATTCCTTCCCGTTCCTCGTCCACTGTCCTTTCCCCGCCTCTAAAGGCATAGAACCATAAAAAAGAATCGCATGTGCTTTTATCCAATTCAATATAACTTATTAGGCAGGTAGGTGATTTCACTGCAGGTCTATATATTCGTCCTCCTTTCAGAGGTACTTTTTTTCTTCCTGGTGGGTGGGTTTGTTAACGTTCGGGACTACCATGTGGGAGATGGAGGGTTCGATTCCCGGTCCGCATGTTAATTAGTATCTGTTGTAGTTTAGACATACAAATAGCCGTTTATCGCCAAGAGTCACTGTGGACACTCCGACAATGACAAAAATAAAAATAAAACGCGTTTAGTGGTGTTTGTTCCTGTAGCCAGGGATGGTAACGCGATGTATGTGGTGGGAGTTCTACAGGTTTATCTGCTCGAATACCTGTGTCAGTGATGTATACTCATAGACCCTCCTAAGTTACCACTTCCCATTCTTGTTGAGGGGTGACTGTAAAATTCTTGAAATACAGATATTTGCGCGGGTACAGCGAATGCGTGCCACAACTTCACAATAATTGTTTGTGCATTGAAATACGGAAAAAAAGTTTCTACTGTAATGGCAGTCTCTGGGTAAAGTGAAAAAACGTGGCCATTTTTTATCAAAATTGCTAAGTTTTTCGCCTGGAACCATTTGAGGAGACCGAAACGCGTTTGTGAATAAAGTTGGTTGCACACGAGTCAAATGTCTCAATGGAGTTATTTGAGGAAACTATGGAAAAAACCGAAATTAGTTGTTTTTTTTTGCGTATTCCGCGAATTTCCTAAAATAGTAGTGATTTGTCACACACACAAAGTGAATACCGAAACCATGCCACTAGTTCACAATAATTGTTTTCAGATTCCCCATGCGGCGTCATCATAAATTGCATTGCTCCATACATACAATTTGCAAATATTGACAAGTTGACTAAGCCACTGGTGGATCGCATAACTCACTTGCACAGCCAGTCTGCTATAGGTAGTTGTAAATTTCACAACTTATACTACGACACTGAAGTTCTATCTTCTACCTGAAGATAGGTTTATCGTCCAAACACGACGTCAAAATCGTTGCCTCCTTCAAAAAAGGCGAAGGCTGAATACCTTCCCGTTCCTTGTCTCCAGTCACATCCCGCCTCTAATGACCTCGACTTCGACAAGGCGTAAAACCATAAGTAAAAAGAAAAAAAAAATCTTAAGCCCAGTACGTTTTCATTTACTTTAGAATTACCGTCAATATTTTCTATTGCAGAGACTAAATGCTGATCAGTGCAGAAATGATTACATTCGTCCACGTTTCAGACGATGCAGGTTTAATTTTTGAGACTGGTTGGTGAATTTTTAATGTTCTGCAGTGTCATACAGGTGATTTCATGTTCTTTCTTCAATGCATTCCACTCGTCTTCTTTTCAGAGTTATTGCTTGTATGCCGGTCTGAATATCTACTCTGATGTGTGAGTTTTTAAAGCAAAGTAATGAATCAGCAGTTGTTGGAGATGTAGGTTATATTGAATGCGTAGAGACGTCTGGCTTATCACAACATCAGCAAAGTCAGTTCTGAACAAGGGAAGTTAGAGTAATATCTCCTCCACAAACCAGTCTAAAAACTTTACGAGACAAAGTTTTATATTCGTGCTGTAGTATCCCCCAAGATTAATACGAAAGATTTTACACAATTTCTAACAGTCTGAACGTTGGCTATATAAAAGTGACGATGTTATTATTATTATCACCGAAAACGTGCATCGGATGTCGAAAGTCAAGAGGATCATAGAATACCGAGCCTGGTGGGTGAGCAGTAACGTTCGGATATATCGTTCGCGAGGATATGCAGCACGGTTTTAGAGTCAGATTTTCTTTCGTTTCCCCAAAAATCACTCGAGGCTAGTGTCGGGATCGCCCCCGTGCAGTACTCCTTTGAGAGTAATTTTTTATATGCCGATATAACTACCGTGCCCGGTAGGTGAGTTTTTTAGGATTGGG
Organism: Vandiemenella viatica; assembly: GCA_031002005.1. Classification (NCBI taxonomy): domain Eukaryota; kingdom Metazoa; phylum Arthropoda; class Insecta; order Orthoptera; family Morabidae; genus Vandiemenella; species Vandiemenella viatica. The sequence goes on along the minus strand of JARYHS010012519.1, from coordinate 124,534,380 downwards.
ACTGTCATGTGGAGGTGGAGAGTTCAATTCCCGATCCGGCTGTTCATTAGAATCTGTTGTAGTACCACTTTTCAGCACCACCTCTATCCCACACCACAAGCCTTTTCTGCCATTCAGTAATATTTGCCCACTTACCACGAGTATCAGGGTAGACATATGGTCATCAGACAGATATCATAACTCCCATATTCATACTAGGTCTCACATACAAATCCATACGTCACCACACACAAGCACACAAAAATATAACTAACTAAAAAACCATCAGACAGACGTTAGAGTGTGTGCAAAGGATGACATGTTTTCACCATACACATCAGTGCTTATCCCATACGGATTATTCATCACACCCAATAGATTGCATGTATCATCAACTTATAGGTAGCCAGTGACTGTGAAATCTCAAAGTCGAGTAGAATCCTATAGTGATAGACACACAACGACATCGGAAGACACACATACACACACACTCACATGTCCACGCATACACACATAGTTCCATACATCAACACACACGTACACGTAACTGGAGGAAAGTGACTGAACACCCTATGTCCAGACTGAATAGTTACAGGATGTATGAAGTGTGACATGTTAACTTTGGTGGATTAAGATCGTGAAAACAGGTAAAACTTCACCCCAATTATGTAATTTCACTATACGAAAGATGTCATCGGTTTACATGGTTAGAAGTTGTGCATCATACCATACAATGTGTATTGAATTCCTCCACCAAAATAGAAAAACCCACGGCATGATGCGGTGTATCATCATAAATGAAACTCATTCTGTTCACGGTCCCTATATGACATCGGACAACTCGAGTAGTACATCAGATATACCTGTCGAAAGTCACACTAAAGTATTTGAAGCTGAACTAAGCAAATCATGCTGAAGATGACGATATCACAAGTTTCATTAACTACAGAAATGTATATCATTTGAGCAAAAAGACGGAAAGTGTATGTTTCTGCTGTCATGACAATCTCCAGATTAACCGCAGAACTCCCACCACACACACACACACACACACACACACACACACACATCACCTTACCATCATGAAGGTGTGTAAAGTATAATACCAATAGATGCTTGCGTCATACAGCCCAAATATTATCGATGAAAGGTGTTGACAGTGTGTGTGTACAAACGCCGAAATCACCATAACAACTACAACCATCAGTAGGAAGGGAGAATTTATGTTAAGTCAGGTTAATACAGAATGTTAAAGTGTTTGTTATAGTTGGTTAGAGTAAATTCAGTTTAGGTTATTTCAACTCACATTCACATGGTATCACTGATGCATGGCAATCCAAAAGTGTTTGCTGAGGTGGCTTGGGCCCCACAGTAAGCGGCTGCTGCGTAGAAAAAATACAAACGCGTTGTATCCGGATAACCGGCGCGCAAAATACCGATCTTCTTAGGTCGTGCAAAATACCGGTCTCTTAGGCCGCGGTTACTGCTCACCCACCAGGCTCGGTATTCTATGATCCTCTTGACTTTCGACATCCGATGCACGTTTTCGGTGATAATAATAATAACATCGTCACTTTTATATAGCCAACGTTCAGACTGTTAGAAATTGTGTAAAATCTTTCGTATTAATCTTGGGGGATACTACAGCACGAATATAAAACTTTGTCTCGTAAAGTTTTTAGACTGGTTTGTGGAGGAGATATTACTCTAACTTCCCTTGTTCAGAACTGACTTTGCTGATGTTGTGATAAGCCAGACGTCTCTACGCATTCAATATAACCTACATCTCCAACAACTGCTGATTCATTACTTTGCTTTAAAAACTCACACATCAGAGTAGATATTCAGACCGGCATACAAGCAATAACTCTGAAAAGAAGACGAGTGGAATGCATTGAAGAAAGAACATGAAATCACCTGTATGACACTGCAGAACATTAAAAATTCACCAACCAGTCTCAAAAATTAAACCTGCATCGTCTGAAACGTGGACGAATGTAATCATTTCTGCACTGATCAGCATTTAGTCTCTGCAATAGAAAATATTGACGGTAATTCTAAAGTAAATGAAAACGTACTGGGCTTAAGATTTTTTTTTTCTTTTTACTTATGGTTTTACGCCTTGTCGAAGTCGAGGTCATTAGAGGCGGGATGTGACTGGAGACAAGGAACGGGAAGGTATTCAGCCTTCGCCTTTTTTGAAGGAGGCAACGATTTTGACGTCGTGTTTGGACGATAAACCTATCTTCAGGTAGAAGATAGAACTTCAGTGTCGTAGTATAAGTTGTGAAATTTACAACTACCTATAGCAGACTGGCTGTGCAAGTGAGTTATGCGATCCACCAGTGGCTTAGTCAACTTGTCAATATTTGCAAATTGTATGTATGGAGCAATGCAATTTATGATGACGCCGCATGGGGAATCTGAAAACAATTATTGTGAACTAGTGGCATGGTTTCGGTATTCACTTTGTGTGTGTGACAAATCACTACTATTTTAGGAAATTCGCGGAATACGCAAAAAAAAAACAACTAATTTCGGTTTTTTCCATAGTTTCCTCAAATAACTCCATTGAGACATTTGACTCGTGTGCAACCAACTTTATTCACAAACGCGTTTCGGTCTCCTCAAATGGTTCCAGGCGAAAAACTTAGCAATTTTGATAAAAAATGGCCACGTTTTTTCACTTTACCCAGAGACTGCCATTACAGTAGAAACTTTTTTTCCGTATTTCAATGCACAAACAATTATTGTGAAGTTGTGGCACGCATTCGCTGTACCCGCGCAAATATCTGTATTTCAAGAATTTTACAGTCACCCCTCAACAAGAATGGGAAGTGGTAACTTAGGAGGGTCTATGAGTATACATCACTGACACAGGTATTCGAGCAGATAAACCTGTAGAACTCCCACCACATACATCGCGTTACCATCCCTGGCTACAGGAACAAACACCACTAAACGCGTTTTATTTTTATTTTTGTCATTGTCGGAGTGTCCACAGTGACTCTTGGCGATAAACGGCTATTTGTATGTCTAAACTACAACAGATACTAATTAACATGCGGACCGGGAATCGAACCCTCCATCTCCCACATGGTAGTCCCGAACGTTAACAAACCCACCCACCAGGAAGAAAAAAGTACCTCTGAAAGGAGGACGAATATATAGACCTGCAGTGAAATCACCTACCTGCCTAATAAGTTATATTGAATTGGATAAAAGCACATGCGATTCTTTTTTATGGTTCTATGCCTTTAGAGGCGGGGAAAGGACAGTGGACGAGGAACGGGAAGGAATTCTGCCATGGAAAAATGATGAAATTATCCCCGGCATTCGTCTCGCGTTATTTGGGGAAACCATGGAAAACCCAAATCTGAATGCCTGGACGGGGATTCGAAACCGCACCCTCCCAAATGCTAGGTCAGATCTTTACCGATCACGATGCGTGATAGGACTGGTGCAGGGGAACGGGGTGGAATTCAGACATGGCCTTTTGAAGGAACCAACCCGATATTCAACTGAAGTACGGAGTAATGGCTAGTCTGGTCATTATGACCAGGGTTTTTATTGCCTGCGCATTCCGCACCTATCCTAGCCTACGTGAACTTAGCCGGGTGTAGAGAACCTACAGTTTAAACTGGAAACCAAACAACGGAAGTGTTCTGGTGTAACCACATTACAACGCAAGTTGTGCCAGATGTGAATGTCAGGTTAAGGGCTTTTGAAAATCGAGGCTGAGCCGGGATTCGAATCCTGGACTTTTCACTTTCACGACGGGTGACGAACAAGCGACCTCTGAATGAGAGTTAACGTCTTGTGAAAAAATACTTTGGATAGAGTTAATGTAAGTTCGTAGTATTTGTCATTGCTGTGTTACCAAATGTCGTTTACTCATTCACTTTTTACATAACAAAACATAATATTAAATCTGAACAGAGTTCTCAGTCAACATTTAAATAACGTCAATTTCTTCCATCTTGCAACGCGATCTGTTGAGAAGTAAATAACAATCGGTCGCAGTGTGCTGGCAGAGCGAACAATCGGCCGAAGTCGGTTACAGTGTAGCCCTACATGCATTGCCGACTCAGCGACAAAGAGCCACCCATACTCGTAAGTGCTTTGTTGATCTGCCATTTCCAGCGAAAAGTGGTTACCTACGTTAAATTTACTAAAATTCTGTCTGGCAGAAGTGAGATATTCAGCAGCTTTTATTCAACAAAAAGATGCATTCAGGAATAAAATTTTAAACCGCAAAGCAATTACGTTAGTGCATAACTAGTAGAAGGTGGGAAAGTTGTCTACCTTCATGCTTAGAAAGGGATATAAACATGGCGTAGCAGTCAATAACAGTTTTACAGACGTTATGTAATGTATACTTTGCACATTAGCTGTAAGGACAGTTAAATTATGAATATGCCTATTTTATGGCGTGATATTTCAGCAAGATTTAAATAAAATATATACTATCTTATTATTTAATTAGGATAGGTGAAATGACAAAAGAAAAATCTGGTAAAAGATTTAAATAAAATATATACTATCTTATTATTTAATTAGGATAGGTGAAATGACAAAAGAAAAATCTGGTAAAATGATTTTATTCTTTACTGTTTACAATTCTGCATACATCATTAAGTACAATCAAATTTTTTGTATGCAACTATTTCATTCCTTAATTGCCCAAAATCAATTGTAGAACTGTAAGACACATGAATAGGATGAACGTTGTTGATGTGCATATCCATTAACTTCGACACTGAGGCAGTACATGTGTAGTAGTCACTCAACACTTTGTCAGCCAATTCACTCACAAACACCTTGTAGTATGCTGATGCGATTTAAACACTTTAGTTAATAAGGTCCACAAACATCATATCCAGGTTCATAATTCTTAATTACAATATTATTTACATCATCAGATACTAACAAATTTTTATATGCAATGAGTTCAAGTCTTAATTGCGCATAATCCAATGATGAACTGTATGTCACTTGAGCTACACGAACATTATTAATATGCATGTCAATCAGTTTTTGCACTGTAGCCATATTGAAGTCTCGTAGCACTTTATTAGCTAGAATGTCCACAAATTCAGTATAATATCGTGCCACCAAGTAGCCCCACTTCTGCTTGACGGTCAAGGCGTTTGTCACGGTCGGCTGCGCGTCGACGAAGTTCCTCCAAGTAGACTGGCCGAAGAAGACGCCGCTGGCAGGATCGTCATTGAGGTGGAAACAAACAGTCTTCACCCCGGCAATCGTTCGGCAGGAGACGGTGTGCTCACCAAGCGAGATGCTGTCGGTGCCGGCGTTGAATAACTCGGACACTACGTCCAATACATGGATCAGGACGTTCCATTCGTCGTATGTTAAAACAATTTTATTGTGCCCCACTTTTTCCAGAACAACAACAGGTTCAAACTCGTGTTTGGACGATAACCCTATCGTCAAACGTTTCGTATCACCAGCGTTGAGTTGGTAGACAGAAGAGAACAACATCACTAGACGGGACATGGCTGCAAACTGACGCCGGGTGGGGCTGCAGCTGCGAGGGAGCGATAATTCGAGTGTGGTGCAGCTGTGTGCATTCAATTACGAACCCGCATCATGCAGCTGCGAGGGGAGCGATAATTCGGGTGTGGTGCAGCTGTGCACATTCAATTACGAACCCGCATCATGCAGCTGCGAGGGGAGCGATAATTGATGGCTTCCGGGTGTGGCGCATTCAATTACGAACCCGCATCATGCAGCTGCGAGGGGAGCGATAATTAAGGGCTTCCGGGGTGTGGTGCAGCTGTGCTCATTCAATTACGAACCCGCATCATGCAGCTGCGAGGGGAGCGATAATTGATGGCTTCCGGAGGGGAGCGATAATTGATGGCTTCCGGAGGGGAGCGATAATTCGGGTGTGGCGCATTCAATTACGAACCCGCATTCAATTAAACTCCCCTAGTTCCTCGGCTCCCCTCCGCTCCAAACTGTCTGCAAAGACAGGTCCATAAGAATACATGGGGAAAAAACTGTCCGCTGACCGCTGTACATAAGGAAATAATAAGATCAATCTGAGGTTACAGATGTGAGACCCCCTCCCCGCAATTCAATTAGCATTAATTAAAATCAATTAAGGCTCCCCGCCATGGGGGAAAAAGTGGGCTCACTCCATCCTCCATAAGAATACATGGGGAAAAAACTGTCCGCTGACCGCTGTACATAAGGAAATAATAAGATCAATCTGAGGTTACAGATGTGAGACCCCCTCCCCGCAATTCAATTAGCATTAATTAAAACCATGGGGAAAAAACTGTCCGCTGACCGCTGTACATAAGGAAATAATAAGGTCAATCTGAGGTTACAGATGTGAGACCCCCTCCCCGCAATTCAATTAGCATTAATTAAAATCAATTAAGGCCCCACGCAATTCAATTAAAATCAATTAAAATCAATTAAAATCAATTAAGGCCCCACGCAATTCAATTAAAATCAATTAAAATCAATTAACATTAATTAACCACGGGGGTGTTTTGGTCCGGGGTTCTGGCTCACTCCCGCCTTCAGGCACTACTTGCCACGCAGGGGTGGGGGTGGCAGAGGTAAAAGGTACGTCAGGCTGTGTAGGGGGTGGGGGGGGAGGGGTTTCACAGGAGGCCAAAATGGAGCTACGCAGTTTATGGACGCTCCCTAATTTTTGCCAATGTTCTTTATACCTACCCACAGGTATCGATGGACCTTTCACACGTATGCTTTAAAACACAGATAAAAATACTTTTTACATTAGTTTCACAAAAATCCTACTAATATTCCCCTCTACAACCCCCCCCCCCCCCACCTAATTTATACCAATCTCTCAAAACAAAGAAAAGCTAGTAAAACCTGCTGGTCACATCAGGATTTGAAACAGCGATCCATTTTATATGCGAGCACCTTTCCATTTATCTTATTCTTTATACTTATTTTCAGTTCTGTGGTATGTTTTTGTTTTACTTAAACTGAGCTACCAGAGCTCTTAATGTAATCACTAAGATTATACGCTTCGCTGCTAGGTGTTGATACACGTCTCTTTTCCTTAATGAAGGTGGTAGGTTTTAACGATATTATTTGTAGACAAAACTAAAAGAAAAATTTTATAGGTTCTTCTAGACATATTTTCCTCCTTACATAAAAACACATGTGGTACAACAAATGTAGAAATTTAATAATCGTACTTAATACTTTGCATCAAACGCAGAGGTGTATAAATACTCAGGCTTCTGTTTATTTTTTTGCTAGTCTGATTTTATGAGAGGTAAGCTTTGGCTTATTTTCTTCTTTTCCAAACTCGGCTTCATAAGCATGCAAATTGTTGTTTGCATCGGAACGTCATTCCCCCTACTTCACGCCCCCTGCCGTTTTTTTACCCTGTCTCTACTCTGATTTACATAGTTATTGGTCCCCTTTGTCTGGGTATCCTGGTAAGTTAATTGTTTAATCAAAGCTGGCCTGCGTCGACGATAAATCGCTGCTGCGATGCGGCAGCAGATAGCCCTAAAGCGGCCGTTTGGTCGTCGAGAGTCGAGACACACAGACGGTTGGCCCACCGCTACGTGTTGTCTGTCACACAGATTTGTGGCCGACAGGCTCAAAGGGTGGAGTCACCGGAGAAAAACGTGGCCTGACTGGAAGCAGGTTGGGACTGCAGCTAGGCTATAGTAAAGGTGGAGAGGCCTGTGAGCTGTACGTTAAAGGAATTGAAAGAAAAGAAAATTCACTCTGCACGAAATTCCGGGGATCTGTTATGAATACACAGGGTGATTAAAGACAACACCACCTCCGCTTGTGCTGGATGGCAAACTGATCGTATATCAGGAATTGACTAATGTCCGGAGATGCGTGGGTTGGGCGCTATAGGATAACAAATCTTTTTCGCTTGGTTTTGGTGCCCTAAAACTTATGCAACAAAGCTGCCGTCAGAGGAAAGCGTGTGGATGAACTGCCCCTAATTGTAGTGCTGTGCGTACACTGCATCTTAATCCGAGATCCAGGCTGCATGATTTCTATGTCCATCTGTTATTTGATTAAAATGCAATTTTTATGTATAATTATTAGTAGCCGAATACGATTCTGCTCGGTTGTCTATCAAAATATGGCCCCAAGTATTTTTAACAAAATGTTCAAAAAAATAACTTTTTTGTTTTCAAAAAATTTCGTTCACTTATTTTTTAAATAAATTATAATTTATTTCACAGAGAGGCATGTAAAGAACATAAAAATTTTGGGTTGCTTGTGTAAAAGTGGCCGCATGTAGGGACTGTTAGCTGTTAGGCTGGTTTCACACCAAGCCAGTCTCTACAAGTCAATCCAGTCACGTCTAGGCCCGTCAAGTGCAAGCCCATTCAGTCCAGTCGATACAAGTCAGCTGTAGCAAAATTTTTGTGAGGGAGGTTGAGCTGCTTAAATTTATTGTTTTGCGACGGATAGACAGCCGAAAATAGTAAATAAATCAATGTGTCGATTGTGTGTTCATCCAATCAAATTAAGAAGAGATATGTATGGCGTATTTATTCATTTGTTTCCGGACTTGGTGAACGATCCTTTGAAGTTTTATATTTATTTTCGAATGAAATATGATTCGTAGTGCCTGTGTTTTGCATAGTTACATTCTACGAAATGAAGAGGTTGATGCATTCGAAAAGCGATTTCTGGACGAGATAAGAGAAGTGAATGAGCTTCACCCTATCCCACCAACGTCTGAAAGAAGAGATAGTAGTGAAGCCATCAGAATCAGGTAAACATTAACTAACTATTTCATCTCGCTAATAGGATCTGTGCCTTGGCAAAATGATCAAATTGATTGTTGAAGTACGGACATATATCACTTCGTTACATCTAATTTTTATTTGTTACTTAATTAATTAAAAAACAGGAACGAATTAGAGTAATAATTGTAAAAAATAAAATTTATAATAAAAATAACTGACCAGATGTTTTCAATTGACCAATTTAATTCCAAATGGCAGCAATCAAATCTCTGTTGCGGTGATTCGGATGCTTAACATCATAGATCTCCTTTCCTTCTCTAACCAGTTCGATTAATTTCTCAACATCCATTTGTAGAGGGTTATGAAAAAAACACACAAAACACGCACTTTGCACCAAGTCGGTAACAATGAGACTGGACTGGACGCTCCAGAATCAAGACAGGATGGGTTCCCCCTCCACTCGACGGAACTGAGACAATACCTGTGTGAATGAACATATGTTGGATTTTCCTGTTGACTCAGCTGGACGCTCTTGACGGGACTGGACGGGCTCGACGCGACTGGACGCGTTTAGTGTGAAAGCACCCTAAAGTTAGCGCACCGTCTGAAAGACGGTGTGGTGCTCTAATTCTTTCTCGCGCTTACATATTTTTAGTAGCTGGCAATCCCTACTTGCGGCCATTTTACATAGGCAGCCCAATTTTTTTATTTTATTTATATTTCTCTCTTTGAAATGAATTATAATTTATTTTTTAAAAAAAGAGTGAAAGATTTAAAAAAAATATATTTTTGAAAACTTAATTAAAAATAATTGCGGTCATATTTTGATAGGCAACCCGGCAGAAACATATTCTGCTACTAATAATTATACATAAAAATTGCATTTCAATCAAATAACAGATGGACGCAGAAATCATGCAGCTGGCTCTTAGGCCATCCCTTTTTAAACTTCGGGCTTTACGCCTCTTTGACTTACATCTACGTCCCTACTCTGCAATTCACAAACATTGTAGGTGGCAGAGGGTGCTAAAAACCAGTCTTAATTCTGCGCATTCCAATCCCGAATAGCACGAGGAAATAAATAATTCATAAAAGTATCAGTACGGCATCTTATTTCTGGAATCTTATCTCTCCGGTCATTGCGACCTAAATAGGTTGGCGGAAGAAGTATAATCAAGCCCTTGCGATACGGATCCCAAACTCCACAACAGTAATCCAGATGTGGAGGCACTAGTGTTTTATACGCTATTTCCTTTGTATGAGCATTACATTTCCTCAAAATACGACCTATGAATCGTAATTTAGAATTAGCTTTGCCTACGACGGGAGTTATATGCAAGTCCCATTTGATGTTGGGATCATTATAGGTGGGAGAGAATGGCGTGCAAGAAAAGGGAAGGATATTGGTGATAGCCTTCTGAAGGAACTATCACGGCATTTCGGCAAACCGCCGGAAACCGAAATTCAGATGGCCGGACAGAAATTTAAATCTCAATGTCAAGTTAGAGTGTTTCCGCTACCGCTCACCCACCGCGCTTGGTCACTATATCCCTCCGCAAATATTGAGCACTCAACACGTACTCGTATTTGACGATAGTCATGAATTTCTGCACCGTCTATGTTGGCTCTGCGGTAGGATACCATCACCAAACCCGAGCCAATCTTGAGCTTAAGGCCTATGCGTCCAAGCCATATTTTTCCTGGTATGGGCCCTCTCTTAAATGATGAGCAATTTGCTTTGTCAATGTTGTGTGGAATCACTATGAATTAGCTTCTCTCAGCCCAATCTCAGTGTGGGAGAACCCATTTTCAGAGACAACTGATCGAGTTCTGATCAGTGACTGTTTCCCAACCCTCCACGTGAGCGATGTCGCTGAGACACATTGACGTTGCTTGGAGGAATTTTTATCATTCGGGGTACACCTATGGCGGTGCAAAAATATAAATATCGGAGTATTTATCAAATTCCTGCGTTAAATCCAGTGTCGATGATGGTGTTTCGTCCGTCTATCGGATGTGGACGTTAAATTTCCCACTCCCCTTTGTGTCAATTGAAAGAACAGGCCTACAGTTGTTTTCATCATCTAGGGCGTGTTATCACACATCTACCTGTATTCCTCTTTTATGGATGTGATGCTCGATTTATCCCTCCATGAGAACGTCTGCGAAGATGAACTGCAGTGGTTTCCCGTTGCCTGCCACACTGTGATAGTGTTAGTAATTAGAGCGAACGAAGCGAGCCCTTACACTAGGCGACGATTTGTGCACATTTGTGGCACACTTTTTAAAAATCTTCTGCACCTCAAGATGTGATATTGAACATACTAGTTCAAAGTCAATTCTAGACGTGCCATCTATTATTATTTTTGCAAAAAAAAAAAAAAAAATATAATTGTTTTTATTCGTGCATGCTGAATAGGAGAGGTCTTCAGTTTGGAAATCGCTATCGTAGAATGAACAAGTCTGGTAAATAGTACGTCACCTCTGGTTTCTCGTCTTAAAGCAGTTCTGTCTCCGTTTAAGAGAAATCTGGGATTAAAAAGTGTAAAATTTGTGCCTAAATCAGTTATACCGCTACGGAAGACCATTTGTTAATAACGTCGGTTCAACCGTACGTGTTGAGGCGGTGTGTCCCTGAGTGGGGGGGGGGGGGGGATCTTCAGTTCGACCCCACGTAAGTTTAGTTTAGTGTGGTATGCCCTCACCCCATACACTCTGTGGATAAGTTTAGATTGTAACCCAGGACTTTGGTGCGCAATCTGGAGTAATGGATTTGTGCACCACCTCTCTTACCCTGCCGGTCAGGTACTGATGGAAATGATGATGATGATGATGAAACTTTCTTTCATCACCAGGACTCTAGACAGCTCCGGACACCATCGCAGTGCTAAAACCAACTAAGACAACGGGGCGGGAAAAAACATTGATTAGTGAGAGGCAAATCGGTTTGAGTGGCAGCTGTCGATGTATGTTTGAGGTCCTACACGCGCACAGTATCGCTTTTCGCCTGAACACAGCAGGTTTGACAGGCTAAATGACATTTGTCAGCTGGTGCACTCCCAGCCAATCAATGGGACTGCATCAAATCTTTTAGCTCTAGTACAGAACACCCTTGAGCGAATTTCTTCCATGTATACGTTCAGACCAAGTAACTTAGTATTAAAACCTTTGCTTTACTCCTCACTGTTTGCCCGCTAAGAAGACAAACAGAGAAACTGTAAGACCTGTGGAGGGAAAGAAACTGCAGATATCATACAACAGTGACTCAAGTTTTAGGTTGTAAATAACTGAATTCTGAATGCAGTTCATATAATAACTTGTATCCTGGGACGATGGGAAAACGTTCTAATGATTCCTATTGTAACAGCAGGCAACCAACACACTACTGTTACGTTTCAAAGCAGTGTGGAAACAACTTTGCTTCTCATTTTATCTAAAAATATCCACCAGCACAGTGTCTGGTCTTAAGGTTTCGTAGTAATGTGTATGAATCGGAATCGAGAAGTCTGCGGCCTAAATCCGGGATTTTTTTTTCTGATGCCTTTACCCCTCGTCGACGTCGAGGTCATTAGAGACGGGAAAGGACTGGGGGCAAGGAACGGAAGGAATTCGACCATGGCAGTTTGAAGGAAGTATCCCAGCATTCGCGTGGAGTAATTTGGGGAAACCATGGAAAAATCAAATCTGGATGCCCGGACGGGGATTTGAACCGGCGTCCTCCCAAATGCGAGGCCAGAGCGTTAAACACTCACCCCCAACGCTCGGTGTTTAAATCCGTTTCTAGATCGTAACTCTTGTAAGTCCCTTTGGCAGAGTTTAATTTGCATATTTGCAGTACGCTAGAACGCTTCCTTATTGCGCACCAACATAAACACTAAAAGTCGCCTCATTACAACCTTAAGTTAGGTTGTTACTACGCAGACGGTCGGTAGGTTATCAAAACCATAAGGAATTATTACTTATTATTTGCAAATGGACCCTATCGGATCACGCAAAGCCTCGAGTCTCATTATGGCATCTAATTAAAAATTTGTCCAGTGCTTCAACTGCCAGTTCTTGGAACAATGGAGGGAGCTTAGGTGTAGCCATCTGTGTGCGATTCGTGTCACTGATGTTCTGTATGATAAGTGTATTTTTTAATTGTCAAATGTGTGGTTTATGAGGCGGAGATTTGGGATCACCTCGGCATTCACATAGGTGACTGAAGAAAATTCCCTATGAACTGTTATCAGGATGGCAGATACGTGGGAGCCTGGAATCGAACCAGGTCCCGTTGTACCTCCCCGATCCAGTGTTGTGGCACCTTAACAAGCACAGCATTATTACCAATGTTCCTCGGCTGTTTTATTATTTTCAGCACTGCAAATACCTGTTATTCTAGTACAACTTCTGCTTTTATTTAGTAGAAGAAACTTTCAGCAGAAATAGCGATTCAGAATTCAAAGAAACAATTGTTTTACTAATGAGCCTATCTAATCGGTTAACATTCGTGTCTGAAATTCGGGAGGATGTGTGTTCGATCCCCGATTTGTCAATCTAGATTTAGAATTTCCACGGTATTCTGAAATCAGTCCAGATGAAACCCTGGATGGTTCCTTCAAGAAACATTTATACAACGTTTCATCAAAATCGTCTCAGCCTTGAATAAAAATAAATACGTATTTCCATAAAAATAAGTTTTTAACGTTACTAACAGTGAATAAAAATAAAGCAAGAAAATTGTATCGAGTGGAGACGTAAGCTGCGGTGGTTTTACAACACAAATGGCGCAGCCATTTTCTCATCCCTATTTTTACTGATGTAGAAACCGTAACTATTTCATTTTTTTAAACTACATCTCTCATAAATTATGATCGATTACTATGATTTCGATTACGTTGAGGTACCTGAAGAGATATAATCTCCTTGCAAATTTACGGAAAGAAGTGAAATATAGTGTTGAAAATTTTAACTTTAACAACAGATTTTCATTTCCCACTCCGAAACCATTCGTTTTTTACGGTAAAAATGTGTGCTAAGTTTCATTCGGTGCAAAATTTCATTCAAATCGATTGTGCCATTGCGGCGTGATTGAGTAACAAACACCCATCCAGTAGATCGCATTTGTAAAATTATTATAGATGGCATTTAAAGAAATATTTGGACATTTAAGGAAGTTCAGTTAGTATCTGTGATCACTGTGCCATGCTACCCCTTCCTTTACAAAGTCTTGTGGTACATTTATCAAGGATTATTATATATTTGCACCGAATGTTCCGATGCCAGTATTCAAATCCTATACGTAATATCTCTGGCGTTTATGACCTCATTTCTGTAGCCACGGTAGCCGTTAACGTGCCCGTCAATCATGTCGTATTAGGGTTAATGCCCATCTACATGTAATACCGGCTACTACATCATGTTAAGAACGGCAAATGTGGGTAGACGTCTATTTGTAATGATTTCCTTGCCTTTATCGCTGAAAGTAGCAGCCCCTTAGAAATGAAGCTGATATCTTTTAGTGCAGCCTAACCATTTTTTATTTCTACATAGTAAGGTTATGTATAGAATAGAGGTTGTGAACTGGATTTAATGATAACATATATTCGATTTTAATTTGTTATTGCCAGCGACAGCCATTTTTTACGGAGAGTTGAATGATTCGGGAAGATATTCGCACAAATATCGATTATATAATCGTTAATTAAATGACCTTTAAGTCATTAAAAGACGTGTAACGCAATGAGAAATAGTTTATGATAAAAGACAGTTTTATTTACTACACCTTTCAGCCTCGATATCGACAGCATGTTGTCTTCGGTTGTAATTTTTTTCAAATTTTTTCTAATCTTCACGTTTTCATAATTATTTTATTCTGCTTATTGTCATTGCGTATCATTACCATTCTCGGAAACTTCTCTTCTTTCAATTGGCCCTGTCATATTACTATTCTGGTTTAAATACGCAATACCTGGTAGACAACGTCTATTGCTGATAAAACGCAATGAAACTTCTCGTCACTGCTTCGACGAACGATGGGATAGAAGCTTGATTTTAATACACAAAGAAACCGTTCGTTGTCTTGTAATGTCGCAGATACGATTACTCGAAACGCAGTTTAAAAATCTCTCCTTTAGCTAACCTTAAACATGTAATTATCTTACTTGGTGAGTGGTTACATTCCATCCTGGGATTCAGGAGGATCCGGGATACAAAAAAATATATAATAATAATAACAAAAAAATGACTAACGTATTTCCGATGAGGAATTCACGGACTAGTTCTCTGTCTCGAGGTTGTAATGTTACCATATGTCCATGTTACATGTAATAAAGATTAATTAATGGTAGAGGAACGACAAGTGTATTGTGTATTATGCAGTAATTCTAGTGATAAATTTGGAGTGTACCCAGATGGGCCAAGGGTCGGAATATTCTTGTGAAAGGGGAACAACACCATTCCTTCCTGCGACAGAGGGGACGCAGCGGTTAAGGGGGAAAGGTGGGAAGTGAAGACACCTCTCTGTCTGATGACAACTCAGAGACAACCATAACGACCTTTCAAGAACTCCAAGGGGATCAATTGAATCTTTTTTCTTGGACCGAGCCTAATCTTACCGTCGTAACGGAATGAAAGGTTATGCAGATTTACACAAAAACGGCGAGGTAATCAATAGCAGATTCGTGATGCCACCAAGACACGCCATATTAAAGTTGTGACAAGTACTCGACTGAAGAGAGAGACAGAAATTCAAACTGAGAGAGTATACAACACCCGACTCACCACGAGAAAAACCGAGATATTCCTACTGAATCAATCTGTCACATCAAGGCAGGCATGAGTGATTTTTTGGGGTGTTTGGAAGAAAAAAAGTGTTTTAACCTTTAGGAAATATTTTAAAATATGTTACTAGGTCCTTATAAAACTTTTATATGTATAACCAATCTAGAAGAGGCGCAAAGAAGAACGAAGCCAGATTCTACCACTAGAATAGTGGCGAAGACAGGGCCAGCGCAGAGAGAAGCTTCAAACGAGGGAAGCTTGGGGCTCTTCTGGACTATGGTTCTCGACTCTGTGAGAACGCAGTACGGACCGTTGTTCGTAGCATATGTTGCGGCCAGATATAAGTGTTTAAAGTTTTAAAGTCATTAGTTGGCTTAGAAAGTTTCAGAGGGTGCAAGGAAGACCATGGTGCTAAGTGTTGGTGACCAATTCGAAGTTGATAAGATGGTAAAGACATATTTCTAAAGATTTATTAAATATTGTGGGATACGATATTGTACCTTACCTTGACATTTTATTTAAAATGATTTTGGAGTCTTGTCGTTTACCAGAGGATTGGAAAAGAGTGATAGTAGTATAGGTTCATAAAGGAGGGGTTACAAATAGGGTTGAAAATGACAGGCCAAGAAACTGGTTTTCAGATTGACAACATGGCTTTAGGCAAGGATATTCATGTGAATCTCAGATGGTGGGCTATATGCAAAATATTTCAGATGAATTGGACAAGGGAGGCCAAGTTGATAGTGTGGCACTGGATTTTTCTAAGGGATATGACAAAGTGAGCCATAAAATGGTTTTAAATAAACTGAAATCTATAGGATTGGATGAAAAAGTTACTTGTTGGGTAGAGGAATTCTTAAAACCCAGGAAGCAAAGTGCTAGAGTAGGAAATACATTATCAAAGGAGGTGGAAGTAAATATGGGAGTTCCTCAGGGCAGTGTATTGGGACCGTTGCTGTTCATTATTCTAATGAATGACTGTGTTGTTGGGTTACGGTCAGAATCTACAGTAGGTATTTTGCAGATGATATAATGGTATACAATAGGATCAAAATAGGTGAAGACTGAACAAATGCAGGGTGACCTGGATAGGATATCTAAATGGGTAGGTGAGCATGGAATGAAGATAAATTCCAAGAAGAATCGGCTTATTAGGTACACAGATAAAAAACTAAATATTAATTATGATTAAAGGATGGGGTCAGAATTGCTTCTTGAAAGCTTGAAGTGTAAATATCTTGGTATAACGTTTGATGACAAACTCAATTGGGCAGAGCATAGAGGGTAGATGGTTGGAAAAGGTTACAAAATGCTTCATTTACTGGAGAGGATGATGAGAGAATGTACCAGAGAAGTTAGGGAGTTGGGTTACAAAACTTTGGTCAGACCATTGGTTGAATATGGTGATGTAGTTTGGGACCCTCGTTTTGGTTATCAAATACAGGAGTTGGAAGGTGTGCAAACAAGAGCAGCTAGATTTGTTTGTGGAAATTATGGCAGGACCCAGTCAGTAACTGATATGATAAGGGAGCTGGGTTGGGACTCATTGGACGAAAGGAGGGGGATGAAGAGAGTGCTAGGAATGTACTGGCATATGGGATGATGATGGGGATTGGAGGTATATTGGTCAAAGAATAAGGAATAGTGCATGGAAGGGGAAAGGCGACTATGACTACAAGCTTGCGCTTGATTTCATGCACAAGCGGGTGAGAAAATTTTCTTTTGTTGGTAAGGGTGTCAGGGAAGAGGGTAAAAATGAAGTGATGAATAATTTACCAAAAACGCTTAAGGAATTTATAATTAAAGTTTGTAAATATGAAAAGTGGATTGGGGAGGAATTTAACGTTCCAATTATAAAATAAAATTATATATAAAAATATATAAAGGGGTGATTAGATGACTAGGCAAATTGCCACCGAAGCGTTAGCTCCATCGCAATTAAAAAATTAATACTACCAATAATAAAGACTTCCTCTAATTTCTCGAATTAATCTTTTTGCCTAAAACAACTCCTTAAGCAAAGAGGTTTGAGTGATAGGAGTTACTACTTGCCTATAATTTTTGTGGTATCAATTGAAATAACGTCATAACAAATAAATAAACATTAACTTCCTAGTAAACAATTCAGTAGGAATTCCGGTTCATTTTATAAATATTATTGTTATTAGTAACTTCAGAACGATATAAATTAAACGGTTCGTTTATTTTCCATTTGTAATATTTAATTTCATAATTTAATGGCCGATTGATGTAGGACTTAGATGTTGGTTTTGTGATTTTTGACTGTTTGTGAAACCTAAATATAGATTTACCTTATGTCTGTAGGCCGTGTGTCAAAGAATAAATTGACAGGTTATGACGTTTTTAGTTTACGAGCGTTATGATCATTTCAAAAACCCTTTTCATTCTTTAAACTGAATAATTAATTAATTTGCAAACATTCCAAAATCATTAATCTACGGATAATTATCACTAATTAGGGAGCAATATCCATTTCATTGTTGTCCAAATACTGGGGCATTATTCAGTATTATCATTGGGTGCATAACCCAGTGTGAAATTTTCTATTTCAAAAATACACAGAACACTGTAACGCCACCACTCGTTGCATCTCGCATTGCTGGTTTTATTCGGTTGGTTTATTATGATTTTAAAATACTCTTTCCTCTCTCGAATTTTAACAGGGTGGCAGATGGGCGGTATGGAAATTTCATCGATCTCTCAACACTCACATGGGTGCGTGCAGCGATAACACACGGCTGGCTCAACTCTCCCCCCCCTTTCCCCCCAACTTTCCAACCACCACAACACTGCTTCGATAACAGACACAAATACGGGTACTTGAAGAGCTGTTTTAGGTACAAGCTAATCGATGGTGTGCAGCGAGAGAAACAAAAATGTAATTTGCTTATCTGGTAGAATAATTCAAACGTCTAATCACCACTGGAGCAGCAGATCATATTTTGTAATTCTCAGCAGCAAAACCTGAATAACATTTTGTAATATCAGACGTATTACTTCAAAGTAATTATGTGTGTTATACATCTAAATAAATAATTGAGCTTGTAATCCTATGTATACCAGGTAGTTACTGACTTTGTATTCTTTTTACTATGGCTAGAATCTTTATCACAAGTTATATTTTTTTCCTGCCTTCTTTTTGATCTGTAATGCTGAATTAAACACTTATTGAACGTTTCTGGTTGTATTTAGATGTATTTTGTATAGCATTTAAATACATATTCAGGCCATTTTCTAGTTTTTTTCTAGTTTTGGCCATATGGTTATTTTTTGAAGAAAAATCTGGTAATATTTTAGAAAGCACCTGGAATTCAATAGAAGTTATAGATGAGAAGATATTAAGATAATTTTTCAGAGTACTATATTCCTATTATACAAATCATCACTGAATTGCTCAGAATTCAGCAGTCAACATTTAAAGTTATACATTATAGTCACTCGCTAAACGTTAATGTTCCGCCCGCCTTTTAATCACGTCAATGCAGTAGTAGCACGCCTGTGTCGAGCCTCGTCAATCAATGTCTCATTGTCGCCAGTACTTTTGAAAATAATCCTCAGTCAGTGTTAAGTGGAAGCACCGCCATGCCGAAACCAAATTCTCTGAAAGTACGAAGTTGTGGAGTTGCGTAATGGAATTTGGAGAGGAGTATTACAGTATAGACGAAAGGTTTCTTCTCTGTAAAATGTTTGAAATTTAATTTCTCAATGGTACAGTGAGTGCACGAAAGCAAATTATGCTGTCTACATGAAAGCGACACTATTAGATAAAATAAATGATGTGTAATTGAGGATATTTTAATGTACGATAAATTTAAATGTTTGGTCATATTTTATTTTTAGGTAATATTCACCCGTTTTTAAAGTCACATTTGCAAGCATATTTCTCTATTTTTTGGTCATAAAGATCCGAACCCTAATTATAACATATCATATATCTACAGGGTGTTACAAAAAGGTACGGCCAAACTTCAGGAAACATTCCTCACACACAAACAAAGAAAATATGTTATGTGGACATGTGTCCGGAAACGCTTTCCATGTTAGAGCTCATTTTATTACTTCTCTTCAAATCACATTAAACATGGAATGGAAACACACAGCAACAGAACGTACCAGCGTGACCTCAAACACTTTGTTACAGGAAATGTTCAAAATGTCCTCCGTTAGCGAGGATACATGCATCCACCCTCCGTCGCATGGAATCCCTGATGCGCTGATGCAGCCCTGGAGAATGGCGTATTGCATCACAGCCGTCCACAATACGAGCACGAAGAGTCTCTACATTTGGTACCGGGGTTGCGTAGACAAGGGCTTTCAAATGCCTTCCTGCAATTGGGCCAACTGGCGGTGAATCGAGGAAGTACAGTACATACTAACGAAACTAAAATGAGCTCTAACATGGAAAGTAAGCGTTTCCGGACACATGTCTACCTAACATATTTTCTTTGTTTGTGTGTGAGGAATGTTTCCTGAAAGTTTGGCCGTACCTTTTTGTAACACCCTGTATATTTATAAAAGACAATGTTCGTATATGTGTCCTCTGTAGACTAAAAAAAACTGCGGGACCGATTACGGGCGTTATTTTTTTTTAAATGGTTTGGGTTGTTGGGAGAACGTTTAAAGCTACTGAAATCCTCGATCTGACCCAAAGAAAGAAACATTCAGTCACTCACAAGAAGAACTGGTTGTATGCGTAAATTGGTGGCACAGGAAAAACCTTTCTTATTTTAATGGCAACCACTCATGCACAATATAATATCGGATTGGCATTCGCATCATCTGGAATTGCGCCGACTCTTTTTAATGGTTGCCGATTAGCAAATTCAGCACTTTAATTGCCACTGAATTACAAAACAGTCAAATACCAACCTGCAACATTTCAAAAACATCGGGAAAGAGTAAATTACTCCAGCGATGCCACAGAACAATCATAGATGCATGGACAAAATAATCTCTGAAAGCATTGAATCAAAGATTTACGTGGAAATTAATAGCCATTCAGTGGAGGTCTGGTATATTAGCAGTTGATTTTCGACAGACATTAACTGTTATTTCATGTTCAACATCAGCTGCTTAACTAAATGCGTGTTTAAAAACATCTCATTAGCGGAGATAAGTTAATAAATTTTCATTGATGACAAACGTGTGCTAAATTACAAACCGATATATCTTCAGAACATTTTACAATAAAATTATTCGATATTGAAAATGGGAAGAAAACCTCATGAACAATTATTCGTTGTGCTCTCCCGTGTAGGAAAACCAAGATTTTTTTGTATATATGCAGAATGGAGTCACCAAAAACATTGTATATCCAAGACCATTGAAATGAAACTGAATGAAGCAGTAATTAAAATTTATGTGTTTCAAAGCATAGAAGAAATAATAGAATATTTTGACTAAATACAAACTTTCAAATGTCTTTATTTAATCGATATGTCAGTCAAGTCCAGTAATAACCAAGCATTGCGGGGTCAGCTAGTAATTTATAGGGGATGAGATTCCCGAGGATACAGTAAATAAATCAAAACTAGAAGTAACGAATCTACCGCACAAATCCTATACATACAGCATCCGGGCAGGAGCTCGTCATTATCTCTAGTATTATGTATAATACTGTATGGACACCGAAGGGCAAACACAACGATTGATTAAAACCACCAATGCCACAGGCCAGACTCGAACCGGTGATCTTCAGTACAAGAAACCAGTACTGTAGGTTCTGGGCCGGGCGAGATATGATTTTATTTAATAAACTAACTGCGCCAGTGACTTTGTCAACACATTATTTGAGTATTGTTCACATCGCTTTTCTGCAAACTATATCTGAAGTGGTTTTTTTTGCTTATGGTTTTAAGCCTTGTCGACGTCGAGGTCTTTAGAGGCGGGAAAAGGGGCAAGGAACGGGAAGGAATTAGACCATGTCCTTTTAAAGGAAGCATCCCTGAATTCGCCTGGAGTGGTTTGGGGAAACCAATGAAAACTCAAATCTGGATGCCTGGACGGAACTTCAAAACTGCGTCCTCCCGAATGTGAGGCCAGAGCGTTATCGCTCACCAACCACAATAGGTAAAAAGATTGGATTATTTGTTTGTACGTTAAGTGTTATATAAAATAAAAAATTAACTTAGTCCACAACCCGAAGGTTCGATCCTCTCGGAGGAGTCACACTGAGCCATTGTGTTAGAGATAGAACAATCAGTTCCTTTTCTTTGGGACCAGCAGTTTAATGTGGAATTTAAACCACGAAATGTAGTGATGTAGCTCATATTATCAAACGCAACTCTTAAAAATTCCTCGACACATCGGGATTTGAAGCCATCACCGATCACCGCACCTCGAACTTTTGAAACTTAACCTCTGAGCTACCAGACCGCTCTGGTACAAAATAAACTACGATATAAAAACGAATTTTAATGTCGATGTTTATAGTTTGTCCGATTTAAATATAACTCCAATGCACGAGATACATATTTCTGTATTAAATAAAATATTTTGGGATTAAATTCAGCGAGTTTAACATCTTTTAATACTTTCCGATGCTTTCAGGGAGTTTGGGGAAATTTTCAGAGTTTAAATGTATTGATGGACCCTCATGGCTCGTGCACAGTCTTTTTGGTTTGAGGGGAGGAAATTGTAAGAGCAAGCAACGTATTGAGGGACGGAAGTTCATTGGCAGATATGAATGGAATGATCGGTGGAAGGGAAGAAGATAATGAATTAGTAAGTTAGTTAACGTTGTAGAAAATATTATTAAGTCTGAGGAATTAAATAGTTTATTATATGGTAGTTGAAGAGATTGCTAAGGTTTGAAGACAGGTTTTTAGTAAATTTGAGGATCAAGGTGTTTTGCACGCGACACCAGACTCACCGGTTGAGGGTAGCTGTAAAGAATCTACGATACGGAAGGTCGGTTCATTTGAGAGAGTGTTCGGTTAGGCGATTATGGGATAAAAAATGTAATAACAGTGTTAAAACCAGTGGTCATAGGTTGGGAAAAACTTTTCATTCAATTAAAAGGGTTGACGTGAACATTTCTGAATTCCATAAGTAATTTTAGAGAATTTTCCGTCCGTTTTGGTTTAAATGTTTATATAATGACTGTCTCAATTTAGGTTTTGCAACTTTATTAAAGAAAATTCTATGTTAACAGAACTTGTGAAACGGTCATATAATGTGGATAACGGTGGTGTTTGGAGAAAAGAAAACTGCAGATCAGAACTTGATTAAAACCATGTGCGAACTTTACTTCTGTTTTAACATTTATACATGCCTCAGTATGCATTTTCCTTCGATTAGGAAGATGGTTACAGAAATCATTAAACCAGTAATATATTTGGTATCGGACTTTATTCATAACTTTCTTCAAAATAAACTTTAAACTCCAGTGTTATATACTTATTTCCACCGTTATTTAGAGCATAAACCGAACTATTCAAGAGCTATAAACCAGCGCCAAAATGGTGTATATAAGGCTATTAGTGATAAAAATTTCGACTGCTAAAGGCTTGTGCCAGACAGTATTAAAAGGATGGATTCTATTTCGCAACGATTAAATTAACGTACCTTTATATATATATCTCAGCGTGTCGATGTTTCATCGAAACTTAACATAAGATATCACTAAATTGACATAAGCGATCAGTAATCGCTTGAATAGTTTTGTTGAAATGGTTTGTTTTTGCTTGTTCCGTGCACACAGTTATATAAATTACAAAATCTGTATCGTGGACAAAATATGTTATTAATCGAGATAAAAAGTATACTGCATTCCAACCTCCAACATGCAGCGGGATGTTGGTTAAATGTTGAAGGGGTCTGACTGTAAAATGAAAGGTCCCTAGTTCGAATCACGGTGTCGCCTTGGTTTTCAGATCACCTCTGACAAGGCTTTGTATAATATGAAGTACGACAGAACGTATCCGAAGCTGGGATCCACGTTAAACTGTAGGTCCCCTATGTGACGTAGGATTACCGGGTTAGGAAAGGCGGCTACGACAGCGGCAGATTGCGCATGCGGCAAGAAACTATCAATCAAATCCTAAAAAGACCACACGAATTATTATTACTGCTGATGACATAAGTTATCGCTGTCTGCAGATTAGCTCAAATCCATTCGATAGTTTTTCGGTAAGGTGTGTAGGCCTACATAGAGACAGAGATACAAAAATTTTCGTGTTTCGCCTCTGTATCATCAAGTACTATGTTACAGACCTTGATAAAAAATATTCGGTATGTTAAATGATGACGAAATTCGTTCATTCTTTTTTTTTTACGAAATTCGCGCATAGCTAGACAAAAATTTCAAAATATACGATTTTGGTACGTGTATCATCGGTAACTATGTTACTAATCTCAATCAAAGGTATTTTATCCGGTGACATAAACTGAAAATACACGCACTATCTTTAAAATTGGTTGATTAGATTTTGTTTGAAGCACGGATAGACAGATAAAAAACTCATTGTTTATCGTTTAATAATTTAAAAACTTATCGGAAAAACAAGCATCCTATATCAAGAGTCATGACATCAGCTGTGACTACGACCAGTTTTAGCACGTTAAGTTTTGCGTGGTGCGTGAAAAGACAGGTGGACAGAAAGACGGACGGACAAAAATTTCAAATTTTACGGTTTTGCATCTGTATCATCAGCAGTACACATTACAATTACTCTTTTAGACATTAATTTCATGTACAAACATAACTTTTCTGCTTCTATTATACGGTGTATATTATGTGGTAGTAACTGTCACAGATTAATATCATTGTTAAATAGATAGTAATTAGTTCATTTAACCTTATTGTTAATCTACAAAACTAACCAATATTCGTTTAACTGTGATTACCAACAACAACCTAGGCTCGCTTCCTTGTACAAAATTTAGTTAATATTATCGAACTAAAATTTTAATTCTATGTAAATATTTTATATAAGTTAGAAGCGTGGGTACAGAATTGGTGCTAGGTTATTCTGTAACGGGATATAGTAAATACAGAAATAAATAAATATCCACCAGGCTTGATACCCGATATATATATATATAGATTCCTCTCCGGTTGTAAAAGCTGAAGTCGATGGAAGCGTCCTAGTCCTGCAGAAGCTTGCGGTGTCAGAGACCAGGTGACACCGTGACATTTGGCTGGTATTTCCACAAGCTAAACTGCGAATGTGATATTTCGGATATAAAAGAAGCTATGAGCTGCTTTCTGAATCCTGAAGTTCCAGATTGCCATAAAACTTTATCGCGTAGATAAAATAAATCAACATTGCGGTAGTAACTTTTGTGGTAGTTACCTAAGTGAGAATCTAATTCATTAAATAACATCACAGTGAAGATAGGAATATAATTTACACTTTGCAGAAAGATATTAACCCACTATAAAGTAAATACTATTTGTCAGACGTGGTGTAACGAGACAAACATACGTAATGAAAGTGCGAATAATTATAATTAGGGGCTGTAAAGTTTAATACTGAATAGGTAATAAGAAATTAATCAAGAATCTAAAGTTTTCTGTAGTGGGGGTGAGATATTAGGAATGTTTTATTTTGGATCTAAGCGTGCTGCCGAATGTCAGCCATTGTGTGCTAGGAAGGACACGCCTAGAAGTCATTCGCCCCCTTCCTGCCAGTGGTCTGGGCGCGAATTGCCGGGTTCTGCTGCCAATCCCTGGAGCGCAAAGCCATCTGGGTGGGAGGGATATTATCTGTGAAGTCTTGTATATGTTTGAGTAGGGTGGAGAGGTTCCAAGCGGCAGCATAAATTCCCGAAGTCAGGGAAGGTAACACCAACTTCAGAAAGACACGACGCTATCTAATATACTGTCACCCTAATGGTACTTCAGCCCATTAGAACACAATAGGGCACCCAGTTTTGATCCGCAGCTGTTAATGAATGTATCAGAAGCCTGCTCTGGATAGAAACAAGTCCATTGTCTCTCGCTTTACCTCTGTACGGGATCATAGTGAGGTGAAGTGGTGCCCCCTCCCCCCGGCATGCACCCTTTGCTAGGCGGTAAGACCGATGGATGCGGATTAGAGGGTTCGTCCCTCTTCTGCTGCTCTCGGCGCTAAGACCTAAGGTGCAGGGAGGGTTACGCGACCCTGATGGGGTGTGGCGTCATCTGGCAACGACGGTTGACACCTCCGGGTTTCGCATTTGCTGATGCTGGAGTCAGTGATCAGAGTACCGGCACTCCTTGCCGCCTGTATGTGCTATTTTTGCTGCCAAAATATGTCCTCTATATAGGGGGGTAGTGCATGGGTCCGAACATCTGCCCCGGGTGGAGCAGCCACACCCTTCAGCGCTTCGGCTATATGCTGATGTGTGGTCTTTCACTACGGTGGTGCTCTGCGAAACCTGGACGAGTACGCAGAAAGCTGTGCCAATCAGTGGCGCCCATACCCGGTGTGCCGGTTGAGTACTGTGGAATGTGCACTAAATCGTGCCCCATAGCGCGGGAACCTGTGTCCGTCTTTGGTATTCGCGCTTTCTGACGGGTGTGGGGGACCGTGCACCCAGGGCAGGACTGCTGTATGCTCGGTCGCTGCGGCTACCTCCCTGTCCCTTACAGTGCGTGTGGGGCCGGGGATGGGTGGGACTAGCAGAGGAGTCTCTAGCTATACGGCCAGGTTTCATCTTCGGCATGGTTCGTGTTGAGCGCCGCGTCCCCGTCGCTCCCCGCGGGCATCCTAATAGGTGATGAAGTGTGTCTAGCCTCACCATCCCCGCTGTACTGGCGGGTAGTTCTTCCGGCCCCGCAGCTGGATACCTGGGTGGGTCTGTGAGGGCGAATATGAGTGTAAACTAGGGAGCCATCCGCTAGCAACAGCCTCCCATGTCCCAAGGAACTCCGTGGACAAATGCTCACTATCTCTATGCGGGCCTATATGAAAGACATTAATTATACCAAGATAAATTGTTTATATTTTAACCGTTCGATTGCAAGATTCATAAGAAACTTATTTAACCGCTTATGTGTGATTATTGTGCGAAGATTAATAGTTGATATTTAGATCTGTTGGTCTCCGGACGAGTCCTGTGTATTTGTTAAAAATGCAATCGTGCCATAGTTTTCCAGTTTCCAGTGCCGGTCTCTGTATCAAATTTGTTTAAGAATAAAAAAGAATATAATTTTAAGTTGTGTGACTCATAAACCGACTTATTATTTCAATGTAATTGCTCCTCCCTCTTAACCTTGCGATCAGTAAGTAAACGTCCTCCAATGAAAGCAGTCAATTTCCAGAAAACAAGTCCGATAGGTAGAAATTAGCAAGAATTACTAGAGGTGGAGATAGGAAGGCTACACGGATGATCAGCGGTCGTACTCCAGAAAAAGGAAATATTTGATTCTTGTAAGATTAAAAAACCATTTGAAGAATTCATTTGGGTAGATCAACACAACATGAAAAAAGTATTAACGGTTTGTTACCACGGTATGCATGTAATAATTTAACTTGAAGGTTCCAGTCTTTTACATAGGCCTAATGTACACGTTACAGCACAAACTTAATATCAAAGTAAAACTAGCAAGTCTCAGGGCTGACTTGAAATTAGGAATTCCATAAAAAAGAGCTCCGCATGATACCCGCTGCGTTGTCTGGAAGAAACGAAGGGAATTCTTTATTTGGCCTGTGTCCAACTAGCCCTGAGGGACGTACTGGCTGGTAAACAAACAAACAATTGAGGAGAGGCCGGTATTCAATCTGAGTCGCTGCGGCGAGGCTATCGACCACAGCAACAAGTGAGGCCAGGCCCAAAACTCAAACATACTGCGCTAAAAAAAACAGGTTGCCGGAGTCTAAATAAGTAATTTTTACCTGAAAACGTCTGTTCGGTCGTCACAGTGGTGTCCGGGTGCAAATTTTAAACTATTCAGCTGGGGAAGGCGTCGAGCTAAGACCTTGAGTCTGGTGTTCTTTCTTTAAGTGTTCACGGAACACTACTTACTATAAAATAAAGACGGAAAACTAATCGCCAGATTAAACGTTATATATAAAAAAAATCAGACCTTAAAATAATTCACGATTTTGTTTCAGATTGCTCGAAAATTTGCTGTAAATGTAAAAAAAAAAACGCTAGTTACATGAAAGGACGCATCAAATGGAATAAAGTAAGCCTAAAAGGCTCAATAAACGTAATAAACAGACAGACAGAGAAACAGATTTCGCATTTATAATATTAGTACAGAAGATTAATGCAGATCACACACACACTGCGGGAGAAAAACGGCTGAGAGATCAATATAGCGTAAAAAGTGTACACCTACAGCATTATTACATCGCGTACGATTTGACAAGCACTACAACCCTAAATTTGGGCTATCTACAGTTTAACATGGAACCCGGAAAACTGACAGTTTAGGCGCGGCTCATACGAGCAAAAAAAAAAAAAAAAAAAAAAAAAAAAAATCGTAAAATTCTTTAAATGCATTGGGATTTGAACTAGAGACCACGGCCCAAATCTTAGTGATCAAGCGCGTTAACCACTAAGCTACCAGCCCGCTGATCGTTGAGGTACTACAGAGTCCTACATATCCTCAGTGTCTGTCTATCCCAGTTTCGGTAATTTTTCAAAATTACATGACAATATGTACAGAACAAGTATCCTATGTATATCCTAATACCAAATCGCATCTCCATGTCAAATTTCATCACGATTGGATTAGCCGTTTAGCCCTAGAAACAGAGTTACTTTCGCATTTGTAATATTAGTATAAATGTTAATTTGTATGAAATGTATATGATATGGCTATATGGCTTTCTGCCAAATAAAAATAATATAAAGGACAATGTTGAATGACGTTTACCAACCCTTACTAGATTCAAGTATTTTGTCTAATGTTTTATAAAAGATGTCAATAATTTTTTGTAACGAATTCTGGTATATTCCGTGGCCGTAGGCCGAAGAACTAATGTCCTTTCACTTCATAAGTCCGTTATGGCGTTATTTTCTGAGCTTAATATGTCCAACGTTTACTGAAAAATCCTACGGGACATACAATATGGAACAACGAAAATTATGATTACTTTCTTAAAAATATAAATATATATATATCTGCTGTCTCCCTATCATGGAAAGGGCATGCTTTTCCCTAGCCTGTGAGGTCTCTTTTCATCCGACAGCACTTTCGCCGCCTCCAGCAGGCAGACAAAAGACGGCAGTCAGCTGAATGGTGGAAATATCGACTGCGCGCCATAGTCGATACTGCTGTTTCCGTTATCCGACTCGTTGAGAGGGATGTAGACAGTTTGTTCTGCTGCACTGACTCTCGCCTTGCAGCGCGTTACAAATCTCTCTCCCTTCACAAAATGACTTCAAATTATTTTCTACAGCGGTAGTGCATACCGAAAAGTTGTGATAAAATACAATACTTTTCTACACAGTAAAATCCCGCTCTGCCCCTTTTATTTTTTAGCTCTACAAAATGGCCAGGTGACAATGGGCGTAATCTTGGCTAGTCGGTGATCGGGCCCCCCATCAGCCCGCGGGGCCCGGGTACTTTTGACCCGCTTACCCCCTCCCCCCACTAACGCCGGCCCTGCCTGCAGGCAATGAGAGACAAACGGAATACACAATGATTAAAGCAAACTCGCGGTGTGAATATTAACATCGCATCTGTGATTGACATTATTATGTTTTTTTTTTCTGACCTCCGTTTTGGTTCACTTACAATTACTTCCATAAAGCCCGTCGACAATGATGTGAATTATTATTGTTATGAAAAAGTTTCTGAGGAAAGAATTGTTTCATAAACAAATATTTATTTGTTTGATACATTTCGTGATTTCTTACGTTTCGTGTAAATTTTTCTGTTTCTTACCTTCTGTCAGAAAATTCTTAGGCTATGTTGTGACCTGGTTCTAGTAAATGCTAAAGCGAATAGGTTGCAAACATCAGTTGCTCTTCTTCTTACATGAATTTGGACAATTAATCAACGTAAACAAACAAATATCAGCTAGTAAACGAGCGTCTCATATATCTCTGCCTTGCATCATATTTTTTTCTCTCTGCCCTTCTTATTTGTTTGGTGATACTTCCTCAATAGACAGTTCTCTTTTAGTTGGCACCGCAGTTACGCTTCCTTTCAACAATACAAGTGCAAATAAAATCAAATGCAGTAATTAATCCATCTATCCAAGCAGCGCTGTGGTGATAAATTACACTTGGGTGTTGCCACTAGCCGGTTACCGAGCGTAGTGGCCTCGCATTCGGGAGCATGCCGGTTCGAATCCCTGTTCAGGCATCCAGATTTGGGTTTTCCATCGTTTTCCCAATATCTCTCCAGGCGAGTGCCGGGAAACTTCCTTCAAAAGGCCATGGCCGAATTCCTTCCCGTTCCTTGTCCACAGTCCTATCCCGCCTCTAATGACCTCGGCGTCGACAACGCGAAAGCCATAACAAAAAAGCAAACAAAAAAAAAAACACAAGGGGGAAAAAAATAAAAATACCTCGCCGAAGGTTGACGAGAAATTGTGCTCACGTCCAGTCTGCAGGCACGAGGCATTTTATTAAAGTGGGTGTTTCATTTTTGTTTGGCTTCTGGGACGCATGGATAATTGATTAAAGGAAGTAGATCACATGTGAGAATGGTCAAGCGTATTAAAGCGACATTATAACTGGATTTTGGCCGTGTCAAATCGCTAGATTCTTAGGAGGCGAATAACTGAGCCAATTCTAAAATAGTGCATGCTGCGCGAATCAAAAATATACTTCAGAAAATAGTAATAACAATGCGCAACACCACAAACGTTGACACGTTCTCAGTGAAATGGCCACACTCGCTTCTTAAACTCAGAATACTGTAAGTCGTCCTTAATGTTCACTGAACTATCGACAGACTGTAAAACCCCATCAGATAATAAGTAAAAATTAGACGAGGGAAAAAGGAGGTTTGTGTCGGATTCAATTGTGAAAATAAAGAACTTCGTTTTAAGAAGCGATCGTTCAATACAAATTCATTCTGAGTCTACTTGATTCTGTAAATTTTCCCTCTGCGATACATTTTCAAAGACAAAAATAAATAAATAAAAGTAAATTGGGTGAGTTCCAAATTTTGTTTCAAATAGTTATTGGGTATGCCTTAAAAATAATTATAATAATAAAAATCTCAAACGCTTAATTCAAACTTAAAGTTAAAAAAATACGATATATTGTAACGAAATTAAGAATGAGGACTGGACTATGACATATTTAGAAATGGCGGCCGGGATGCTTCCTTCAAAAGGCCATGGCCGAATTCCTTCCCATTCCTTACCCCCATCCTTGCCCCCCATCCTTTCCCGTCTCTAAAGACCTCGATGTTAAAAAGAGACGTAAAGCAGTTACAAAAAAAAAAAAAAAAAAAAAAAAAATGGCGGGAGTAAACTGTTAATTAAATATGCAAAACTGGTAACTAAATTGTTATAGCTAATAACGGAAATAATAAAAAAAAAATAAACCTTCATATCGTTAGTGCAAACAGCACTACAAACTTAAATATGTTAATGATACACTTATAATTTTTGTAGATTTATTTGTAACAAATTTTTCTCAAAATTCTGTTGAAGTATTGTCCACATGCTTCTCTTACCTGCGCATGGTGTCAATGAAGAGAATTCCTTTTGCGTCCCAAAAAACCAGGCGTCTCAACTATCAGGCAAATGGAACGCATTTCACTTTCTTCGGAGTCGACTTGCCGAGTGCGGTCCACAGTTCTAACTAATGTTTAGTTTACGATGTGCTATGATGAATCCATGTTTCATCCATAGTTGCAAAACGCCACAAAAAAGACAATTGGATTCTCCTTAAACGCCTCCAAACATTCTGCCGATGTTCGCATACGACTTAGCTTTTGTTTTGGAGTTTTGCATAAGTTTTTTAAGAGGTAATTTATTAGGCAAAATAAAATTTACCGGTTCAGTTGAGATGTTGTGGACCTCTGCTAACTCCACTTTCACTCTTCTGTCAATCAAAAGAATTTGACGGACTTTATCGATGATTTCTGGCCTTAAATGACTTTTAGAGCTGGCGCATCATCGATACTTTTTCTATAACGTTTTAATGCTCTCATGAATTTCCTTTGCTTTCGAATCACAATTTTATCCATTTTTCATTGCCGCTTTGCAAGGTTGTGTTTAGGGAACTGTAAAACAAAGAATATGCATTAACAATAATATATGACCAAAGATTTTAAGTACATAAAAAGCAAAGATTTTGACCACATTCACAGTTGGCTAGAGGAAGGAATATATGGAGACGTCGCATGGAACCTTCACCACGCACTGGAGTGAAACCGAGTAGAGAGAAGTGGAGTGGGGAGGTCGCCATATTGGTCGGCTCTAGAGACGGGGAATAGGCATAAAAACTTCAAGGAAATCATGCGACAACCGTGGCACCACAATTTGATGATGGATTATTATGTACGAGGCATGTTTTTTAAGTAAGTACCGTTTTTAAATTAAAAAAAGACGTGCAAATATATATCAATAATTTTATTTTTACATGAAACCCTGTAGCTTACTCTACTTTTCTACATAATTCCCTTCAATATTGAGGCACTTGTCATAACGTAGTACCAGTTTTTGAAAACGCTCCTCATAGAAGTCTGCCGCCTGACTTGTTAACCACTGCATCACAACTGTTTTGACTTCTTTATCGTCTTCAAGACGCCGACCGCCCAGGTGTTTCTTCAAGTGCAGGAACAGATGGTAGTCACTGGGCGCCAGATCAGGGCTGTACGGAGGATGATCTAGAGTTTCCCATCGAAAAGATGTGATGAGATCTTTGGTCTGATTAGCCACATGTGGACGGGCATTGTCATGCAGCAAAACGATGCTCAACTTGCCACGTCTTTTGTTCTGGATTGAACGGCGCAGATTGTTCAATGTCTCACAATAAGCTGCTGCATTGATTGTCTCATTACGAGGCAGAAATTCCACAAGCAATACTCCCTTTCTGTCCCAAAAAACTGTACACATGATTTTCCGGGCAGAAATCGTTTGCTTGAACTTCACTTTTTTGGGTGAATCTGAATGCCGCCATTCCATGGACTGTTGCTTTGATTCAGGTGTGACCTAGGCCACCCATGTCTCATCGCCCGTAACAATTTGGCTTAAGAAATCACCACCATCGTTGTGGTACCGCTCAAGGAAAGTCAATGCACTGCCTAAACGTTTGGTTTTGTGCACATCCGTTAAAATTTTCGGTACCCAACGTGAGCACGTGAGTAATTCAAGTGTTCGGTCACAATGACATACAAAACACTACGAGAAACATTGGGAAAGTCATCACACAAGGAGGAAATCGTAAAGCGTCTGTTTTCTCTCACCTTATTGTCCACTATCTGCACCAAACTTTCATTAACGACCGAAGGATGCCCACTCCGTTGTTCATCATGCACATTTGTGCGGCCATCTTTAAATGCTCTCACCCAGTTTCTCATCATTCCATCACTCATAATGTTTTGTCCGTAAACTGCACAGATCTCACGATGAATATCGATCGGTTTTAGGCCTTTAGCACAAAGAAATCTTATAACAGCCCGTACTTCACAGTCGGCGGGACTCACGATTATCGGAGGCATCTTAAACACTCAGTGAACAACGTAAACAAGGAAGAATTTGACTGTAATGGCGTCAGTGCGTAGGCAAGAGATGCAGGTACCCAGTGCGCATCCGCGGAACGCCGACCGTAGCGCTATAGTCACGGTGTGACAAAACGGTACTTACTTAACAAATACGCCTCGTAACTGGACGAGACCCAAAATGAATATTTTTTTTTTTTTATATCCTGCTTAGTTCTCAAGATATTCTGTCTCAAAAGTGAAGTGTTTTGGGTTGAATTTCGGAAGAAACATTTCCCCAAGGTCAAATTTGGTGTTAGATTCGTATGTAACACGACGAGACAAATCGATAATAAAGAATAAAAAAAAAATTAATTCTTGCTTAGTTCTCAAGATATACTGTCTCAAAAGTTAGGAGTTTTAGATTGAACTTCAGAATAAAACTATCCCCAAAGTCAAATTTGATAATAGATTATTATGTAACACGACGAGAGAAATTGAAAGTAAACAATAAAAATTTTCGATATTTCGTTTAATTCTCGAAATATGCTGTCTCCAAAAGTCAGAAACTTAAATGGGAGTAGTATACATTGCGATACGCGATACATGTTGTAGCACTAACATGGTGCTTATGAAATTACTAATAACTAATAATAAACTAATAATAAATTGTTTGTCCCTTCTGGTACAGGCTGCATTTCAACCTACCCACATTTCCATTAATATTGTCGCCACACAATCAAACTATGTGTGACACACCTAAAACACATGAAATGCTTCGCGAATTAAATTTTCGGGTAACAACAACATTTGCTTCATCACGTTTCATAGTTCGCACAGCACAAATTATTACAATTAATTTCGTCTTACACTTTCAGTGTAAACTAACTGGACTAAAGCATGCAGAATACCATATTCATTGTATCGCGATGTAAACTTGACCCGCTTAAATTAGACTTCCAACATTTGTTTACAATAAGCCTAGCCTTTTATGTGAAAAGTCGTAACATATGCTGATTGTCTACACTAAACCAACAAATATTTGAGAATGACATTATCCTGTTGAGAGCAATGAATAAATTTATAATGATAGGCTCTAATGTTGCAGTTACCTATCAGACACTTCAAGAAAAATAATTATTGTTTATTGCCAATATACTTGTGTACACAAGTTTCTAGCAAGGACCAATACATCTTACACAACAAGAATACCTTATAGCATAATGAATTCCAATATAAATGAATTCCATAGCAAGGCCAGGAACTTCGAGTAAGTAAATGTGACTTAATCATGAAACGTTATTCCAGGTTGTTTCCTATCTTGTCTGTTTGTGCAACCGTATGCAACATGACTTGGCATTATAGAAAACTTTAGAGTATTAGAAAATGAAATATTCTCAGCAGCAGACATAGTGCAAACAGCCCAATGTTTTGGGGTTATTCCTATGGCGGCAGCGCATGCGCAGTAGGAGACAAGTTTTTGTATGAGGTTTCACAGATTTAGCATTATTTCGTCTCCATAGTCCCATGGTTCCTCCATGGTTGGCTCTGCTATCTTCTATTAGAATTCAAACCAAGTTACTTGTACTGTACATACTGGTACTTTATCAGCTAATACAGTTTATACTAGTAAGTTAAACTGTTTCTGATGATACAGGCACAAAATCCGAAAATTGTATCTGTGTGCGAATAACGTAATGTTCAGATTTCAACGAAATCAGATATGTGTGAACGAAGGCTTTCCCAGCGTGTCGCTGCAATATATTTTTCGCCGGTTCGTTGCCGGATTGTGTAGGTAAAGGACGACGAGCTTTCGGCGACGAACTCTGTAGCCATCCTCAGGCCTGGTGTTGACGCTGCAACGACCAGAGCTGCAGTGCAGTCTGCGTCTGATGAGTAATCATCTCCATATTGTAATGTGACGCTTTGCACCACATTCCATGGCGTATTTTATTATTATTAATGAATAGAGTAATTATAAATAAAATCTTGGGCGATCATAGTATTATACCATACGCAAGGTTGTAAGAAAGGCCATGATGCCAATGTAAATATTCTTCTTATTGTAATAAGAGTAGGCAATGGACAAATAGCATTTTGTACGGCGCGAATTTTGAGGTCTGTGCTAGCTTCGCTAGAATGTGTCGACGGGAAGCACGATGACCTGTATATATCGTTACTCAACTGGTACAGACCATGGCCAGAGAGCATTGCAACAAGAAGAGTGGGGTGGGTTGGTTTTACCTGAGCCTCCGCTTCCAGGAGACTTGAATGGGTCCTTTTGGGACTATGGTTAACAACATGTCATTGCGCCTGGCAGGAATACGCGAGTCTATGGGCTCGTATTTTCCCCACCGAATGTTTCTGGACTGAGCCGAATATCGTAAGCCCTAGACAGTACGTGCAACCGCGAATAAAGTGTCAGCGAAGAATCACGTGACCTCAGGAGTCTAACCACCCTCCTATCAAAATGAATATCAGAGAACACATGACTAATATGCTTGGATTTTCTGTCAAACATGTACGTACCTCCGAGATCGAGAAGGTGGAGGTAAAGTTAATGTGGGAGAGGCCACAAGCTCATTCTGCGTCTGATGTTAAGTCGTTTTTATTTGATTCTCTTCAGTGACTTCTGGTGGTGAGGCCATTCTGACTTTCATGCTGGTTCGACTCCTGCACGGCGAAGAAGTCAGTGGTGCTGATGTGGGCGTTACATGGACATAGCTTAATAGCAGCTGCCTCATGGGGCACAGGTTCTCACATTCCGTGGGTCCATCTACAATCATCGCCGGCTTCCAGGCTTCAGCTGCTATGGTAAAGTGTTATATCATGAAGCGCAGTGTTTGTGCATTTCATGAAACTAGATAGCGACCCGTAAGCTTCCCTGAAATGAGAAGTTCTGCTATAACTTTCAATGTCACTAACTGCGTAATTTGCCAAGATGGTATGAATTGTCATGAAAGAACCTTGCTTTTCAAGACTCTTTTCGTATGTTCTCGTATATTTGAATGGTATATTTTTGTTGCATTCATGGCACCCAAGATCATTTTCATTACTTAAAGTCACAGCATCATTGATGGCGATTTCTGATGTCATAATTTGTTATGTATATTGCTTTTACGTATCATTCACCACATTTATCAGTCATTTGAGATTTGATTTCAAAGTAAATTCCATTACTTTTTTTTTGTTCTTAATCAACGACTAGTTGTACCTCTAAGCGTTGCGTTTTTATTTTGTGCATTTATAACTTGATAGTAAAGGTAAACTCGCCTAGACATGTAATTGCCATTTGAATGTAAATAAATGTCATATTATGACAATTTTCCTATACATCCGATAGCGTCGAGATTCTTGCGTATTAGATATTTGCATTATCTCTTAAAATTAGATATTAATTATTTTATTAATAGTAATATGATAACAATAAGTCATCTTTTTCCCCACGGAGGTCCTTACACCACGATATATACTCAACAATTCGCAAAATCATGGATGGCAGAGAGTGCTTTGCACCAAAACTGGTCTCTGCTCTGCGCATTCCAACCCCGAATGCCACTAGGAAGCAAATAATTCGTGTAAGTGCATTGCAAACGATTAGAGTAATTGGTGGCAGTTAATCAGTTATGCCGTCATCAATCACGTCACTTTTTGTGCTGAACTGTTGACTGCGGCACAGGTGATCAAGTGCGCTATTATACCTATATATAAATTTAACTGTAATAACATTCAGACAATCCTGTCTACACAAAATTTTTAAAATACAAACATGTTATAGAAAACATTGGATCGGTGAAGATACCTGGATGCGTGCCGAAACGCTTTCGAAGTAAGTAAAAACAATTGCATTGACGTGTTTGTTTCTTTCAGCAGGTAACTGCAGAAGAAATGGCCTACAATAATTACATATTAAAGAAAAAAATTGTTGTTGTTTTTGCCATTAAGTAGGTACGTTTAGTTCTTACGTATAGTTCTCCCACTCCAAAACCTACAGAAATAGTTCAGTTATTTGTATACAGATAGCTGCATTGGTTTTTCACGTTGTTCAAAGTATTATAAATTGAATTTGTGATTTGATTAGGAATTTTGTATGCTATTTCATATTCATAATGATAATAATAATAAACAATCGGCTCTTACACGCGGCAGATAGCATAACTTCAAACGTTGCTCACAGAAAATCTTTGTGAAAAATTTGAATCGTGATTGTGGATCATCCAAAGGTAGTGATAGTTTCAAGGGGTGATATGTTGTACAAACGTGTGTATGTTCAGAAGGAAAAGAGGAGAGCTGAGAAACAGGAAAAAATAAACCTGCTTCTCTGCTTTTTCCTACATAGTCAACATTTCTTTGATTGTTTTTCAATGAATTGACAATAGAACTCAAAGTCCACGTGAACGAAGTCTCGTTCATAGGTATTGTTGTTAAAAGTAAACCTGTTTATCGTTTCCTGCAGATGAAACAATACCTTTTAGTGTTAACTCGTATAAAACTCTAAATAATGCAGCACCTGAAAGATTCACTTTTGTAGATCTCTTAATAATACTTAGATCGTGATCACCAAATACTGAAAGTATGTCTCTATTTTTCTCCAGCCAAAAGCATTCAACGAATTTATTCCGATCAGGTAAACATATTTACGGATCTATTCGATAACTTGGCTTCCTATGTGTGCTTCAAAATATGTTACAGTGCATTTTATATAGTGCAAACGGGAGACTTGTGCGTAACGTTAAAGAAGTTCCTGAAAATCAAACAATAGTAGTCGATACTTAGTAAAATCGTAACAGAATGAGTGGCTTGGTTTATAATTGTGGACGTTTAATATACATCGCAATAAATATTTGCCTAGGCTTTTATATTTTATTTACCGTTAGACAAGAATTTTTTTTTAGTTGTTACTAGTTAGTCTGTTATTGTAAAGTAATACAGACAACGTCAAGGGGTGAATACTGCAAGGCAATTCTAACATTTCTGTGCCACGTCTTTGTGAATAGTCAGCTCCTTCCCAGAGTGAACTCGTTCCTTGTGTCAGTTTAGGGTGTAACAGTTTTATAAGAAGTAGTATTTTGCTCATTCGTTAGCATGTGGGGAGTTTTTAACGGCCAAATATATATATATCATTGGTCTGGTTTTGTTTCTGTAGCTAAACTGAAAATGAAACAAATACATCTAACGAATATGCATAAATCCATATCACATTATTGAATGCAGATTTTAATATGACGTTGT
This sequence comes from Vandiemenella viatica, assembly GCA_031002005.1. Lineage (NCBI taxonomy): Eukaryota > Metazoa > Arthropoda > Insecta > Orthoptera > Morabidae > Vandiemenella > Vandiemenella viatica. The sequence goes on along the minus strand of JARYHS010012519.1, from coordinate 124,496,103 downwards.
TATCTCATACTTGTTTCCTGTGATATGAAAATGGAAATTTGAATATAATATTTAAATGTAAATTTTAGTAGTCATAGCGTATCCTCCCGAGGATTTTTTTTTATGTACAATTTATTATGAATGTGTTCAAAATGTAAATGTATTCTGATTTTCTCGTCAGACTATTGTATCACAAGTAAACCTTTTCCTAAGTAGATTACATGGAATAATAGCTTTAAGAAAATAAAGTGGGTGTTCATAACATTGTTTAGTAAAATGATCATCTTTTCGTCACTACCGTGTGCTGTGAAAGCACTAACACCTAGGTAGATTCTATGACTAAGTTATTGGCCCATTAAGCATTATTTATTTTATTTCACTAGTGTCATATTCAGTGTTAGATGACTACATCAATTTTTATGACTTAGTATTAATAAATCTATATTTACCAAAAGATTTTCGCTTCGAATACTAACTCTTTAAATTATTGTCACTGACTCTAATTAATGGTGTATGTAAATTCTCTCCACGCTAATAACACAAACTTTCAGTACAACTATCTCAGAGATACTCTTGAAGTACCACAGCTTATGTGTCAAATTCCGCTTGGCACGCAACTTAATAACGCTCCACACCTCTTGTTGGACGACTGGAATATGTTCGTTTATCTGTACTTTTGCCTATTCTAATTTGCACTAAATTCAAAATCTAATTTAATTTCTAGTGACTTTCGTACAATCCGGAAAAATAAAACCTATTATCCCGAACAGATGTAGACCACATATTGTTTCAAGGTTGCTCGTGTATAATATATATATATAAATAATTTGTAACAGATAACAAACGATTCAGTGTACTATACAGGGTGTTACAAAAAGGTACGGCCAAACTTTCAGGAAACATTCCTCACACACAAACAAAGAAAATATGTTATGTGGACATGTGTCCGGAAACGCTTACTTTCCATGTTAGAGCTCATTTTATTACTTCTCTTCAAATCACATTAAATATGGAATGGAAACACACAGCAACAGAACGTACCAGCGTGACTTCAAATACTTTGTTACAGGAAATGTTCAAAATGTCCTCCGTTAGCGAGGATACATGCATCCACCCTCCGTCGCATGGAATCCCTGATACGCTGATGCAGCCCTGGAGAATGACGTACGGAAATGTGCAGGAGCTCCATCGTGCATGAACCACATGTTGTGTAGTACTTGTAAAGGCACATCTTCTAGCAGCACAGGTAGAGTATCCCGTATGAAATCATGATAACGTGCTCCATTGAGCGTAGGTGGAAGAACATGGGGTATATACTAACGAAACTAAAATGAGCTCTAACATGGAAAGTAAGCGTTTCCGGACACATGTCCACATAACATTTCTTTGTTTGTGTGTGAGGAATGTTTCCTGAAAGTTTGGCCGTACCTTTTTGTAACACCCTGTATATGCGAAGCAGGTAGGGGAAAACGTACTAATGAAGTGAAAGTTCTCTATAGTTGTGAGTTTCATAGAAGCTAGCAAGGATTACCTTCAATTATAAGTTCTTTGCACTTCGGTCTTAATCATTCATTTAGGCCAAGGCTATTTTGGGTTAGGTATAAATCACACTACAAATTTCACATATCTTTGGTTAAAAAAGAGTGATAGCATTCGCTATTCTAATCAATGTGGAAAAATTTAGTAACCGATTGTTAAAGACTTATGCCATTTTCTTTCTCATAAAAAAAAACGCTGCTTTGCATCGTTTCAATGTAAAGGACAACACAATACGTCAAAATTCTGGCAAATCCACGCACAGAAGAGCATCCAAACTCAATTAACGCCGGCCCTCGTTTCAGCACTCACGAATCAAATCTCATTGTGTCGCTTAAATTAACTTCACGAGGGGTCAATACTGACAGTGAGTTTTAAATTGCTAGATTTTCTCTAATATGCACAGTCATGATAAAGTTTTAGTTAATATGGAGTTTCGGGGAACTGTTCACTTAAACATCGCGTGGTTAAATTCTTGCTTTAAAAATACGTTTAATAACATTCACACGAGTATCTCAATATCACTATTAAGATAAACTTTGGTGCATTATGTGTAACTTTCTTACAACGCTCTCAGTAATAATGTCATCCCCTGTCCGAAGTTAGTTCTAGTACCGTGACAAAACTAACACTAACAAGGGCGAGATACCCACAAGCAGTGTATTAATTTGACTTAAAAAATTGTTTGTTTTTTTTTTTTTTAGAAATTAGTAACTAATTATTTTTAAATGTAGTTTATTATTTGTTTTCGAAATTGTCTTTCAAGTGATACGTATAAAAATTACATTCCAGAAAAAAGTTCAGTTGATAAAACTTACTGTGAGGGTCTTAAAAAATAGTATTTTCATGACATATTTACCATCAGTTTCTTGTAATTTTCCATGGAATAATATGTATGATTTTTATCGGAAAAATTATCTGCTATCTTACTTAGTCAGTTATTTATTTATTTATTGATAATCGTAAATTGCTGCTAACTTTAGGAGGCTACAAATTACTGTAATTTTTTAAAGAAGTTTCCAGTTAATAGTTTCAGAATGAAGGGGATCTTTTGTTTTTCACCAATAGCTATCACAAATCGTGGAAGAAATGAAAAATAAAAATTTCTGAGTTTCATTTGATACCCAAAAATATTATCAAATGAAAATATTTCTTTCAACCTGCAACTAAATCCAGTTTAATTATTTTTACACCCCACTCTCTTGATGAAATCCTTCAACTCTTCCTATATTGAGCTAACAACTTCATACCTCTTATAATGTTCTCAATTATCTGCTTCATATAGTCTAATCTTTGATTTCTGTCGAGAAGTAACATTTCCTGCGATGCTTCTTTTTTTAATCTGATGCTTCTGAAACGTCTTACCTCAGCCATATTTAGAACAGCCTGCTCCTGTACAGACTAAGACTTGTATATTACACAATAATTTGAAGATGGCTTTGATAAGGTTCTAGTTACTGGAGTAGTCTTCCTTGACTTGGCTAGCAGCTTATGACACGATCAACATAAAGAATCTCCTTCCTAAAACATACAACCTGATGCATGATTTCAGCTTCAGGAAAGTAGTTTACAAAATCATGATCAGCAGACAATTCTTCGTTAGCTTTCAGAATATAGAAAGCCGCCCGCGTGCCTTCCTCAGGGTAGTGTTCTTGCCGCAACGCTTTTCAATATCTGCATTTATTATAAATCTCTCGAAAACCATTGCGAGTCATTTATTTACACTCATTATCTGACTCTAGCTGCTCAACATGAAACTTTTGATGTCAAGGATAGACTTACGACAGCTCTTGGATCTATTGAAACTTACTAACAGCAGAATGATCTTAAGCCAAATACAAAAAAAGCTAAAGTTTGCAGTTAATTGAAGGCTGAACGTGACGAGAACGATTTTGAAATACAGCGATAATCCAAAAATACCATCGCGTAGTTCTTGACAGAGGTCTCAATTTAAAAGACATTGCCATAATGTCATGATGAAAATACCAGCACATAATAATATCTTAAGAAAGTTGGACGAAACGAGTAGGAAAGCTAATCCAAGTCACATTCGCTCTTTTGCCTTAACTGCTCCACAGTAGGGTACGCCTGTCCTGTGTGAAAAAAAAACTCAAGTTACCTTAAGACAGTGGATATTGCGCTCCACAGAACATGCCGACTCATCACAGAATACTAGAGACCATCGCCTGTGACAAAGGTGGAGATAGTGCTTAGCATCGCCGCAGCAGAAATATGTCGGGAAGTAGTTACAAACAAGGCAACGGTCGGAGTGAAAGAAGACGCCAGAGCCATCTAGACTGAAGTCCCGATGGAGCTTCTTACGCACCTCAACCCCACTGAAAGGGGCACCAAGCAGTGAAAGAATATCTGTCTGGGAGAACAGAGTGGGACATAACACCAACTGGATTAAGCCGAAAGAGGGTCTGTCATCTGACCATGGCAAACCTCCAGTAGGAGTTCGCTGCTGCGTAGACAGTTTCCTTTCATGGGAATACCTGAAAGAACAACCAGATTCCACCTGTTCTTGTGGTGAGATCCAAATAATGGTATACTTGTTGTCATTTCCATAACTCGGAGTTAACGTCTCCTAGTCAGACCTTCTAACAGCCAATGAAAAAGCTATCGCAATGGTGAGAAACAGCTTTGTATTTGATGATACCTTCGTCACGAGAAGAAGAAGATGAATATCTTATAAGCTGAATCCAGTGTGTGATTGCGACAGCCCAACTCACCATAACATGGTTGAAGGTCGGCGAGATAGCCGAACAATGTCCTCTGTAACATTCAACATGGAGTGATCAACACCCGAAAACATCTACGATCGCATCAGTAGTGGTAGTCGAGTGAACTGTCTGTTATAACAAACTTAGATTCACAATAAGGCTATCGTTAATCCGATGTTTTTGTGACCCTTTGGAAATTCAGTTCAATTGGCCTTGTTGTAATTCATTTATTAATTGCGTTTCCTCTTTTTATATGATATTACGTCTCGTGGACATTGATACATAGAGGCGGGACCGAATTGGAGGCAAGGAACGGAAAGGAATTTGGTCATGACATTTCCAGGTTTTCTGGAAATCATAGAAAACCTAAATCAAGATGGCCGGACGGGGATTTGAACTCACGTCTTACGGAATGTCAGGCCCGACAATTACTGTGCAACCAACAGACTGTGTGATAGTTTCTAATTGAATGTCTGATCAAAGATTATTTCGTGCAATGTTAATGGCTTTTTGTGAAACCAATTTACTTTGCTACCTTATCAGTTTAAGATACAATTTGCAGGAGAAATGATGCTCGCCTTCACGCTGAGTTAGAACGGAAGTGGAAAGTAAAAGCTGTGATGTTAAGGAGACAATAAAAAAAAAGTCTTTTACTAGTCCAGCGAAAGGTTAACATCAGTTTATGACTACGTTACTTTTTGTTTTTGAATGCAGTACAGTTTCGTCTTTGCATAATATACTCAAGAGCATCAGATTAGTTAGTTTTGATGGTTAGCTTTTTATGTATACTGCATATACATATGAAGTCCGAATCTATTGACATAACTGGCCAGAATCTAGTTAACCTAGGTTAGCAAGCATGGACAAGGAAACACGCTGCAAGTCCACGCGGCGTCTCCCGCTAATGCCCAAGCGGTGTTCCGAGCACAATGGAGTTATTACGAGCCACCGGCAACACAGGGCTCAAAGGCTGGACGCAACCAGAGCCTCCGCTTTGATGTCAGGGTCAGTATGAGGCTTCCAAGCTATGACGACAATCTCTCCCCGCAGGATTGCTGTCACAGAGGCTTCACACGTTCTCGTAATCTGCATTCGAGTCCTGCAGGTGTTTTGAGACATAGTTCCCTCACGATATACGAGAATTTCGGCGTGACTCTCCGTCATCTAACAACAATGAACAGGAAAATGCTTTAAGGCAGTGCAAATAAGGTAGGATAGGGTAATAAGACCCAATACCTTTCTAACTTCATACTCAAGCAAAATCGATAAATGAGGCATCATTTTAAAGATTAAGTTCTCCTCATTGGTACTGTCATTAATTAAGAAAGGAATTTATCGAAATTCAACCCATATGGTAAAATTATGAATAATAAAGGTCAAACGTACGCAGTAGTTGAGAGTAAGGCTACGGTTACACTGCAAGCGAATTCCCGCGAACTATCCTTCGCGAGAATGCGCCCGAATAAACAAACCCTGGTTACAGTAAAAGCAACTTGGTAGCGCGAATCGCTTGTTGTCGCTAGAAGTTTGTTTTTGTCGCGCGAATAGAGCGAATCTGAGGAGACTGAGGCCAGTGCTGTAGACTCCGTATAGTTGCAAAAGGTTTTATTTCACGCGAATCCTTCGTTGACTATTTAAGTTATATTTAAATGTTATTATGGAGCGAAAAGCTGATATGCTTAGTGTTTGTCAGAAGAATATTGTGGATTTTCAGATGGTGAAACACATTGCCTAAAGTTACACTGCCTCGTTATTTCATCCTCTATTGCAGGTTTTCTCACCTACACACACACACCTATAAAATTTCCCAGGCAACGACGAACCCCCTCAAAAACAGGTTTTTTTTCCCCCCAAATGTAATACAGCCACATATTATTAATGAATGTGATTGATGGGCTTGTTTTTTCAGCAGGTTAAGTCGACTTTAGGAGCATTCTGTACATGTTCATTCTCAATTCACCATTGTGTGTGTCTCTGCTGCGGGGACTGACAGTTCTGGAAACAAATATAACAACGAGGCTGAAGACACTTTTGAGACAGCGAGTCAACCACCATTGCGTAAAACATGTCGCGAACCCCCTATGATCAACTGGTGAAGCCGTAGGGGTTCACATATCCCACTTTGAGAAATCCTTTACTGTATTCAATATACGTGATCGCATTACCACTAGATAGCAGCCCCACATATCACTGATAAAATGTGTGTGTTGTCTGCAGCAAGGAGCTTTTTGGATATTTTTGTTTCTGCTGGGAAAACATTTCATCATTTCTAATTGTTTCGTAAACTTTTTAAGTATTGATATGTACCTTTTATAATCTTGGGCTGTCATTATTTTTATTTAGATAATTTTTATTAGGCACGCAGTATTATAAGAAAGGCTATGCTTACAAGATAAATATTCAGTTAATTTTAATGCAATGGTCAAAAGACATTCTGTATGGCGAATATTGAGTTTTGGTGTTGACTTAGCTAGAAACGTCTCATTCTAAAAGACTATGACCTGGAGATACCGCTACCCAGCCGGGACAATCCGCCGCCAGCCTCCCAACAAAAGGACTCGGTTGGGTGTTTTACCTGGGACTACACATGCGGGAAGCTTGAGAGATATTCCAAGGAACGGTAGCCAAGAGGCAGGCCAATGGGCCTGGCGGGAAATAACGCGAGTCCGGCTAACGGCATCACCCAACGACGATTCACGAATCGTTCCGAACGTCATTGTCAATACACGAGAGGGCGTGGATGAATGAATAAAATGTCCGCGATATCACGTGACATCAGGATGCCTGAACCACGAGCCTGTAATTGGTACATGACTGAAATTCTGGGAATTTTCTGTTCAACATGTACAGGGTGTCCAGAAAAGGACTCCCTGATTTCAAAATTAAATATCTCGAAAACAAAGATCGATAGAGGAATGCAGTAAACGGTATGTTTATTGTTACAGCTGTAAGAAGTGTATACAGCAGTGTGAAATAATAGTTACAAAAGCTGCTAACAGATGGCGCTGTACGCTGTACAGCTCATATCAGCATACATAAGTGAAATAATCGTATGAAAACAATCTTTGCAAACAATCACATCACAATGTTTTCAAAATGTTCACCATTGGCACTACAGAGGTGGCGCAAACGAAGAATGAAATTCGCCATCACATTTCGTAGTGTCTCGACCGAAATGGATTCACATGCCGCAGAGATCGCCGATTCCAGCTCGTCCAGCGTGGCGGGATGCTTCGGGTAGACCATGTCTTTCACTGTGCCCCACAAAAAAAAGTCACAGGGAGTCACATCCGGCGAATATGGAGTCCAATCCATGCCTGCACCAGTAAATTCGGGATATCCCAAAGCAATGACTCGATTCCCGAAGTATTCCTCAAGAAATCGAAACACTTGTTCGGTCCGATGTGGTCGGGCCCCATCTTGCATAAACCATTCAGTACCTGGTCGATCCTCTAACGCTTGCTGTGTGGCGATAAATTGTTCCAAAATTGCAACGTAACGTGCACCAGTGACCGTTTCTCGAATGAAAAAAGGGCCAACAATGCCTCTGCTGCATACTGCAGCCCACACAGTAACTTTAACAGAATACAGGGGTTTTGATTCACACCAATATGGCTTTTCGGAACCCCAAAATCGCCAGTTCTGCTTATTCACGTAGCCATTCAGGTGGAAATGTGCTTCATCTGTAAACCAGATGCAGCCAACATCAAATCCTTCACTATCAATCATTGTGAGCATCTGAGTAGCAAAGGCAACCCTTTGTTGTACAGTTCATCCGGGTATGGCCTGGTGCGTTTGAATTTTGAATGGAAACATGTGTAGGCTCTTTCGCAGTATTTTCTGCGTGCTGGAACGCTTCAAACCAGTCTCCGATGCAATTCTACGGACGGATGACATTGGATTTCGCTGAATAATTCCAGACACTGTGGCGATATTTTCAGGCGTAACTGCGGTTGGCTTGCGGCCAACATGCCCCACTAGATCATCAATTACGCTGCCTGTTCGTTGAAATTTTGCGAAGAGCGTACGAATGGTTTTCGCATCGGGTCCTTTTGGAACATTAAATCGTGCTTGAAAACTTCGCCGTGTTGCCGTAGGACTCTCTTCTAACCTGTGGTACTCTAGCACCAGAAAAACGCGTTGTTCAATGGTGTACATGGTTTTAAACTCTTCCTTCGGTACGCTAACCTCCTTTCACGTTTCAATGGTGGAACTGATCGCCCTGAGCTTCGGATCACTATTTAGGCAATACGTATGGCGATTACAGCGCCATCTGTTAGCAGCTTTTGTAACTATTATTTCACACTGCTGTATACACTTCTTACAGCTGTCACGATAAACATACCGTTTACTGCATTCCTCTATCGATCTTTGTTTTCGAGATATTTAATTTTAAAATCAGGTAGTCCTTTTCTGGACACCCTGTATAAACAGACCACAGGACGGGGACAGTGTTTACGTGAGTGATGGAAGACGCTGTAAGACTAACTCTGGTACGGGATGCTGTTCCCGGCGTCTCGACTCTGTTGCCGGACCCTGATCCTGCAAGTCGTCTCCGGTGCGGGATCCAGGCTTCTGATTTTGGTCAGACGCCGCATTCTGAGTGCGAATGCTGGTCCGACATTCGCTCAGAGAGGATCTGTAATGCTGATGTAAGCACCACGCGGTCGAGCTTGACTGTTGCTGCCTTGTGGGGCACAGGTCTGACATACCGTGGGTCCACCTCCGACCATCACCGGCCAAAGACGCAGCGCTGCGCTTTTATGGTAAAATGTTAATTCACCAAGTCCAGTGTTTGTGCATTCCATGAAACTGATAGGACCCTTAAGCTTTTCTGAAATAAGAGGTTTCTGCCCTGACGTTCATAATAAAACCCTACTGAGCTAACGGCATAATTTGCCATAACGGTACGAGTTGTTAGAAAAGCACTTTTTTTTCCAAAATTATTTTGGTTCATTCTCGTAAAATTTCGAATGGTGTATTTGTTCCATTCGTGGCGCCCAAGGTTATTTTCACTGCAAAGTCACAGCATCATTATAACAATGTCTGACGACGTAATTTGTTATGTAAAATAATTTTGTGTATTATTCCAACACAGGTATTAATCATTTGAAATCAATTTCAAAGTAAATATCTTTTTTTTTTTTTTCCTCCACGGCTGATTGTACAACCAGGCGCTGCATTGTTTTTTCATAGTCATGTATTGAAATTAAAGATAAATTCGCTTAGAAATGCAATTGCCAGATGAATGAAATAAATGTGATACTGTGACTGTTTTTCTGTATATCCCGACACAGTAGAGATTCTTGTCAATTTAGGTTTACATTACCCTTTAAAATAAAATATCTACTATTAAATAAAAACAATCCTTCCAAGCAAGGAACCCCCTATACCACACTTTTCAGTTGACTAATAACCATTTGCTATTAATCAACCGGATCTTCTTTCATACTAATACCTACCACCAACCTCGCTATCCATCGTACATCATTCGTGAAATTATCGCAAGGGCTAACTAACATATGCACTAAACAGCCAAAGAAACTGGTATAGGCATGCGCATGCAAACACAGAGATATGTAAACACTCAGAGTACGGCGCTGCGGTCGGAAACGCCTTTATAAGACAACAGGTGTCTGGTGCAGGCGTTAGATCGGCTACAGTGGCAGCTTATCACGATTTAAGTCAGTTTGAACGTTTTGTTACAGTCGGCGCATGAGAGATGAGACACAGCATCTCCGAGGTAGCGATGAGGTCGGGATTTTCCCGTACGGCCATTTCACGAGTGCACCGTTGTATTGGTAACTCTTGGAGAAAGGGGGGGGGGATACCATCAAGTCCAATACTTTTATCAGAATATTAATTTCAATTTAGTGGTTAGTTAAATGGGTGAACTAGAACCTTGATTTCTACAAGAATCTAATTTACACAAAATAATACTCAATTTATTTGGTCTTCTGGCTTATACAAGGCCGGGCACATTTAACGTTACGTTAAACATAATATCCAAAGAAAATAAGCAAGCAAGGCCCGGCGTTTGCAATCTGCCGGATAAATGCAAACATAACTTATTTAAATTATATCAAAGATTTTACAAGGTCAACATGCTTAATGTGGCATCGCAGGGCCAACAAATTAACGTTAACAATTATAAAATAATCCCAGGGGCGCCATTTAAATTTAAAGCATCATCTGAATTAAACACAATGATCAAGATGCCTAAAATTTGAAGTTGTGAACATGAAATATTGGTTAGCTCAGTAATTGTTAGGATGAGAGCAGAGTCTTATCTCAGAAACCGTTTACAGGTTAGCAAGCCTCGTTAAAAACCTTATGGAACTGTGGACCTTTGCGTCGGCACTTTACCGTTTCCGCATCTGCTCGACGAGATGTGACACACTTTGTGTCACTGTTGCAATGCTAGTATGCGGCCTAGACTCGCTAGCACATACTGATTGCCACTAGCAGGAGAAACGCTTAGTTTCCGGCCACATCTGAGCCAGAATGTATCTAGAAGCAGTCATCGACCAACAGCTATGAGAGTGTCGGGCGACACATCTGCACCTCAGCTCGGCTGAACAGCAAGTCCCGTCTTATGGCGTCGTCTTCTCTTCCTACGGAAAAGCCAGCTTCCCTCTCTCCGCACATGGAACAGAAGCCTTGGATCAACAAATGGGAACCCTGTAGCCGTTCACGATTGGTGAATTGATGTATCCCACAATCACGTGCTTCGTATCGTAGCTAACATTCGCCACCAGTTTCCCGCACATTTTGCTTGACCTCGTCTGGAGAGGTCGAGGCCAGTGTCCTTGCCAGGTAACGGTTTTCGACCGCTCCTTTGTGGGTGACGGCGCCAGAATTGCGCTGGCGTTTGGCATTGTCCAGCTCTCTTAACCCTCAAAACTGCGGTTCCAACGACTTCCCACATTTAATATTTTCTGAATAGCAAGTTTTTAGCACAGAATTAAATCGTACAATAAATTTGACTGCCCGGGCTTAATACACAATTATTGACGTATGAATTAACCCTACCATTTACAATTTAAATAAATGAATATAACAAAATCTGAATATTAATTATAAATATTTATTAATATTCATTGGGGATGACTCTGTCATACCACACCGTGAATATCTGGAATCCGGTAAAACATTAAATCTTCGACATTGCTGCGGCCGGAAAAAGATCCTGTAAGAACGGGACCAACGACGACTGAAGAGAATAGTTCAATGTGACAGAAGTGCTGCGGATTTGAATGCTAGGCCATCAACAAGTGTCAGCGTGCGAACTATTCAACGATACAACATCGATTTCTTTCGTAGCCGAAGCACCACTTATGTACCCTTGCTGAGTGCACGACACAAAGTTTTACGCCTCACCTGGGCCAGTCTACACCGACATTGGACTGTTGCTGATTGGAAACATGTTGCCTGGTCTGACGAGTCTCGTTTCCAATTGTATCGAGCGGATGGATGTGTACGGGTATGGAGACAACCTCATGAATTTATGGACCCTGCACTTCAGCAGGGGATTGTTCAAGCTGGTGGAGGATCTGTAATGGTGTGGTACTTGTGCAGTTGGAATGACATGGGACCTCTGATACGTCTAGATACGACTCTGACAGGTGACATGGACGTACACATCCTGGCTGATCACTTGCATCCATTCATGTCCATTGTACATTCCGACGGACTTGGGCAAATCCAGCAGGACAATGCGACACCCCACAAGACCAGAATTGCTACAGAGTGACTCTAGGAACACTCTTTTGAGTTTAAAAACCTCCGCTGGCCACCAAACTCCCCAGACATGAACATTATTGAGCATATCTGGGATGTCTTACAACGTGCCGTTCAGAAGAGATCTCCACCCCTTCGTACTGTTACGGGTTTATGGACAGCCCCGCAGGATGAATGGCGTCAGTTCCCTCCAGCACTACTTCAGACATTCGTCGAGTCCATGCCACGTCGTGTTGCGGCACTTCTGCGTGATCGTGGGGGCTTTGCACGATTTTAGGCAGGTGTACCAGTTCATTTCGCTCTTCAGTGTACGTAACATTAAAACATTAAAACAAACGAATACCATTTGTGCAAAGTTGAGAGTACCCATTACATAGTCCCCAGTAATTCCTGCGTCGGTTGTTTACGTGTCTAATAGTGTACCAACATGTATCCAAGCTGCAATATGATGAGTAGTTATCTGTGGAAACACACGTTTCTTTTAACTCCAGTTTATTCAGTTCATTGAAAAAATAAACCTTGTTTCATCTATCTGACTCAAAAAAGTATTTACGTACGTAAGATATTTTAATTCCTATTTTGAAATAAGTCTCAGCTGGTTCCATCAACCCAACCGCTACGAAAGCAAACCAACCTTGTAATTCGAACAGAGCTGCCACCAACTGAATTATTACTATTTCTTTTGGGTAAAGAAAGTGTTAGATTACCACATGACATCTTTGTTTGTCGACAATAAATTTTGATATTTTATAATTCGCTATGACTGTGGCTGAGAATTTCTCAGTTAAACCTCCTGTGAACAATTTTGCAACTAAAACTTATTTTTCAGCATGAATTACACGACATTCATATTATGCTCGCAAATACTTATGAAGGAGGATATTAAAATATCTTCTTTGTAGTGCTTTACAACGTCGTGGCCTCTAGAGTTTCCCTTTAGTAACAGCTTCATTTTTGTAAGTTTTTAATTTTTTGTGTTTACAGTTTCGGTATTGTGGCCGTTGTTTCTATACCCGCAGTCTGCTGCGGCTGACGACGTTTAATTTGTCGCCTGCAGCGCCGTTTAGGCGCAGGTAAATTTCTGTGAGCAGAGCTGACAGCAGGTAGCGCTAATGAACGCCCCGGGGAGTGAGTCGCCTTACCGAGTCTGCCCTCATTACATTACCCTGGTCAGCGTGACGCAGTGTGCAACATGCGTTACTAAGGAAAACTCACTTTCACGTAGCCAACACCAACTACAATTCTGTGATGTAGTATCTGGGTCACTGTGAACAAACACGACAGTATTCAACGCACTGTACATTAGAGTTTGTCGAGGACTTCTTCGACAAGGACCACCGAGCGTGGTATCAACTCTCTGGCTTCGCACTCGGGAGAAAGCGGATTCGAATCCCCGTCTGACCGTACGGATTTCCTTGGTTTCCAGAAATTAAGGGATGGTTCCTTCGAAAGGTCCTGAACAAATTCCTTCCCGTTTCTTTTCCACGTATAATGACCTAGGCGTCGAGAAGGCGTAAAGCCATATGCAAAACACAAAAAACTACGTCATTATGAAACAGTTCTGAAACCAGTAGTTTTGTATGCAGCTGAAACCTTGTTCCTGAATGCCGAATTGTAGAAAAAAGAGAGGAAAATTATTAGAGGAATTCTGGGTTCCAACTTCAAGTATGGCGTCAATCAACAGAGATGCAACAAAGAAGTCTACAGCAAAATAAAGAAAATCACTGAAACAATCCGCAAAAGTGGGGAACGGTTCTATGGCCACCTCAAACGAATAGAGGAGGACAGACTAACAAAAAAATCTTTAATTTATTTGATTGAAGACCCAAAATTGTAATTCTCTGGTTCGTAAATATTACAGAAGACTTTCATTTGATCGGACTACAACTAGAAGATGATTTCAACTGAGATCTTTTTCGGAAGAAATTAATGACAAATGGGACAAGCGGGGACGAACACGACAAAAGAAGACGCGGTACACTCTGGACAGAGGAGCGCAAACAGGCGCATTCAAAACGAAGGAAGGAGTTCTGGGCCCAAAAGAAGAAGAAACTCGATGCCAAATACACAAAGGCTTAACGTGGCCCTAGTTGGCCCCAGAGAATATATATATATATATATATATATATATAACTACCTGGGTCAGGTCGTTACATGAT
>JARYHS010012519.1:124346388-124480966 GCA_031002005.1 Vandiemenella viatica | reverse complement strand
AAGCCGTAGACATTGATCGAATATTCAGGATTTTGCCTCTCAAATTTAGAAATGTCTGACAATTTTACAGGGAATTCTATGCCTGCAAAATCTAAATCGTACTTGGAACGTACTTTAATATAATGACTAATTTCTTGCGCGTTGTGGTGCATCTGTTCGCGAAAAGCCAGGATCGTCCAAAGAAAACAACGATCATCTTTGTTTTTAACATTGATAATTGCCTTCTTTGCTTGGATATCGGATGGCAGTGCTATAAATGAAGAGCCCCGAAACAACGGTTCGAATTTAGCTACATGGATGTCGAGGGAGTTAATTTGATTGAGGCATTTGCCACTATCCCGGTCCTGGAATTCACTAAATCTCTTCTTGATATCTTGAAACACATAGACTTCATACCATTCTTCCAGGTGAGTGCTTAATGTTATTTCTCGCATCTTTGGCATAAAACAAATACGGCTGATGTTAGTGATATTGTTCTTCTGGATTTGGAAAAGACAATCCAGCCCCACCTGGCATTTTATAGCCGGTGTTGAAGGATTGTTAATAATCGCGGAAATTTGGTCTTTAAAAATTCCATAACATGCTCTAATAAAATTGCCTGGATCTTTAAAATTTTCAGTATTTACAACAGTGATGTGAAGTAACCTATTCCCGTAAGCACTTGCCCTGATAGTTGGCTTCAAGCGCGTAGCATCCGGCTTACCTTTTTCCCCACCCTCATTAACGGTTGCTGGTGTATTGGGCAGCCACTGGGACGATGGTTCGTCTGCAGCCCAGAGTGCCTCTACTGGCGACAGAGTGGCTAATAGATCCTCATCGTTTGGATCTTCCCACGCACTGGTGCTGGGGTGGGATATGTCCACTGCTGGGATACTCCTCGCACTGGTGCTGGGTTGGTTTATGTCCACTATTGGAATACCCCATAGTGCTGCAAGGTCTGGTGGTGACATATAAACATCTGAAAATAGACACAAAAAATTAGATTCATAGTTACAAGTATGGAAAACAAAGCAGTCTTTAAAATGAATACATTACCTGACATTTTAATGCTTTTTGATGGACCGTCATCATGGGTTGCCTTCCGTTTGTGTGTAGGTTGCACACTGGTAAGGCCAACTGTATTCACATCATTTGCAACATAATAAATAATGTCTGTCATATATGCATTAAGTATTATCATGAAAAATAATTTAAGTACCAAACGATTGCCAGTAGGAAAACAATTCATGAGTTCTAATCACATGCATAGCACCTCCACTCACATCTACAACAAAATAAATAATGTCACGCATGCACTAAGTATTCACACGAAAAATTATTTAAAGTATTAAACACTTGCCAGTAGTAAAACAATCCATCAATTCCTGAGTGTTAATCACAGGCAAAGCACCTCCACTCCCATCATCATGGGTTGCCATCCGTTTGTGTGTGGGTTGCATACTAGTAAAATCAACAGCATTCACATGACCTGCAACATAATAAATAATGTCAGTCACACATGCACTAAGTATTCAAACGAAAAATTATTTAAAGTATTAAACACTTGCCAGTAGTAAAACAATCCATCAATTCCTGAGTGTTAATCACAGGCAAAGGACCTCCACTCACATCAGCAACAAAATAAATAATGTCAGTCACACATGTACTAAGTATTCACACAAAAAATTATTTAAAGTATTAAACACTTGCCAGTAGTAAAACAATCCATAATTTCCTGAGTGTTAATCACAGGCAAAGGACCTCCACTCACATCTGCAACAAAATAAATAATGACAGTCACACATGCACTAAGTATTCACTCTAAAAATTATTTAAAGTATTAAACACTTGCCATTAGTAAAACAATCCATCAATTCCTGATTGTTAATCACAGGCAAAGCACCTCCACTCCCATCATCATGGGTTGCCATCCGTTTGTGTGTGGGTTGCATACTAGTAAAATCAACAGCATTCACATGATCTGCAACATAATAAATAATGTCAGTCACACATGCACTAAGTATTCAAACGAAAAATTATTTAAAGTATTAAACACTTGCCAGTAGTAAAACAATCCATCAATTCCTGATTGATAATCACAGGAAACGCACATTCACTCACATCAGCAACAAAATAAATAATGTCAGTCATACATGCACTAAGCATTCACATAAAAAATAATTTACAATGTTAATCACTTACCACCTGCAAGATTGTACCGCACCTCAAGGTTGTCCATTGTTACCGATCGTGAATCTACAAATTCATCACTGATTAGTTGCGAGATGGCTGGAAGACCTATAAAATAAAATTAAAATAAAACTTACTTATTTATAATAATAATTATAATAATAATTAATAATAGAAAATTCACTCACCATTTGCTAAATACTGTTCGATGTCTTCCGCAGTCAGTACTCGATCCATGATGTTCACTCTGTAAGATACTGGTGATCAATGAGGCTGAGAAGAAGTTTGAAACAGAATTTATACCCTGTCACGAACGGTAAATTGTGTTGCGGAAAGTAGGTCCCAGTACACACACACTCCAGGAATAGCGGCTAACGGGACCCGACGCGTCACCCGGAAATATCGCTGCGCTAGGAAACTACGCACTCCAGGAATAGCGGCTAACGGGACCCGACGCGTCATCTGTGGCGCGCGCTGGGAATAGCAACAACCGTTGTCGCCTGCGGGGTTGTGTGTCCGACTAAGCTCCACAGAATACTCAGATTCAGGTTACGCGAGCCATGGAATGTCTGCGCAGATTGAGGTTTGTGCTTCCATCTGGGCGGGCGGTCAAGGAACTATCGTTTGCGCAAACGCGGCCGGTGCTGCCCCCCTAGCGGCCACCAAATGAACTAACGACCGCCATCTTGTGACGTGAACGCTGATTGGCTTATTCAAAAGCCCGCCGGAGGGGAGGGGAGGGAGGTGCCCCCCCCACCACCTCGTGACTCATGGGTTTTCCCGGTTTCTGGCCAGAAAACATGTCTTCTTACTACTTTTATGTTTATTTTAAGAAAATTTCTGTGATAAAAGTCACTCCAAGCACCAATAACGGCAAATCAATACAGTTAAGTATAAACTCTGGTTAACAACTGATATTAATATAACCAACGGAGGCTGAAAGCTAAACCTAATTTTGATTTACGTTTTGATCAATGCAGTACACTGGACTCTGATATAGGTGATAACTACACGGTTATACGTGAGAAATTTATCTCCACTAGCTACGGTTCTTGTTGCCAGATACCGTAGCGTCATGAGACATACCTCAGTTTTTAAATCAGACCATAAGCTTTCAAAATGTTTAGACACCATACAAACCTGTTCCGTAGAGAAGCATGAATAAGACAGTATGGTCCGATTTTTAAAAACTACCGGGAACGAGGGTTCTAGCTCAATTGTCGTGTTGGTTGCATAATATGCACCCGCAGGAGCTAGTGACGTAGGATCACTTAGATATCCCACGTCATACTGGTCCGGACGGCCGACCGCAAGTATAAACAGGCTGACCATCTGCTCACAACTGACGGTTATGTTGCATGAACCAAGTAATTATAATTCAGTTACCTTTTTTTATTTTCAGAACTTTTAATTAACATATTCACCACAAGTAATCTCACTACTCATAGCAAAAGCTCGCCTATGAATGAAAATGTTTGTAATTACAGCTAATAATTGGGAAATGCGTCAAAAATATTAATTTTTTATTTCTATTTCACAGCTCTCAATACAGTCCACCGAGCGTGGTGGTGTAACGGTTAGCGTTCTGGCCTCGCATTCGGGAGGACGGTGGTTCGAATCCCCGTCCGGGCATCCAGATTTGGGTTTTCCATGGTTTCCAAAATCCCTCCAGGCAAATGCCGGGATGCTTCCTTCAAAAGGCCAAGGCCGAATTCCTTCCCATTCCTTGCCCACCATCCTTTACCGTATCTAAAGACCGCACTGTTAAGAGACTTTAAGCAATAGGGGTGGGGGGGGGGGGGGAAATCAGTACAGTCCAGGCTACGTGTCCCTGGAACGAACGCGTACAATGCGTATCCTCTTCTCGCCCGTGTGTACACGAGTGTAAGCGGTTACCATGGCAACGTCAGGGTAAATGGAACGACGTATTTTCACCATGAAACAGTGTTCTTTAGTGGCGTGGATGACTCTGATAGTGTGGCTCCCTTGCTCCTGAAATCGAGTGCCAGCTTGTGGTCATGGTCATCTTTTCTGTTCCATGCACCTCTCCTAATTCTTCCAATAATATCTTTCCATGCCTTATCACGAGTATACGCCGTGTACACTCCCATGACTCTCTTCACCCGGCTCCTGTCTTCCAATGAATACCATTTCTGCTCCTTTATCAGTTACTGATTGAGTTTTGCGGAGATTTCCAGAGAGAAATCTAGTAGCCCCTTTTTGCACCATCTCCAACTCCTGTATTTGATACCCAAAATGTGGGTCCCATACGGCACCACCGTACTCAGACAATGTCCTAATCAAAGTTTTATAACCCAATTCCCTTATTTCACTGGTACATCCGCTTATCATCCTCTCCAACAAGTGAAAGATTTTGAAACCTTTTCCTACTACCCGTCCAATGTGTCCTGCCCATTTGAGTTTGTTACTAAATTTTATGCCAACGTATCTTCAACAAAAAAATTCCTTCCCTACCCTATAATCATAAACAACCTTTTTTTTCTGTGTATCTAGTAAGCTGATTCTTTTTTTTTTCATTTATCTTCATCCCCAGCTAGAGATCCTGTCCACATCACCGTGCAGTCTTCTACCACTGTGATCTTATTACGTATGTAACATTAAATCATCTAATAGTTATATTAGTACAGATATAGTATTTTGAAAGGGAGCTGGGTGTCGTGGAAGTGTAACAATGAATTGCTATTTGCCTCAAACACCGTTCCTTAAAATTAATTTCATTTAATGCATCTTCTTCATTATTTTAAATGATTTCAAGTCTTTTCTCTGTTGCCATTAGGCGATAGGGTAATATGAAAACTGATATAATACTGGGGTGTGAACACCTCCTCCGCCAAGTGATTCACAGGTAACATTGCTTAACACCGACTTAGATTATTAAATTGTTGTCAATTAATTTATCACTAAGCGTTATGAATGAGCGATATGACTCTGGCTTCGCATTGGAGAGGACGCGGGCTCGAATCCCCGTCCAGGCATCCAAATTTGGGTTTGCCATGGTTTCTCCAAATTACTAAAAGCGGGTGCGGGGATGCTTCCTTCAAAAATGCCATGGCCGAATTCCTTGTCCCCAGTCCTTTCGCACCTATAATGACCTTGACATCTATGAAGGGTAAGCAAAAAAAAAAAAAAAAAAGTAACTTATACTGAACATTTAAAAAAATAATTATAACTTGAGATGCGTTCAGTTACTTGCCAAGAAAAAAGATATCAAATATGGTTCCCCAGTTCTTGATTAGTGTACGGGCGAGAAGAAGCGTGTAATTTTTCCCTTGGTCTTATACAGCAGTGTTCGTATTCGGCCTAATGGTTAGAAGATCGCTCTGTAGAACTCTGCTAGCTTTAACGGTGCAAAGCTCTTAGAGAGCTGATACGGTTTGGTTCCGCTCCCGTGTCGGGGGCACAGCCATAAACGTTTCTTTCAACGGCCCAGACGGGTAATTTTACAACCGTAACATCGTCAATAGTAATGAGTCTCTCCATGTCTTACGGCGCTGAATTCGGAAGGTGTCTGCAGACGGGTGAAGGGTACAGACGTAGTGCCACAATGAACAGCTCGATGGCAGAAAAAATATTTTATCATGTTTAACATATCATGCCAAAACTATGCTCGTGATTTAGATGAATTGAAAACTAAAATAAATAATTGTTCACCTTATGTAACTTTTAATCCTAACAGTTTCATGTGACATTTGTACTCCACATAATTTATTTCACTTCTGATTATTCAGATTCTAAGTTACCCAGGTTATTTACCTAATGTTTTAAAACATCAATATCTGTTTCCAGATTAAACTTACTGCGAATTCCTGCGCATGTTGATGTCTTTGTAAATATTTCCGACATATTGGATTTCCTACTGTTGCCAAATGACCATTTTTTTGTCGGTTGGTAAAAATCATCGATTTTTATCAAATTTATGACAAAGGTTTGCCTTTACGAATTAGCTATAAAGCTGTTTAGACTTTCAATATTTTTGCGTTAGATTAAAAACCATTAATTCTGCCTCACCTGAACTTTACTAACTTGACGAAATAAAATCGAAAAAATACAATAACGCCTGCTTAGTGTTCGTGAATACCAGCGGTAAGTTTAGTAAGAATTCCTCGAAATCTTCTCTACTCACTAGCTGCCAATGCTAAACTGTTTTAAATGCTACAGCATGGATGAAAATACTCAAATATCAATGTGTGTAAATTTCATATTTAGCTGTTTTCATTATTTTTTGGTCAATTAGTATGGTGTCATCTATTGAAAATTAGGACAATAGCTCTCTCGCTAACCAGGCATACGCTCCAATGGCTCTTGCTCCAATAAGGGCTAAAAACATGCGAGGGGGTTCTCCTGTTCTTCATCTTCACCACCTTTGCCAACATTTTACTCGTCGCTGGTATAGTCAAATTTGCAGCTTGGTTTTAGGGCCGCATGCCCTTGCTGAAGAACAACATACTAATGGAGGAAGCCAAGTGTTGCCATCTGTCTGTGAAATGTGCAACTATCTTCTGTGTGTAATAAGAGTTTTTATTGTGAAATGTGTTGTTTCTGAGGCGGAGATTGGGACCATTCCAGCATTCGCCTAGATGATTGCCTGTAAACAGCAGTCACGACGGCTGGTAGGCGTGGGCCTGGGGCTCGTGCTCGGCCCCGTTGTACATCTGGCGGGTGGGCTGCTTCTCTACAGCTGCGATAAAAGCGATCTCGTACGCTGCTCCCTCACGCCCCACATGATATTACACACCCATTGATGGAGTATCAGCTGACACCTGTCTTAATACGATAACCTACAGGTTTTTATTTGGAATAAAAAACACCGAATTAAATATTGAAGTGTCACGCTATTTGTGAAATCGGAATATGTAATTAATTTTGTTTATTATAAATTTATCAAATAATATTTAGCATGGGGATATGAATTGATAATCAAGCCACCATATAAAACAACTATTTATTAAGTCAAGCATATGGATTGCTTTAACTAATTCGACATCATTCAGAATTAGATTTGGATAGTGTGAACTGTCAGGTATACATTATTGGTGCTCAGGGTTGTTTGCCAGGGTAGTGGACGCCAGTGGTGAACGCACTAAACACACACAATACCGTATTGTTGGCTCCTGCAGTCCTGCGACGGCAGCTGTAGTAGGCAGGTCCGCGGTGGCGCTCCTTGCGACACGACTGTGGGACTACCGTTAGTAGGTTCAGCTTGCGCCTCCCCCCTGGCCGCTACATCAGCGCTAGGATCCGTCCTCGGGGGTACCTGAGCCAGGCCCACCAACCCCCTCGAGAACCAAGCCAGTAGACTACCTTGCCACCCAACAGCCATTCCCGCCTTGGGATTGGAACTCAGAAGAATCACCCCCCCCCCCTCCGCCATATCCGTTGGAGGGAAGGTACGGACTCTCGAAAGAAACGCCTTTAGCCACCCTTGCGGGTGCACACAGGGAACCTCGTGGCGGCGGCGCTGTCATGGCATGGGTCGAAGACACTTCCCAAGCCACATTGACGTCCGTTATAATGCACTGAAAGACACAGGGGCACTATAGCTCCCTGGACCAGCTGGCATGGTCGTGCATTACTGAGCCCCACTTGCGTGGGGTACACGACTGTGGGACTGCGCGAAGTGGTCCAATCAGCCCACAATCGACGTTGTAACGACGTAGAGCGGCCCCTCAACTAACTACGACGGGAAGAGGTCGACGCATTCTGGCGACGAAACTGTTCCTTGGAGATACGGACTGGAAAACTCCAGTAGGAGCGCGAACTCACGCTCACACTCGAGAATTATATTCGCACGTCCGTCCGAGGATCACACTTTCGTGACCTCCCAGCGAGTGTCGCCACCCCTCCGCATAGCGGTCCAGCGGATTAGGAGAAGGGCGAGGGGTAGTCGCATTCCTTGGATGTCGCCTACCTGTTTGGCAGCCGGCATTCAAATCCGTTCACACAGTTCTCAACCTTACGTGGTGCGACTTACTGTATCTGCACACGGCTGTAATGTGTGACATCAGAATATACAATACAAGTTTTTCCTTTGGTTAAGAACTGTTATTAAGGGCGAATAAAACTTCAACCAAAATCGGTTTCAGATAGAGGACCACTCGGTCCCCATTAGAGCCCCATACCATTGAGCCTCCATTTGTAAAATGTTTTAAAATATGTAAGCAAATAAAAAAATAAATGTAACACCCTATTGTTGGAAAGGAGGAGGTGAGATCTTGGAGAATCCCCGTCCCCTCCTCTCTGCCTACGAACTCGTAGGTTTTAGAGATTTTTTTCTTTTTTTTTTAGCTCCCCAGTGTTCAAGGGCGGTTATATCCCCCTAACGTTGGAATTGGCGTCTTTTCTTTTGTAGACTTTTTTTTAGCTCTACTGTTCTTCAAGGAATTAAAAAAAATAACGAATGACTTGAGATTTCTGTCGACACCTCCCCCCTGATGAGATTTCGCCAGGCTTCCCCCCCCCTTTTTTTATCTTAAGCAATTAATGGACGCCCCCAAAAAGCTGACGCCTTACAGCTACCCGCACCATAAATTCTCTTGGGGAAATGAAACATAAAAAATACCAAAAATATAATGCCCTTTTGACCGGAGTTAACGACCCCCTACCCCTCTGTTGGCTTGGTGGTTCAGGTATTCGCGCGGCTGAAGCCGGCAGGCGCTCTCGTAGTTTCCGACCCGTCAGAGCGCGAAATGGAATTGGTTTTGCGGCCGCTCTGATCGACAAGTAATGCACTTTGCATCCCGCTGGGACGACAACGAGCGGCACTCCACAACACCCGCAAAAAGGCTCGTCAACAACTCAAACCGACTGCACGGTGCCAAGTTAAGCATGCCCACGAGACTATAATCACGTTTTTTTTTAGTTGAAAATTTACTGAGACTGAAAATGGTAGAAGGTAAACGTTGTTTTTTCTCATTTTTTTGGAACACGTTTCTGTTGATTAATTTGTTGCTTTCGCATTAATACTGCAGTATTATTTACCTCAATTAAAGATATTAAACCTACATCAAATTCCCTACCCCTCCCAAAAAATGAAGGATCCAAAATCTAATCTCATGGGAATTAAGACCTGTTTTTTTAAATGAAAGGGCTGCAAATGATTCGGATCTCTTCATTGTTTTAAAAATAAGACTTTCGCTTATTTCTACACGTTATTCTACCTGAGCGCTTACAAAATGTTTCCTTCATTGTTAGCAAACAAAGTATTGTGTAAATTAATTAGAAAGTAACCAAATTTTATTTTCATTAATTGCAGTGCCCCAGTAGCTATTTCCCTATACACCTACTAACCAATTTCATGATTTTTGTACTTTATTTCAAAATTTTCGAATATAATCAACTCCCTTATGCCAGCTTGTGGTTGTGATCATCTCTTCCGATCCTTGTACCTCATTCTTCTACTAATATCCCTCCAAGCCTTGTCGCCGGTAAACGCTTTGTACACTCCCAGCACTCTTCACCCGCCTTCTATCTTCCGATGAATCCCAACCCAGTAGGTGTGCAGACTTCCGCGGTCGTTGTCGATGTTATCTTGGTTGTCCGCTGGAAATTAAAAAGAGACCAGATAATATGAACGCGGACGGCGGGCTACAACTTGACCAAATATGGTCATGCTTGCTTAGGAAATCGCGGGACGCAAGCCCCATTGGACAGGCCAAGCTGGCGGCGGTTACTTGAGTGACGTCACTCCAAACTGTTAGCGCGCTCTCCAGGCGCTATATATAGGCGTCAACGATCCCAGCCTTGACAGTCCTCTGAAGAAGGCCGCAAAATGATGGCCGAAACGTTAGGTTTTCATAAATTGACGCCGATCAACCCGGACAACCAAGATAACCTCGAATCCCAACCCAGTTCATGTGTCATATTAGATAGTGATTGAGTTCGAGTTCTACGATAATTTTCACAAAAAAGTCTAGTTGCCCTACTTTACACTCCCTCCAACTCCTATATTTGATTCGCAAAATGTGGATCCCACACTACACGATCAAATCCAACCAATGTTTTGTCCAAGATTTTGTAACCCAGTTCCCTCACGTTCCTACCACTATCTCTCCCTACCACCTGATGAATGCGTCTTGCACAAACGAGTTCGCGATCAAATGTTATGACAAGACATTTACACGTTTAAAGAGATCTTAAAGATAACATACACTTCCTATTTATTACAAACTAGCTGTTACCTGCAACTTCCTAGAACTAGATAAAATTTACATCTGCACTGCATAATACGAGAGTATTTTTAATTCTTACGATTGTGTCATCTGTTTTTTACACAATAAGATATATTTTCTGTTACGGAAACATTTTTTTTTTGCTTACAATTCCAATGTAAACATTTTATTCGCACAGCAATACATACCACAGAGATGTTGATATGCTGTGTGCATTTTATTCAGGTTAGTTGTATTCTGTTAGGGTCAGTGACAAAGCGTAGTTTGTGTCGGTACATTAAAATTATGAACAGATCATACAAGAACTGACTGTGAGTGAAACAAATCCATAGTGACCGCTGTAACGTTACAGAGGTTTATACACGTTTTCCATCCGTCGGTCACATTCGGTTAGTTTTCAAAATTTCATGACAAAATATGTTACTTACCTCCTTCCTAATGATACTGAGTATTTCATCGTCAAAATAGATCAAGATCGTTTTAGCCATTTAGTCGCGAAAACGACAGACAGAGAGACAGCTTTGTTGTAACATTTATAATATTAGTGTAGATTATTAGCTGTAAGACCAAGTGAAATAATTTGGAGCGTACAGAACCGTGGCAACAAATTCATTAACCGTTGCCATTGGTGTATGGCCACTGGACCTTGAAGTAAGGAAACGGGGTGCCATATACTGGCTCAGAAAAGGGAAACAAGATAAGGTAGCAGAAATTGTAGGCAGCGAAGTAACATCGGAGACGCACATTCGGAACCTTCTATTGGCAGAATGGCAACAAGAATGGAACAACAGTGAAACAGGTCGAAGAGCATACGATATGTTCCCATCCGTAGAGGAGAGGCTAAAGTTGAAGTACCTTCAACCCTCTCCCGGATTGGTACACTACATTACAGGTCACGGGCCATACAATAGCTGGCTCCGAAGTCGAAATATTGTGGACTCGGACAGGTGCGAATGTGGTGAAGAGAGTACGCCGGAGCACGTGGTATGGGAGTGTGAAATAACAGCCAGTTTGAGAGAACACCAACAAGCTCGGCTGCAAGGTAGGAGCATATTTGACATTCTGCGCGACGAAAGTTTGTGGCATTTGCTGGACGAGGCAGCTGATCTAGCCTCAAAATTTTGGAAGGAGAAATTTATAAAAAGGAAAAATGCCGAGCGAAATCAAAGGCCACAGATAGCAGAAGAGGAGAACCCAATTACACCGGATTGACGGAAGATATCCCACGACAATGAGCAACATCAATCGTCGGAGGAACTTCAGTGTGCTCCAGAGAGGCCGTCTTCTGAGCGACAACTGGGGCCGTCTTGGTATTCCAGGAGGTCAACTCTTGATGGCCTGGGCGGCTGACTTTGCTGCCGGTTCCAGGGGACTCTGCCTTTGGAGCGCACACAACACCAAGAAAAATGAACAATAGTGGACCGAAGTGCGGCTGTGACAATTGGTGGTGGTAATAGTAGAATTAGTAGTATTAGTAATGGTTTTAGTAGTAGCAGTAGTAATGTTAGCAGTAATATTAGTGACAGTAGTAGTAGATTTAGTAGTGGTGTGGTACCCATTCTGTTTAATAACAGTAGATGTAGTAGTTATTGGAAATTGAATCAAAATTTTCTTTCATTCATTGTTTATTTGTTAATATGTTTTATATATATATATATATATAAGATACAAACATATGTAAATGTAAATGAGCGGAAATAAGGGCCCAGATTAGATACTAGGTGCTGGGCTAAGTTGCATATGGAAAATAAATAAATAAATAAATAAAATAAAAGTGAAATAATTTACATCCTGCCAAAAATCGCTCGGAACATTTCCAGAAATTATGTAAAATTAAGGGTAATTAGAATTTAGTTACACAAATTATTGTTTCTAGAAAAAAGTCAGCTTCCCTTGTCTTTTGTGCTTTTGTTTGTTCTGCTAAGTTTAATTTAGAATTTACTATTTTAAGTCACCAAACTGTGCTGCCAGAAGCATGCTCTCATGTGGGGTGGGAAAGTAACTCCCATCTCTCCCTTTTTCAGGAGTTTCCTAGTTACCATCACTCTTACCATACTAAGACTTTAGAAGGCAGCAAACAGCACGTAACAGTTGTGGTACTTCGTTGGGACTAAATTCAATGAACAACACTAAAACAACCTTTCAGTTCTGCATTCCATTGCATCTCGCATTCATTTAAGTTTATATTTGGTGCAAATAATTTTCCCATTTTTTTGTTGTTCATGCCATTAAATTATTTCTTAAGCTAGTCAGTCCTGTCTGTTAATAGGCTAACTTCAGAAAATCGTAGCATTTTGATTGTTTTTCATTATATATTCAATTATTCTTGCTTTCAATATTAGATGGGAATGAATACGATGTGCACTTTTTCCGCGATACTATACCTATCTGATTCTTATCTAAATGAGAAATTATCCTTGACTTAGTTATTTTATAATAGACTCCTTTATAATTTTTCCTTGCCATAGGTCCTCTTTATATAGCTAACAAATACTTTAAACCTGAGCGAAACCGACAAACAAATTCAATGATCTGGTTGTGAAGTGCAAGACGTCTGATTTATTATTATTATTATTTTTAGATCTATTTTCACGCTCGTCCCAGTAACAGTATCGTCAAAGATAATCTAACCTAAATGAGAATTGTTAGTGTGGTCATCTGTGGGAGAAAGGTGTAAATTTTGTGCTATATTGGCACGATTGTGAAAAATGATAATAATTACTAATACTGTAAGGCATTCTTATTGTAGTTGCGCACAAATATTCGCGAATGGTTCACAGCGAAAATTCCAGTTTTTTTCCTTATGGCATTACTCCTCGTCGACGTCGAGGTCGTTGGAGGCGGGAAAGGACTGGGGACATGGAACGGAAAGGGATTCTACCATGACATTTTAAAGGAAGCATCCCGGCATTCACCTGGCGTAATTTGGGGAAACTATGGAAAACCCAACTGTGGATGCCTTGACGGGGTTCTTCCCGAATGCGAGGCCAAAGCGTTAAGCACTCAGCCACCACGCTCGCTAAAATTACAGTTATTTGTATACGTAACGTGAAGACCTTTCAGGGCAAAGAACGAAGGTGACAATATTCTAGGACAGTCACATCATTGAAGAGGCAATTACAGGCAGATTTATTATCAGGAAGTGAGAAGTGGTGTGAGGATCCATACTGTCCGGAATTAGGGAACGAAAATAAATCAGGCTTTGCCACGGCAATATTTCTTTGTCATATTGCTATGTTGAGTACTGGAAGCACTGCTTAGCTACATTTGTGAGTTCTTGGTGCGAGTGTAAGAAGCTAGACCTTCAAGAAATCACGCAAACAAATTAAAATTACCTTGAGTTGAGTATACTCCTGCTTTTACTAAGTTGCCACACTCTCTTAGTGACAGAGAGTGTTTTCTACTTTTGTAGCATGCCTGCATTGGAGGAGAGATTTCACCATCTATGAAGATTTGAATGTTGACGGGCGACGAGAGAGTGTTGTGAAGAGAGTAGTGATAGCTGATGGAGATTGTTAGGAGAGCAGTGTATGCCCAAACGCTCCCCAGTTGTGCAGTTCACTTGAAGTTGAGATTCATAAGATATGATGTCCGAATCTTTTACTGCGGGGACACAATAATAACCTGACGAGATGCAGTCCACCGCCCAGAGCCTACGAGACAATGCTGCTGGTCGGAAGAGTGAATGTCACAGTGACCAAGCGAGATGCGTCTTCGAGCTGATAACGTGAACTTCAGCTAACATAAGGCACGTACTGTCTGCAGAATTCCAACCGGAAATTAACTGAGTTTCATGCTCAAAGTAAATCATACTTCGTTCATGGCTTTTATTTCCTAGCCTGGTGTCGAATTAATGTGTTTCTATGATCTGAAGCTTTTGATGTTTCGTTCATGGTACTTATTTGATAGCGTAGTGCCAAATTATTGCGTTTCTTTGGTCATGTAAAGTCATTCAGTATTTCATTTGTAATCAATGAGTAACATGGATAAATAAAGGATGACGTTTCTACTCAATGGCTTTGAAGATACAACAAATGTAAATTCATATGTGAAAGATCTTTCATTTCTAAAGGCTCCTATGATACTGAATAAATACGAAAACAATAATTAAATAAGCATCACACTATATTCATAATTCGTTACACCGAATGAACACACTTAAATGAAACCATTAAAGCGCTTACGTGTTTTGAGTTATGCTGTTGATGTGATATCTGCTGTTTAAAGTAGAAAGAAGAGATATCGCATCGTTCACCTGTATGACTGAGTAAAAACGATTGTAGGCCCGAAAAACAATGGATAATGAGTATCGTGCAACATAGCGCAAAAACTGACCTCTAAAATTTACTTCCAAAGTTCGTGCACGTCCTTTCCAATGCAAATTAGGTTCTTCTGAATGAGCTGCCTTTGATATTGCCCTTTTGTTCACATACGACCCACAAAGGTTATTAGTCTGCTGTAGAGTACACTTACTTCTAAATAAATAGTCACTTAATATTCCTTTATCATAAAAGTTAGTGCTGTCAGCAAATATTGTGCCTCTAAACATTGAGTCTTTTCTGGTATTTAATTAATAAAGTTATGCCACACCCTACGTTTCTTTGCCCTCAAAAATCGTGTCACGTTGATCTACTATGTTTTTATTTATATTTTTACCAGTAGTTTGACCCTTTCACCAATTTTCACCAATTTCACTAATTTTTTATTGCTCTGTATAGAGTGGATGACACCGAATGAACACACTTAACTGAACCTAACTATACCCCTGCTTGGACTTAATCTCTTAGATTCTTAAGAGCAACACAAATTATATTTTTTGTGATTGAAGAGATACTGATCTAAGAAGACTCTACTGCCCTATGGACTAGGTTTATATTGCTTTTTTACTTTTGTTACTTATTTCTTCAGTTTTTGGAAAGTAATAAATTAAAATAACGGAATACGTTAATCAAACTACTACATTATAGATTAATACTTCCATTACCGTAACTAAATTGTAATTTTTAATTAACTTGAAACATCCTTGTGCTTCATGCCAATGTTGCTATTTTATTCCATATCACCATTTAAAAATGTGATTTTTTAGGTAACTGTCACGGAAATGTTATTTTTCGTTGTAACCACAGGAGAAATGCAAACAAAAGTTTATGCTTAGTGATATAATTCTATGCTTCTTTATGGGTTAGAATAGTATTAATAATTATCTGCTGTCCCGACTTTAACGACAGCGACGTCGATGAGGCACAATTCAAAAAGTTTTTGGAAATGTCTTATACAAAGTTTTAATTTGAACCTTCGGATTATTCTAACTTTTCCTTATTTTGCTGAAATCATTAATTCATAAACGGTAAAAATTAGATTCTGAAACACTATACAAATTCACTAACACAGGTTAGAAATAAATTCAGTATTTATGAAAGCAGGAGGCTTATGTCAGACTACCTTCGAAAGATATTAAATTTTATACCTTAAAAATAGTTAATGTCTCGCTCTATACTTCTAGTATAACTACAATGAATTTAAAATAATGCAGTTAGATACGTGCAGTTTTAAAAAAAGAAAGTTAAAGAGGAAAAATACTGTAAATGGTGAAAGTTCAGCTACCTAAACAAATTAAACCATTTCCAACTGTTGGACTGATTCGCCTATTCTCAGTGACTCCCAGTTCGGTTTCAGTTTTATTTTGAGCTCTATTTTACAGCTCAGAGACTTTCCAGAGGTTGTCGGATGAAAGAGTGTGTCACAGCTTGTATTATGTGTTAGTGCTACTAACATACAGAGAACCGAGGATCGAGTTGCATGGTAGAGTGCGCTGTTGACTCTCATGTTTTATGCAAGACTCTTGTGACGTGGTAACAACATTCTCAGTTGTATTCCATTAGGGAGCTAAAAGTTCTTATGAAGAAATTCACACGCACGCGTCCTTTCTATCACATTCGTAATAAAACACACTTAGAAAATAAGTAACGTTATGCATTACTTTACTAACCCTACACTGCTACCTCTTAAAGGACTCCAGAAGATCCCAACTCCACTAGATTTTGTATGAACTTACAGCAGTAACAACATTTGATATTATTCGATAATTGAAGATTGCGCAGCAAGTGACTAACCAATTATCGCATTTTTTAATGTCTCGAATGCATGTTACGAAAGTAGTATATATGTGCAACATAATCACATTAGAACGTAGGTCCAGCCAGCTACGGCAGATAGGAAATCCACTACCATCAACGGAATAGGCATCTACTTTTTTTTTTAACGCTTGTGATCAGTTCGTAAATAGCTGTTGCATCGCGGCTCAGATAAACGTATTAGCCATGAAGGAATTTTTGTGATGTTAACCTCCACACACAAAATTATGCGGGGCTCCTCTTGTGTGATTGCTGCCAAAGATACAATTTGCCATAAATTAGAGCCTCCTTCATTCAAACGGAAAACAAAATGGTGTTAGTTAATTTCGTGGTGGGCTCAGTAGAGTATATTCCCCTTGGGATTTGCGGTCGTCGACGTCATTAGAATCGGGAAATGAGTAGTGATACCGAACAGGACTGTTTGACCATAGCATTTTGGGGAAACCATTCCGCCATTCGCTTGGAATGATTTTGGGAAACGATGGAAAACTGAAATCTAGAATGTCGGACGGGTATTTCACCCCGCGTACTCCAGAATTTCAGGCTCAAGCGTTATCTCTAACCAAATCAGGCTAGGTGGGATTGCTGGAACGGAGACAAGCATCCATTGGATTGGTAGAGCGGAGACTAGCATCCATTGGATTACTAGAGAGGCGACCAGAATCCATTGGATTACTAGAGAGGCGACCAGCACCAAGTGGATTGCTGAAGTGGAGACCAGCGTCCACTGGATTGCT
The DNA here is from genome assembly GCA_031002005.1 of Vandiemenella viatica. Lineage (NCBI taxonomy): Eukaryota > Metazoa > Arthropoda > Insecta > Orthoptera > Morabidae > Vandiemenella > Vandiemenella viatica. The sequence goes on along the minus strand of JARYHS010012519.1, from coordinate 124,463,737 downwards.
GCAGGAGGGACCAGCATCCATTGGATTGCCAGAGGGCGACCAGAATCAATGGGATTGCAAGAGAGGTGACCAGCACCCAGTGAATTGCTGAATTGGATACCAGCGTCCACTGGATTGCTGCGGGAGGGACCAGCATCCATTGGATGATTGAGTCGAGTCCACTTTTATGATAATGCTATCGTTCTCTATTCTTGTTTGACATGGGGAACTGTAAGTTCGATCTTCTACATGCATAGTATTTTGCGAATTTCATTGCTCACAGCTGCGAATGATGGATTATTTCTTAACTCCAGAAAAAGTTAACCCCACTCTCAAAATGCTGGAATTTTGAATGTTGCCTCGAGAAAAGAATGTTCAGATGAAGATTTTACTAACAATTTTTAATCTAGGATTGGAAAAGACTTTTTTTGGGGAAAAAATATTATTAAAAATTAAGTGGACGATTATAATGCTAGCCGAATGTGATGTTAAAATGGCTGGATGCAAATTCACTGTAACTAACTTGTTAATAAGGGCCTCATAAAGTAACAACTTAACAAAATATGCTGACTAAGAATAACAATTCGGTGTAATACATGGGACATAGCTTTCACTAAATCGTTCAACGTGCGTTTTACACTGAATTACTCTCCGAAGATCAACCATAGTGAAATAATAACTTAAGTACTCAAAAACTTGCGTATAATGAGTGTGCAGAATTAATCTACATAATAAAGGGAACTAATGCACTAGAAGACTGTTTCAAGATTAGTACATAACATAAATCGAGTCTATCAGACTGGATTCGCAATTTATTTATTATTTTATTTGTCGTATGGCAAGCAACTAATACAATAATAAATATATACAATGACAAGAACGTTGGTAGCGTTCACAAGCTGATGTCTAATTCTTCCAGCCATTCTAAGAAGGAACTTGTAGCTCCAAAAACATCTTCATATGGTCCATCATACTTCTGTAGAGGGCATTCCCTGATAATATGCTCCACACTCTGGGAAAGAGCACCGCAGTCACATGCAGGAGAATGTGGTACGTGTAGATAACCTCCTCGTGGTGTACCCTGGACAACGGACTGCTGATGCAGGACGGCTGATAATCTACACAATAGGCGACCGAACTAGATCCCGTATCTCTCACGGTCACACAAAGCAACATCAGAAGGTGTGGATTCGCAATGTGATCGAACAATTAAATAGATGACGGTCTGGAACGGTGTAAGGAATTTGACGAAACAGTTAAAAATCAGACATACTGTAGTTTACAATTTAGGCAAAATTGTTAATACGCTAATGAAATATCTAGCAATTATAACTGATTGAAACAGAAATTATTTAAACGTTTTTAAAAGTGAGTTAAATATACTGAACAATTTGTATGACCACTAAATCAAATTAAATATCCTTGATAATGGCAGTTCATAAATTATCTAAGTAGAATTTAGGGATGCAGAAAAACAGTTGTTACAAGACGTATATTAAAATACTTTAGAAAAGAAGGCATTATATTTCTAGGGATGGGGTATCCACTAGTAAACAACAGCAACTACAGAGGATGGCTTAGGTTTGAGTACGTGAAAGATACAATCGGGGATGGGATGTTGCGATGAGTAGGTGAATATGAATAGATAAGCACAAGAAGCAAAGTAATTAATGATGCTTTAAAGGCTATCGGGAAAATTATTTTGATTGCGCACGGACTGGTGTTTTTGCCTGCTATCCACTAACGACCAAATTAAGGTAACAAGTTATCGTCACTCTTCATTGTTTAATTGGTGACTGCATTAGTTGCTGAGTAATCACTTTGTACCATTATGGATACAATCATACAATTAGTGGCTTTGCGGGACACAGCCACGGACATGCATTAGTGCCGTCAAGCTGACGCATGTTGTAAATCTGAATCCGTCGTTCTGTCGTTACATTTAATGAGACTAGTACAAACAGCGGTAGGACGACATCAGCATTCGTGTTCACAGCAAACATTTCGTGTGTTTGTATGGTGAGTTTTAACCGCCAGCTTCACCACTCGTCAACAGATAAACTTTTACGAGCGAATTCACTTGACGCTTGTGACAGCGTATTTGGGAATTGCGTGCTTACTAACAGCGTTTATCATGATGATGTATTTGAGACAGGAATCAGATACAAGCGAGAATCAAATGAAAAATTAATTATTTTTTAAAAAAATTATGTATTGTGCACACATACAAGTCATCTGTATCATTTTTCAATATAGTCTCCTTCACGCTCAATGTATGTCAGCCAACGATTCCCAAATGCCTGAATTACTGTAAAAAAAAAAGTTCTTTTGGAAAATGACACAACCACTCATGCGCCGTCAAGCATTGGATTAAAATTTCGTCCCAGGTTGTGCTTCCTTTAGGGGTCCAAACATATGGAAATCACTTGGGGCAAGGTCGGGCGAATATGGTGGATGAGGCAGACATTCAGACCGCATGTCTGCAATTGTCGCAAACGTTGCACGTGCCGTATGGGGCCCATATTGCATAAGAAAACCTTTAAATAGCAATCCACGTCGTTTTATTCTAATGGCAGGCCGTAGATGAGTTTTCAAGAGGTCTGTGTATGTGTTACTGTAACATTGGTCCTTCGCGGCGTGTATGATCCAAGAGGACGCCTTTTTCGTCCCAAAAGAGGGTCATCATACCCTACCCTGCGGATGGCTGTGTTCGAAACTTCTTTGGTCGAATAGCGCCATTTTTTGCTCGTTCTCTTCGTTTCAGGCTGATGGTAATGGACCCTGGTTTCGTCTTCGGTGACGGTTTGGGCAAGGAAGGCATCACCGTCGCTATCAAGAAGCCGCAGAAGTTCTTCACACGCATCAACACGCCGTTGCTTCAATTCCGGAGTTAGCTGCCATGGCACCCATCGCGCAGACACCTTATGAAACCTGAGCACATCATACATAAAGTGACGAGCTGAACCATGACTAATATCTACAGCTGCCACTATGTCATCCAATGTCGCTCGGCGGTTTCCCAATACGATGGCTTCAACTGCTGCTGTGGTCTCGGGAGTCACGACACGATGTGTCTGGCCGGGCGCTGAGTATCACCTACAGACGTCACACCATTTGCGAACTTGGGACTGCACCATTCATGCACTTGCTGCTGAGTCAGACAGGCATACCCATACTGTACCTTTATTCTGCTATAAATGTTTATAGGTTTTACGCCTTCACGTTGCAAAAATCTTATCGCCAAACGCTGTCCTTCTCTGGTACATGTTGCTAGTGGGGCGGCCATCTTAATACTGTTCATGCGTTGGCGCTTGGTCATCTTCATTGTGCTGCCACCTGTGCGGACATCCGGCACATTATTTCAAACAGGCTTACCAACTGGCGCACACTTTCGATTTTATATTACACTGTTAAGGTTTTCATTTGACTCTCCCTTGTAGTAGACTTTTAGATGGATATTTAGGAGCGAATGAAAACGTAAATGGCTATGTTGCCCGCCTCTCCACCCATTTTCAACTTCTAGCTGTCGCACAAGAGTTGAGATTTATGATGTTAGTTCACAGATAAACTATCAAAGAAATATTTGCTAGACAAGTAAAAGAAGAAGTGCAGTCTTGTTTTTTCCGTTTTCTTGGATCTTCCCCTTTCCTTCTGAATATATGTTGTATACAATGCTTTAATCACGTTTGAGCGCATTATTTGTTTCTGACTCTCCTTGAAACTACCACTAATTGGGGAAGTTTATGTTTGTTGATGACTCACGAGTACATTTCAGTATTGTTGACATCTAGCCATTATGAAGTGGTGCTGCCTGGCCTGTTGTGTACGACCAATATATTTATGTGTACGTAAACTTTGATGTATAATTAATCCCTAATAGAATCTCAATGTCGAACACATAATCACCGCATATATTGCTCTTAAAGCGTAGGTATTTCTGCTGTGAAAATGATCTGCCTGACTATATATTAAAAGGATATTAGATGGATTCCTAAATTTACGGGTTTAGTTTCGTGGACAAAATAAAAATTATCCTAGGCGTTAACTGTTAACATAAGCCGTCACTGTGCTAAATTTAACTGAAATTCATTCATTAGGTTTTGGGAGAGGCGATACACAAAAATTAAAATTACGGTTTTGAACTCTGTGCCATGGAGTAGTAAAGGTTTATTAAAAATGACTGAAGCGATTTCACAAATATACTGCAGATATATTATTTGACATGTCACAAAACTTTACAGATGTATAGAAAAGTTCAAAAAAAAATTTTTTTTTTTTGAATTGTTTTAAGTGCACAATATATGTCTCATTACTGATTCCGCAGATATCAATTCGATAGTCAATTTCTTGACATACTTAGTGCAGCATATGGTGTTACTATTGCTTTATCACAATTATCTTTTAGGCTCTTGTATTTGGATGTAATATGTTCTACGAACTGAACCACACCATTTAATATTATATTATTTTAAAAATCTAAAAATAAAATCTTGCAAATTGATCTCGTATGTCTATGTAACCATTTAAACAAATAGAATTTTATAATATTTAAATCGATACTTCCCTTTCCATCACTACTCAAATGCTTCTGCTTCTTGTACTACAATATTTATTTATCACAATTCGCATTCTCTGTAGTTTTAACAATTTATACAATCGCTTCTTTAATTAACGGAACATATTAATGTCCTTCTTCTTAACATTTATCATGAGTAACACTGGTGTTATTAGTTTCTATTTAACACGCAACACCCTTTTATTTCAATGAGTTCAACAATCTCATACCATCTATGGCTTGACATTCAGCGATCATTAATGTTATTCGTTGACCAAATAAAAACAGCTTCTCTATTCAAAGAAAAACAAAGCAGCTGTACAAGAATTATATTCAATTTAAATATTCACCAGATATAAGGTGTTACCTTGTAAGCATATCCATATCAATTTGTTCAAAGAGCATGGTGGGTGAGTGGTTAACGCTCTGGCCTCGCATTCGGGAGGGCGCCGGTTCGAATTCCCGTCCGGTCATCCAGATATGGGTTTTCCAAGGTTTCCCCAAACCACTCCAGACGAATGCCACCAAGCTTCATTCAAAAAGGCCATTGCCGAATTCCTTCCCGTTCCTCGTCACCAGTCCCATTGCGCTTCTAATAACCTCGACGTCGACTAGGCGTTAAGCCATACGGTAAAAAAAAAAAAAAAAAAAAACAACAACAACATTGTTGGTGACAGCTCACAGTTCTGATTGGTTTGTTGGTAGAGGAGGCTTAAATACTGAATCTTTCACATAACCACACACAAAAAAGTTGTGTAGGTGTAGGTCGGGAGAGTGTGATGGCCATGACAGGAATCATCATCCCCACCACCGCCGATCCATCGGATTCTCAATCAGACTGATCACGTCTGCGCTCTCGCGGCTTCAAAACTGTTGGAGTTTTTCTATATGACTGTAAATTTTTTTGACAGTATCTCAAATAATATAGCTGCAGTAAATTTGTAAATCATTTATAATAACCCCCTACGTTCTAATCAGGAAAATAAGTATCGTATATCCTAACTGTTGCTATTATTATGTGAACCTTAGTTGAAATCTCTGTCCCATCCATTGCGAGTTATGTTACATAGTAACATTTTTTAATACACTAGTCGGTCTTGGTTGGCTGCGCCTCACTTTGCACCGCTTGGTACAGCAGTTAGGGCAGCAGGTAAGAAGAGGGAGATGTGGACAGGTGCGCACAAGTGAATCTCATTAGTAAGAAGAGCCGCCTACCCGCCTGTCTGCAGCTGACAGCGCAATAACGCAGAACAATGAGCGAGCCGCGAACAATGGCAGCGCGCACACCACGTCGAGAGCGCTCAGGGTGGATTTAACGACTAGCAAGACAAACCTCACGACTCAGGTGGTAATGTATTAACACAAGGAGACGCGAGCTTTCTCACTTTTTCGCATCAACAAAAAATACTCATTTTTTTAAGCTGAAAGTATTGCTAGCTTTGAAAGTCTCCTTTTAAATAATGGAAGGGAATATTACCATCTATCTCCTAAACCATCTACGTAAGTACGTAGAGCCTGATATTTGGGAGACTGTGGGTTCGATACCCGGTTCAGTCAGCGAAGTTCGGTTTTCAATGATTTCCCGAAATCATTCAATGTGAATGATATTCCCGAATTCCTTCCCTATCCCTGCTCTCTTCCTTTCCTAACCTGTCCCAGCTTTAATCACCTCGTTGTCGATAAGACGCAAAGGCCGGAAATACCCACAAAAACAAATAAAAGAGCAGGAACAGTACTATACCTTGTTCACTCTGAACTGGCGGCTCAAGGTCGTGTTCCCCTCGCCCCACTCTTTACCTCACTACCCCCTCCCTTCCTACCTCTCCGCGCAGTACGCTGTATCCAGGCGGGCGAATGGTAAGTTTCCCCTTTGCATGTAAGGATAAAGGCAACGGAGTGGGGATAGATCAGACTGACCTTGAGCCGCCTCTCTTAACTGAACGCGGTATAACTGTAAACAGGATACTCCAAGGCAGCCCAACCAATTTTGGGGATGGGCAACAATTACGATTCATAGTTGGTCTGCTGGCCACGATTTCTATTCTAAGTTAGCCTGTGCGCCACGTAATACTTGCCCATAGTTACAGTAGATTCTTAAATATAACAAAGATATAAGTAACACAGCTTAATTACAATCAAAAAGTAAAAGCCATAAATGAGAACTTTGCAGATTTTTTTTTTAATTTTACTTACGATCATAAAGTAAAAAACATCAATGAGACCTTTGCAGAGGTGTATGAGCTAGCATATCCTAGACCGCTACTATTGGCGGGCAAATTCAAATTCGCTGACGGGCAACTTCGTGGGGATACTCGCTTCTACGTTTGGCTATTACAAGCAGTAGTACCTTACCGTCCTCACCCATACGTTGGTTCTGCGGTGCTGTTAACTAACAGCGTAAATAACATCTCGGCATCGATTTTACATATGCTGCTACATTGCTACGTCCACTATTCAATCATAGCGGTACCATATCAAAAGAAAGCAGAAAGAAAAGACTATTCTGTATATTTTATTGCTGTTAGACTACTAGGAAACTTACATCTTGTATTCTAACAGAGCGATTGCAGATACCTCTCATAGAGGACATAGTAGATTTTAGCAACGTGTTTTATACGAAATATATTTATTTCGCATTCTTTTGTGGCGAGTGAGTGGCAGTAACTTAAAGGCATAATTGCAAGGGACCACACAGAGGCAACTGCAGCATTTCAGGTATACAATAACGAACTCTGGCTTGTCTCGTGTAGTGCGCCTAAACCGTTGTCTAACGGGAGAGTAGATAGATAGGCACGAGTGTTGGATCATCTCCTGGAGGGGGTATAAAGGCGCGTTTCCACTGAGGCAACAACAAGCGACATGTAGCATGCTACACGAGTTATTTTGTTGCTACATGTCGCCGTGCGTCATCATACTTTGTCGCAAGTCGAATGTCGCCCAAGAATCTATTGCCAGTTGTCGCTTGCTACTTGTCGCCGTTGCTTGTAGCATGCGGCAAAAGCATTTCACGTTATGCGGCCAGTAGTGTGCGTCATGGCATCAGAAGCAGTGGCAGCTGCTGCTTATTTGATCCTCGCAAATGGCAATAAAAGAAGAAAACGGAAAAAACCTAGGTGGTGGATCAGAGATTTATTTGTTAAAAGTAGTGCGAAAAGAAAGGTACTTTGTGTCAAAAAAAAGAAAACTATCTTGGCAAGACAAATACTAAGACAAAAACATAAACTATGTATTCGTACGTAAAATAATGTATTTAGCTACGTTACCATGATATGACAATTAATCCCTATCATACACAACTGTATGAGTGAAAGTTCGATTCAAGAAAAGTTTTTTACTATTATTTACCACAATCTAAATTTGGAAACAATTTTCTACATACGCTGTAAATACAGCCTATCTTAATTATATGTAAGTCTTTTTGTAAAGTTTTAATTACGACAGTTTTTAAAAAATGTATATATATTTTAAACCCACCATAAAACTACTTTTATTTACTTGTATAACTAAAAAGATTGTAAATCCCCTATTCAGTCTCTGGATCTGTCATTGGTAAACTATTCTGTCAAAAATAATTAGTTACATATATTAATTAACGTACCTCATAATTTTCTGCTATTGAAATAGTTTGTCTTGGAATGTCAACATCTAACAAAAATGTCAGGAGTTTATAAGCAAACAATTTCTCTTCTTTAGGAGAGGAGCCGTACTTTGGGTTAGTAATTCTTTTATGTTCACGATGAAAAGCAGACCTCAAATTCTTGATTTTCTAATGAACATTCGTACTTGTTAGCAAGTAGTATTAATTTGTCACTTTTCGCTTTCCTGTCTTTATATGATGCACTTTTGTTATTCCACAACTCCGGTGAAGTATGATAATCTTCAATAAATAAGGTTGTTTTCTGCACATTCCACTCCATGTCGCCCGTTTTCTGTCGCACTCATCCACCGCCGCTTGGATACTGGCGACATCGTGCGGCACGCTATATTTTTGTCGCACAGTGGCCCATACGACCGGAGAAACGGCCCAACCTGTAGCATACGTCATTGTTGCTTGCTACAAGTCGCAGCGTGTTGCTTCGCTTGAAATACTCCTTGTCGCATGCGTCAGTGCCGCATGCCACATGTTGCCCAGAAGTTGCCTCAGTGGAAACGCACCTTAAGAGGCACCCGAGTTGAAACTATTGAATCCTCAAACTCCGACAACACCCACCACCATATCACCAGCAAAAAAACCTTGCCGCAGGATTGGGGCTGGAAGAATCACCCACGGAGTCTCCAAAGAGAAGCGCATTTTGCCACCCTGATGGGGTGTCCACGGGGAACCACGTGGAGGTAGCGCCGCGGGAAAACCGAGGCAAAGACCCAGAGTTATCGGTTGCACGGCAATCCTCCATCCCTTCCTATCTTGTGTTAACCTCTTCACTTCTACATAACCCTTACAACCCACGTCCTCAATTATCTGCTTCATATATTCTAAACGGTAATGTTGCGCACTGGCTCTGGTATATTTTTTTGCAGCAGTGACTGTACACCAACGATGTAAACAACCAGCGGTATAAAAGATGTATTTAATCAAGGAAGCCGTGAGAAAGATATTGTATATTTTCTTCATAGCCGTGAGACTGAACTATCAAGGAAGCCGTGGTGGTCATTAGAGGCGGCAAAGAACAAAAAACGGGAAGGAATATGACCATGGGGAAAAGCATGGAAAACCCATCAATCTGCCGTCCTTACTGTGATCCAGGCTTCATTGCACCATAAATCGAAAAAGATAAATAATAAACAGTTTTCCATTCCCGCTATCTGATGAGTCTGAGAATACTTTTTATTTTTATTGCAAAAAAATTGAAACGAGAATTTGACCAACATGTGTGGTGTAATGAGGCCTGGACCTTAGGACAATATCCCTCTAGATACACGCTACGTTGATGGACGGTAACGCACCAAAATATACGCTAAATACCAAAATTATAAATTAAATAACTGCTTTAAAAAAGGCTACCTCCTACGATTAAGATATAATAAATACAAATATTTATTTAACTGCTCCCTTTTTTATTAAGGGATGAAGATAAATGCAAAGAAGAGTCAGCTAATTAGATACACAAATAAAAAACAAAAGGTAAATTATGAATATAAGGTGGGGAAAGAATTGCTTACTGAAGACATGAAATGTAAATATCTTGGCATTACATTTGATAACAAGCTTAACTGGGCAGGACACATTGGACAGGTGGTAGGAAAAGGTTTCAAAACTCTGCACTTGTTGGAGAGAGTGATGAGAGGATGCACGAGAGAAGTAAAGGAATTGGGTTACAAAACTTTGGTAAGACCATTGCTCGAATATGGTAGTGTAGTATGGGACCCACATTTTGAGTATCAAATACAGGAGTTGGAGAAGGTGCAAAGAAGGGCTGCTAGATTTGTTTCTGGAAATTATCGCAGAATGCAATCAGTGACAGATATGATAAAGGAGCTGGAATGGGATTCATTGCAAGACAGGAGGAGGATGAGGAGGGTCATGGGAGTGTACAGGGCGTATACTGGCGATGAGGCATGGAAAGATATTGCAGTAGGTATGAAAAGTAGTTCATGGAAGGGAAAAGATGACCATGACCACAAGCTGGCACTCGATTTCAGGCACAAGGGTGTGGGAAGATTTTCTTTTTTAGGTAAGGGTGTCAGGGATTTGAATGAGTTACCAAGGGGAATGATGAATAACCTACCGAAAACGTTAAAAGAATTTAAAGTTAAAATTTGTAGAGGGCAAATGTAGTTGAGTGTAGATTAGGGGGAAGTTGGGTGTGTAGGGAAATTGCCACCGGAGCGTGTGCTCCATTGCAATTAAATTAAATTAAATTAAACTAAATTTACTACGCTATCAGCCTCTCATATTTCGAAATGGCTCTGGATGTTTACATCGTTGATGTACAGTCGCATACTGATTTTTTCTCCCTGCAAACTTATGCCACATGAAAATTTTTCTTTTATTTCCTTTATTGCTTCTTCTACATACGAGTTGAATATTAACGGCGATAGACTACAACCTTGTCTCACACCCTTTTTAACTGATGCATGTCACTCATGACTCTCTACTTTTATTATAGCTACTTGATTTTTATGTAGCTTATAAAATATTCTTCTATCTCGGCAGTTTAGACCTGATTTCTTTAAAATTTTGAACATCTTGTCCCACCTAACATTATAAAACGCTTTTTCTAAATCAGCAAACGCCAAAAAAGTATCTTTGTTTTTCTTGATCCACCCTTCAAGTATTAATGAAGCACAAGAAATTGCAACAGTTGTATGACTTAGTGCGAAAAAAACTTATTTGTCATATGGTCGGCTCCCTAATTTCGTAGCGAGACTGTGGTAATTTGGGAACCCGCAAGTGTTGCTCAGGGCGCTGAGCTGCCGTTCGCTGGATCGGAGAGGTACAACGGGACCGGGCACGAGTCCAGGTCCCCGCGTTCCGGCCATCTTGACTGCAGTTTTTAGGCGGTTTTCAACAGCCATCGAGGGGAATGCCGGGTTGGTGCCCAATCTCCGCTCCATTAACTACACATTTCACGAACAAAATACACTTATCACACGCTGAACATAGTTGCACGTTTCACAGACACATGGCAACACTTAACTTCCTCCATTAGTAGGACCTGGCAATAGGTATAAGATGCTTGGCGTCGGCAAGGGAATGCCGTCTTAAAACCATACTAACGATGAGTAAAATCATCTAAGGCAGCTGACTCCAAAATATTGGTAAAATGTGGTGAAGAAGAAAGCGACTGGTAACTGGGGAGATAGCCTGCTTGTTCAGTTGTCATCTTGTTGATGGGTTAAAATTTTTGAACCTGGTCAGTGGACGAAACCTGTAATAGTTATAACAATGCGTTATTTCCGTAATTAACCATCCTGTAACGCCAAGAGATTATTTCTTTCAAGTTGCTGAAAGTAAACTTCTTGATGGCTGATTTTTCTTTCCTACACAGCGTATAATGTAAATATTCTAATTAAGTTAATTTGTACTTTTTCACACCATATTTATTGGTGCTACAAATTCCTTTTTCTAAAAAGAGAAGTTTACTATAACCGAATAACCGTCATATCAACTCTTACAAAATTAGTGTCTAATAACCTCTTTAGTGGTGGCTCTACTTTAAAACTTAGACGCACTGTATTGCGTCTGAAATAGAAACTGATTGTTGTTACTGTATCAACATATTAACAATACACCCTACACATGACATGACTCAGGGGTTACAAGAACACAAAATGGGTTGTGAGATCCCACTCACAAAATCATTGTTATAAAAATAATTGTAAATAAAATAGGTTAATCAGACTTCACAGCATAAGTAGTTTGTTTAGACATGTGGGTAATTTTAAGTTTCTCTAATAATTTAGTTTGTTGTAGTTGGTACTACTGTTGTTGTTGGCGGAGTGGGGGTGAAGTTGTCAAGATGGCGAGAGAGGACTAAGAAAGAATGTATGGATAGGAGTGTGTTGGCAGTGTTTTGTAGTAGCAAGTGTTTGAAGTATAAAATAAAGTCTGGCAAATGAATGAGTGTAATGATTGAATTATTTGATGATAATACCCGTTGCGCTAAAATGTATAACTTGTAAAGTGGTTTGTTGGATAGTAGTAATAACACGCTAAGTGATATCGCTACCGCCAAAACCAACAGTAGGGCCATATGTTGTAAGGAGCGGGATATCTACTTACTGCTGGTTAATATAAAATAAATTAGCAGTGGGACTTAGCAGGGTTCACAAAAAAAAACAATGAATTTATTTAGCCAACTAAATGACACAAAATTGGACAGGTTAGCAGTCTTGCAGATAGTTAGATCCGTTGGCTCTTTCAAACAAATATCTAGCTCATCAGGGTAGCTACTCATGGGTATTCTCCTGGCCCTTGATATGTTGCAATCTGTCGCACTTTAAGAGGCACATTACCGTGTCCGCGCACTGTTGACACTGCCGGTGACGGGAAGCGAACCACAGACCCACAGAGGATGGCGGTAGTCTGCCGGTCCGTCTTCTCATATCGACACACAGTCGACAAGGGCCTCTTCTCCCCTCCAGCCTCGGGACAGCATTCCATGGAACAAGTAAGTACGTTATAAATATGAATGTTACTTGTGTATGCTTATCCTGATCTCTTTTTCTAATTTAAACCAATGAGTCACACAACTGAAGCATGAGTGTAACTATCTTTTTCTCACATGTGTCAAAGTTGAGGCGCCAAACTCTGCTTCAATTATCGGTAGATATATTAAAATTAAGCAAAAAATGAAACATTAATATAGTTATAAACGGTGTTTTAGCGATTATAATTTAATTACATGTTTCATTTTCTACCTAAAGGCACTGGCGTGGCTTGATAATAATTTCTTACCCTGCCACAACAATTGTAATTTTGTTGTTTGGCGGAATCCACTACGTAAATAATTGGTAGGTTCATATCAGTTTTACAGAGTGGACTGCTGTTTTTAAATAAATATTCAGTTTTTGGTTATATTTCTTTTTGTCCCCCAATCATAATCGGATACCAGTATAAAGGCAGACAATAATGGTAGTATAAGGTGATATGGTTGTAACTAGAAGTACTGAAATTCTCGGTGAGCACTGTTTTGCGAATCACAGATTAAAAACGAGAATGCATATGTCGCTTAAAAACTACAGAGAATTAAATGAACAAAAACCACCGAGATTAGTAATGTCAGTGGCCTGTAATAATGGTATTCGCGGGAATTTATTTGCAGGAAGCCAGAAACGTTGGTAACGAGAAAAGTTGCGAACTAATCCGAGACCCGAGAGCGAAAAACTAAACAATAAACTCCGGGAAAACTTGTTTATTAAAAGCCTCACAGAGCTCGGGTTAGTAGAAGCAAAAGAATGACTGCAGCTTAATAAAGTCAGATTTATTATCTTTGTGATTCTGGAATATAATACCGGCTTTAAGACCGTAAAGCAACGTCCATCAGGAAGAATGCAAGTACGGTATAATTTTTTTTGTGAGCAGTATTATGGTAATCTCAGGAATCCGTATTGCTACAATCAGTCAGAGAGTCTTTCAGCAGACATAGCACGGTATTTGTAGGACTATTTAATAAGTATAGGACATTTGGTAGGGAAGAGTATATTTACTTTTAAAGATGAATCCCCTTGATAGTATTATATGGCATAAAGAACACATTCAATGCAGAGGATAGTTCTTATGACATCTCATTTATCTTTTCTGTCGTAGTAGATTGTTGGCCGATACCTGGAAATTCCTGCACTTGAGTGATAGAGATTATTAATTTTTTTAAATCTGCTTAACGTCTCTTAACAGAGAGGTCTTTAGAGACGAGAAAGGATTGGGGGCAAGGAATGGTAAGGAATTCGGCCATGGCCTGTTGAAGGAAGCATCCCGGCATTTGCTTGCAGTGATTTGGGAAACCATGAAAAACCCAAATCTGGATGCCCGGACGGGGATTCGAACCGCCGTCCTCCCGAATGCGAGGCCAGAACGCTAACCGTTACACCACACCACGAGATTATTAGTTGCGCTTTCCTTTGTCGTCTACTTAATGGTTGAATTTCAGTGTCACCATGTGTCTGCGAACGCCGTTAACTGTGTTCTGTACCTTACGACTTAATTTGTGAAAACTGGATTGCTTAGATCAGCGTTTTTCAAACATTTTTCTCCCTTTATTATTAGGATTCCGACGGGAGAAGAACATATATCACGAACACAAAAATACACAATATTTCGGTCATAAACCTTCTTCATGCTAAAGAGAATGAGTCATGTGGCTCGGGAGGTGTGCACACGCCGAAGTGTCCTACATGACTGAGTGGATTATCAATATGGTGGTGGGACTGAGATGTTATATATAAATATGTATATCGCAGAAGGTGATAAAAACAGTAATATGCCAAAAGGGTACAGAATGTAGAGACGAAAACAAGAATTAGGGAAATAAATATAGATTTATTATAGATTTTTATGGAGTGACTTATCAAGAAGCAACAGTGGTGCAATTCCGTAAAGACTATCGCCTATTTCTTTCCCCGTAGCAGGTCTTCATTTTAAACACATAGGGCACAATATGGCTCTTAATGAAGTCCACTATCAGAAATGAATAGCATGATAACGGGTCTAGGTATGTCAGTGATTTCACATAAGGTTCGTTTAATACTCAGGAACAATTGTTGGTGGGTGTACTCTACCAAAGGTTCAGAGAGACAATATGTAATTACAAATCAGAAAAAAATTAAGTTATAAATGAAAAATGTGAAATCAGAACTACGGGAGATCTGGGGGGGGGGGGGAACTAAGATGTTTTATACTGTGCGCAGATGGTAACGTTATTTAAGCCCAACGGGTTTTTAAATTAATTAAAATTATCAGTTCTAAATCGATCAACAGTAACTTTATCTTTTTATATAAAAAATCTATAGTAATTGGCGAAGTCATTCCATTAAGTACAAGAAGTAAAAACTGAAACTATTTTATGCGAGGTCGTTGGTTGAGTGGTTAATGTTCGGATCAGACACTGGTGATTCCCATATTCGAACTGATATCAAACAGTTCTGAAAAGGACACACTCCAACTGATTTTAATAAAAATATCTTCAGACTTCCGAACAAAACACAAACCGATAAATGTGAGAATTAGTGCACCACAAGTCTAAAATCACATTCTTCAAAATTACTGACCAGAATAATATACAGAAGAGTAGAAAGAATAGACATGGTAGGCAAAGATCAGTTTGAGTTCAAGTACAACAATTCTGGCTTTAAGTTTAATACTTGAAGGGTGGATCAAGAAAAACAAAAATATTTTATGGCGTTTGTTGATTCAGAAAATGTTTGTGATAATGTTAGGTTGGAGAAATGTTTGAAAATTTAAAGAAATCAGGTCTAAAATACCGAGATAGAAGAATATTTTAAGAATCAAAAGGCTACAATTAAATTAGAGAATCATGAGAGGCATTAATTAGTTAAAAAGGGAGTGAGGCAAGGTTGTAGTTATCCCCATTAATATTGAAGTTGTATGTAGAGAAAGCAATGAAGGAAGTGAAAGAAATATTTGAATGTATCATTAGTATTTAAGGCAAAAAAAAAAGTGTACTACGCTGATTACACTTGTCCTCTTAGTGGAACAGACTGAAGATCTTGAGAAATTACTCAATTTCATGAATGAATATTGAAGGAAGATTTTTGATTAAATATAAATCAAAGCAAAACAAATATGACTAAATGTAGCAGGAACGATAAGAAACAATAGTAGATTAAACGTAAAAATAGTATCTAATGGAAAAGGAGAAATAAGTGAATTCTTCTGCTTAGGAAGAAAAATTATAACTAATGTCTGAAGCAAGAACGATGTTAAAAGAAGAATAGCACTAGCGAAAAGAGCCTTCTTGAAAAGAGAAATCTTTTAGTTTAAAATATTAATCTTAGACTCGGAAAGAACCTTTTAAAACTGTATGTAAGAACCAGCATTTTATGGTAGGGAATCACAGACGTTAGGAATACCAGAAAAGAGGAAAATCGAAGCAGTTGAAATGTGGTGTTATAGAAGGATGCTGAAAATTAAGTGGACAGATAAAGTACGAAATGAACGTGTTTTCGAGACGATGGGTGAGGAAAGAAGTTTGAGAAAAAGGCTTCAGAAATAGGATGGAGGTTCACATTTTAAGACATGGGGGATTAGTTAATTTGTTAGTGAGGGGAATGTAGAGGTAGGCAAAGATTGGAATATGTGAATCAGATAATTGAAGATGTTGCTAGGGGTGTGTTGAGATGAAGTGATTAGCGAAGATGGGAAGAGATGTAGGATTAAATCAAACGAGTCGTGGCTGAAACATGGTGGGGTGTTCTTAACTGAGTGCTATGTCCGTCCTGTGTTATCCTGCTACTTGTTGAGTTTCACTAGAAAAGCTGAATAGTTTAGATAAACAAAACGAAACATAGAGCTGGGTGAATGGTTGTAAGCCGAATGATATTCACACAAAAAGTAGGTTCGCTTTTCTTGACGCCATGACGCCAAATAACACGTAGACACAGCCAAAATGAATTAATCTTACTTGAGAAGGAGTAATAAATGACATTTCAAAGAAGAGACTTGTTTAACAGAGATCATAAAAATTTAAATTTCCTAAGTAAGAAGATTCATATAACGTCCCCCCCCCCCCCCACCCAAAAAAAAAAAAAAAATCCAACTATCCACGAAGCTGACGAACCATAGAGCTATAAAAAGTACAGTTTGATACAGTTACGTAAGCCAATAATAATGTAAATATTTATTTACCTCAATATATACTTGCTGCTATTGCCTCTGATCCATAGATTGTGGTGAGGGGAGACAGCGAACTGATGACATTATGCCAGACTACTCCACTGACTTGGTTACCGCTGCAGCACTTTGGCGCCATTATCTGTCCTGCGTGGGAGCCTAATCGAATACTCCTCCTCCGTAATCCTGTTCTCGGTTTTATCTCCACAAAACTTGGCTCGAGAGTACAGCAGGTTGCAACTCACGCTTGGTAACACTGGAAAACTAATTAATATAACGCTCCGTATTTCACAGCGTTTGTTTTCGATTATTGACAGCTGGTCCTTGATTACGATATTATTTTTGTATGGATGAAAGCGACTTATGTTGTTTAAGCTTGCACTGGAAGCCGTCGCAGTTTTATTTCCTGCGATGTTGAATTTGTAAAAAATGTTACAAGAGTGCATCGATCTCATGTACCTAAGTCCAGTAATTAACATAAAAAAATTATATTAACATATGCAACAAAATGTAAGCAAAGGAAAAATGGTTACAATAAAACTGAAGATAAAATATGCTGAATCTGATAGGTTGTATCGTTGATAGCAAGATTGCTAAGGACAACCATTGTCAACGTAATAAGATGACAGTTTTGCTTTTTCTCTCACTCTGCTAGTGAAATGTAAATTTCTAATAAGGCAGCTGCAGACGAACCTGGCGTTGACTTAGGTAGTTACATAAAACAGCGTAAAAATCAGAACGGTCGGTCACACAGTTTAAAGTTCGCTGCAGTGATGCTATAACTCATTAAAACTGTTGGAAAAATTCACCAGAGTGACTGTCGACTTAAAACATTACCAAGTACAACCAGCCCTGCTTCAACCATCCTGAATGCGGTTGTAGGCTTGGCAAGAGCTGGGACGGTGCCCAATCTATGACTCATAAACTACACATTTGCCGAATAAATATATTCTTATCATGCAGAATTATGTTTACATCACAGAAACACAAGACGACATTTCATTTCCACTATTAGAATTGTGCTCATGACAGAGGTGGATTTAAAACTATGCTACTAGGTGGTTGAATAACCCCAACCGGGGACTTAGGGACAAACAAAAGAATTAAAATTTTAATTTAAAAAAATGTAAAAGGGGATGGGCCTCAAGGGTCTCAGCTTATGATGGATGGGCTGGGACAGTAAAACCTTGAGAAATACCTCTGCGATATATTTTAACAGCTCTGCCAGCTCCACGTCCGCGAAGGCGGAAGCATCGTTTCCCCTGGGCAATTCACTCTTTACAGATAAGGGAAGACGAGTCCCCGGCGCCTTAAAACTGGGACACTCCGGCTGAGGGAAAGAAAACCATGAAATAAAATCCTGGTCCACAGAAAACATATATTACTCATAAATCTCGTCCGAGAGGACGTGGGTTCGAATCTCCATTCGGGTATCCAGATTTGAGTTTTCCATGATTTCTCCAAATCACTCCAGGCGAATGCCGGGATGCTTTCTTTCAAAAGGCCATGGCCGAATTTCTTCCAGTTCCTTGTCCCCAATCCCACTTGGCCCCTAATGATCTCGACGTCTATGAAAACCATAAGTAAATATATATATATATATATATAAACCTCTGAAACGAAGTCGGAACAGTTTTCTGCCCAACCTATGAAGAGTTTCATATATATATGAAACAATTGTCCCTTTTGCGTATAGTTTAATTACGTCAGTAGGACACTCAAGTGGTGCTTCGAGTATTCTTCTTGTAATTTATGAATTACGGAAGAACCGAACTTACATCGTTTCTTTGCCTAGTTTCCATGTATTTCAGTGTAAGCATTTCAGAACATTCAAAGTGCATGTTTGTACGCCTTGAAAAAGAAAATAATAAGAATAACAAAAATGCTTCCTTCTCATCGTTCTTTGAGTGGTGTAGTTAAGAGAAAGTCAGTGCATCTGATAAGAGCAAAATGGCAACGTGGAAAGCAGGGGCGTATCCACGATCAGAAAAGGGGGGGGCAGGATTTAAACTAGGGGGGGGGGGGGAAACTCATATTGGTTTCGAGGACGTGGAGTGGGTGACTGAAACATGACGATTTCTTACAAAATGAAACTCAAACCTATTGAGAAAACAATTTTTATCATTGATTAACATAGTAATTCAACCACTTAATCTAAGGAACTACTACGTTGTTAATTAAGATTGAAACTCAGTTACAGTTTTTTTATGTAAACATTAACCGTCTAGGATTCTCAGAAAATTTTTCCCTTTGTTTGTCAATATCTCGCGGTGTTCTTTCAAGAAATTTTGATGCACACTCATCAGGCATAATCCAGTCAATCTTTCCTCTCCCATAGTGTTGCTGAGGCAGTTCTTCACTCGCCGAAGCGTGCTGAAGGCAACTTGATTTTTCTTCTGGGGGGGGGGGGGGGCTGCAGCCCCCCCTGCCCCTCGCTGGATACGCCCATGGTTGAAAGCATTCATACGGTTGTAACACATAATAGGTACAGTGGGGTAGAGCAGTGTGATCCCGTAAGAGGCAGTTCTAAGTGCTGCTAATTGCAGCGAACACATTTCTCAAATGCGTTTTAGTCATCAAGTCGCTGAGAAGCAAACGTTTCGAGTGCTGTCACGGTACTTAAATGTCTAAACGGTGATCAGCACTAATACAAACGAGGATCCATACAAAAGTTAGCATTTGTTTTATCATATTTTAAAAAAAAAATGTCATCGTGTTTGTAACCATCAAATAAAGTTATGGTTGCATTAATTAGATTCATCCATGTAATTTAGTTTTATATATTTTAAAAACTATTAACTATTTGTCTTCCTGTACGCCTGTCTTGTTTTTTGTTTTGTTTTTGTTTTATTAATGATGGTTTTCGCTCTACCGACCATACGGCCAGCTTTAATATTTACATTAGTTTTTACATTTGCTGTTTGACCTTTTACAGTAATGTAATAAAGCCTTGGATTATAAAATCAATCAGTGACACAATATTAGTATAATGAGATGACAATTAAAGTTCCATAACGTTTTCTTACCAAATAAAATTTGTAAATACTATAGAATAACATGTTAATTCTCGAGTTGAACTTGGTGTACACAGTATCATTTAATATAATAATACTTTACTTTTTATGATAATTTCTTAACAGCTAATGTACAGTATCAATTGTTACATTTAGTACAATTGTTAGTAAATTGCATGATTTGTCCTGTTGCTCTCCTTGTTTGATTACGCTGCGGCTTAGTAGTGTACGCAGGAAAACATCACTCTCCGGTATCGACTTGTTTGCCTCCCTAACTCGTATACTGTTCAAACACAGTGTGACTGAGTAGACAAGTGAATAGGAAGCATGGAACAAGGCTTTCCATCCTGACAGCGGATAAATCACTAGCAATTCGATTCTTGCAGTCACGTTATTCATCAAGCACCCACGTTAGAACAAAGTTGAATGGAAAGTCTATAAAACCTGACCTATTACCAGTCCTCAGTGACAATAATCCTTCATAGTTGCGATAAACGGCAACAATCTTCTCTTGTCCAAGACTAGCATTTCTCAACAATTTTCAACCAGAGGACCACTAAATTATCAGAAACAATGCTGCGGACCACTAATTTATTTGTGCTTAATTTTTGCATATTTGTTTATTATTAACATATGAAACATATTTTATTTTACCATTATAACGTAATATATCTAAAAGCATGTTTATGAACTCCTGTCGAAACAGAGGTATGTAACTAAAAGTGAGCTATTAAAAGTTAATTACAAATTAGCCAGGCACTTGAACTACACCTTTCATTGTCGTTTACTTCACCAAATTTTATGTTTACCAACCCTACCATGTACCATGTACCCCGGTCCCTCACACCTACTTACAATACCCTCAGAAATCGGTCATTTATTTAACCCTTGGACGAAGGGAGCTCTTTTTATACCAGATGGAAATGAATAGACCTATTCTCATCCTTATCATTGAAATATTTGTGGCTTTTAAAAAGTTTGGCTTACAGTTTATACTCGCTTATATCCTTAGACAGTACGAATATGAAGAAATTCCTCTCGTGTAACAAGCTATGCCGCCATTGTCAGGTGACAATGGCGGCAGAGTTATGACCGGCGAAACCTCATCTTTTATCGTTGGACTCTCTCGGCTAGTTACCCAGAGAATTTTATTTATATTCAACGCCGATAAAACCTCCCATCTTACAGTACGAATATGGTGTCTAAATTTATAATATTCTGCCTCCGGACTACCTGAACCATCTTCGATGGCCACAGGTTGAGGAGTACTGTAAAAGAGCGTCCGCAATATTTTCGTGCGTTCCTATCAAATTATCTTTACATGATACAAAGAATTTTTGGTAAGGTTACACCTGAAACTATAGTCAGCAAGGGGATATATAAACGGGAGCAACACTTAGGGATCGTGCATAAACCACGTAGCTCCATTTTGGCCTCCTTTGAACCACTCCCCCCCCCCCCCCCCCACGTAGCCCTACATGGCTTTTTCTCTACCTTCCTTCCCCCCTCCCCACGTTGCACGTAGCTTTTTTGCATATTGATTCCAGAATACATTTTGTACTGTTTTCTCTTGTCAAACAGACGTAAATTACATACGGGGATAATTAAATGACGGAAATAAATAATTTCATGCTTTTGTGTGTTCTGTATCTCATTTTAACTGTGACAAATAATATGAAAGAAAAGCTACGTGGCCTGGCTCGGAAACCCCCTCCCTACGTAGCCCAACGTAGCTTTCCAGCCAACCCCCCCCCCCCCCCTTTTTCCCCAGACCGAGCCACGTAGGTTATGCACAATCCCATACTGACAAATTCGGCTGGAACTGCCAGTAACGTTTCTAAATTCAGTATTTAACCACAAATGGTGCAGCTAATTATTGTGTATTGTATCAATAAATAAATTTACAAAGTGTTCTAACCTAACCCATTATTTGCTCTGTTCCATTGCTCTTAAACCGTTTCAGGCAGTATTGAGTGTATCTGCGTATTTTTCATAATGATATGGTTAATATTGATCCATTTTTATTTATTAACCAGTTACTAGAATATTTGACTAAATTATTCAGTTGGTTCTCATTTAGCAGCTAATTCTAATGCTATCCCTATCAGAATGATCTGGTGAGTGGTCTCATAGCTCAGTGGTTAAGGCGTCTGTCTAGAGATTGAAAGGATCACGGCAGGGACTGGAATTTTCCAACCTTCACCTCTTAAACAGCTTACCGTGCAATGTGAAGTACGCCAGAATGCTTACGTGGTTCATATTCCCCGTTAAATTGTAGATTATCTAAGTTAAGGCTGCTACTATAGGAGCGGAGAGTGGAGCCAGCAAAAACTTTTTCACCAAATCATTACGACCACCAAATGTACCTGTAGAATAAACTATTTATGGTATTTTAACTGTCTATCATCTTACTTATGTTGCCTTTGGGGCTATTATATTAATTTATAATACTTTGGACAGTGTTGTTATTTTCTGAACGTAATTACGATTTGTTAATATTAATACCAATTTGCGGAATTATCTTATTTTTATATCCTATTAAATAAGGCATTTAGCAGCGATGGCGTAGTTTCCTTGCTAACGAAATGTCATAAAATAAGTTCTTAATACACGAAACCGCGCTGTAAACTCAATATTATTCGGATTATAAGTAATCAGTATTGTTGTTAAATACAATTTACAACATTAAGCGAGAAATGTTGCAGTAATTTCGTATGTGTGAATACTGACAAGCTCATCGCCTTTGCTTTAGCGAAAACAATATTTCAACTTGTACGATAAGTTTTTTTCCACTAGAACATGCTATTCTTCAAATTGAACTGTGTAGTACTTCGGAGATATTGTGTTCTGTTGGTGAAACATTAATCGTATTAAGTAGCTAATAAATCACTTTGGTGAGTTAAAACGTAATTTGTAATTGTAGATAACTTAATTTCGAGAAATACCAGCCAAATTTGCTCCTTTAAATTTATTCTACACCTGAAAATCGCGGTAATTCACCGAACTTAGTGAGTGAGCGGTAACGTTCTGGCCTCACATTCGGGAGGACGCAGTTTCGAATACCAGTCCAGCCATCCAAATTTGGATTTTTTATAGTTTCCCAGATGGCTCCTTCAAAATGCCTTGCCAGAATTCCCTCCCGTTCCTAATACCAACAGTCCTGTCCCGTCTCTAATGACCTCGACGTCGACAAGACGTAAAGCCAGAGTCTGAAAAAGCGGTAATGTGTTAATAAACTGCGTGAATCGGTATTAACGTCAAAAGTGTAGTCGATTTATGATACAAAAATATCCAAAGTGATCTGTTAGCTAACAATGTGCTAATTGTATGAACATTTCGGGTGAGAAATTTTCACAGTTTGGGGATAACATCAGTGTGCGCGGTATGATCTTCTCAGATCTGCTCGTTCAGCCAATAACGTGTCGGTGAAGACGATATTCCTGTTTCCCCTTCATATTTCTGGCTCACGGTAAACAAACACAAATGCTCAATGCAGCCGGTATTTGCTTTCGTTTACTTCCACGCAAACATTTCCGTGTTGCTGTGTTTATCTTCAGGGAAGCGAGCAGATACCCCGCGGCAGGATGTGACGCTGTACTATGCTTCACGATGCGACCCCACTGATGCTGCTTTTCGGGAAATTGGATGTGGACTGTATGAGTTAACCTGTACAGACGCGGATGGCCGACAGCTTCCTCAAGGAGGTCACAGTATGACTGCCATCGACGGAAGCTATGCTACTTATACAGGGTGTCCAGAAAAGGACTCCCTCATTTCAAAATTAAATATCTCGAAAACAAAGATCGATAGAGGAATGCAGTAAACGGTATGTTTATCGTGACAGCTGTAAGAAGTGTATTTTTTTTTTTTTTTTTATGGCTTTCGGCTGCTGAGGCCATACAGCCAGCTCAATGTGAATAAGTCATCAAGCTGTGTTTATATTCAGTATCTTGTAAGTATGGACACCACAGGACGGACAGGACATTCACACAGACATACAACACTTAACATCCATGCCCGCGGCCGGATTCCAACCGGCGACCTTCGGCACGCGGAGCTAGCACTCTAGCCCCTGCGCTACCGAGGCCGGCTAAGAAGTGTATACAGCAGTTTGAAATAATAGTTACAAAAGCTGCTAAGAGATGGCGCTGTAATCGCCATACGTAATGCCTAAATAGTGATCCGAAGCTCAGGGCGATCAGTTCCACCATTGAAACGTGAAAGGAGGTTAGCGTACCGAAGGAAGAGTTTAAAACCATGTACACCATTGAACAACGCGTTTTTCTGGTGCTAGAGTACCACAGGTTAGAAGAGAGTCCTACGGCAACACGGCGAAGTTTTCAAGCACGATTTACAGTAATGTTCCAAAAGGACCCGATGCGAAAACCATTCGTACGCTCTTCGCAAAATTTCAACGAACAGGCAGCGTAACTGATGATCTAGTGGGGCATGTTGGCCGCAAGCCAACCGCAGTTACGCCTGAAAATATCGCCACAGTGTCTGGAATTATTCAGCGAAATCCAATGTCATCCGTCCGTAGAATTGCATCGGAGACTGGTTTGAAGCGTTCCAGCACGCAGAAAATACTGCGAAAGAGCCTACACATGTTTTCATTCAAAATTCAAACGCATCAGGCCATACCCGTCGAGCTGTGCAACAAAGGGTTGCCTTTGCTACTCAGATGCTCACAATGATTGATAGTGAAGGATTTGATGTTGGCTGCATCTGGTTTACAGATGAAGCACATTTCCACCTGAATGGCTACGTGAATAAGCAGAACTGGCGATTTTGGGGTTCCGAAAAGCCATATTGGTGTAAAGCGAAACCCCTGTATTCTGCTAAAGTTACTGTGTGGGCTGCAGTATGCAGCAGAGGCATTGTTGGCCCTTTTTTCATTCGAGAAACGGTCACTGGTGCACGTTACGTTGCAATTTTGAAACAATTTATCGCCACACAGCAAGCGTTAGAGAATCGACCAGGTACTGAATGGTTTATGCAAGATGGGGCCCGAGCACATCGGACCGAACAAGTGTTTCGCTTTCTTGAGGAATACTTCGGGAATCGAGTCATTGCTTTGGGATATCCCGAATTTACTGGTGCAGTCATGGATTGGCCTCCATATTCGCCGGATGTGACTCCCTGTGACTTTTTTTTGTGGGGCACAGTGAAAGACATGGTCTACCCGAAGCATCCCGCCACGCTGGACGAGCTGGAATCGGCGATCTCTGCGGCATGTGAATCCATTTCGGTCGAGACACTACGAAATGTGATGGCGAATTTCATTCTTCGTTTGCGCCACCTCTGTAGTGCCAATGGTGAACATTTTGAAAACATTGTGATGTGATTGTTTGCAAAGATTGTTTTCATACGATTATTTCACTTATGTATGCTGATATGATCTGTACAGCGTACAGCGCCATCTGTTAGCAGCTTTTGTAACTATTATTTCACACTGCTATATACACTTCTTACAGCTGTCACAATAAACATACAGTTTACTGCATTCCTCTATCGATCTTTGTTTTCTAGATATTTAATTTTGAAATCAGGGAGTCCTTTTCTGGACACCCTGTACATCTGATGAAGACAGCAGACCTAGCTGTCGAAACGTTGTCTTTCCACTACTCAATCTAGTTGGACATCCGCGATGGTTACAGCGCGTGCATAGTCCTATTTGAAATGAAATATCATAGATTAAATTTACAGCTAAAATATTAAATTGTGATACCACTACGTTTACGAGACTGAAAAACAAACTCTCGGCATGATATATGCACAACAGCAAACTGACATTAGACCAGAAAAAGGACACTTGTAACTCTCAAACCCACCAAAGTACAACCATTGCTTCTGAACAGAATTGCCCCAGCTGGAAACAGTAAAGTAAAGTCTCTCTGTGAATGAACTGCAACTGGTCTGGTGCGTTTAGGATTCGATCGGGTTTGTGAGAAAGTCATGTAATCTAACTATTGTTGTATTCCCGAAAAAATATGTAAATTACCTGCGAAGAAAGGGCGGTGAACTAATATCCGACTCGCGTTCACTACTCTCAGTCGTTGGCAGTCTGCATCATACTCAATCGGTCGGTAACGCTATCTTAAGTCAAAATAAAATGTATACATTGTTTTTAGTAAAAGGATTATTTGTTTATACCATAATCAAGAAATAAATGCAGCAGTGATATTCACCTGACAATGTGTGTCGCTTTTCAGAACTGTTGAAACAAAAAGACATGGCATTCATGAGACAAGGTTCAAAGATTATTTTTAACATAGGAAAATTTCCTAGAAGAACTGGCATATCCAAGGTAAAAATTTCTCTATCCAGACTCACTTTTCAAAATTGATATCAATTCCGTCAAACTTGTCTTCTTACTACGTAAAAAATCGTTTGTATTATTATTCAAGTCATTGCGTTGTGTTTATAAAGGGGCACTATTAACGTTGTGGATACAGTAATTATTGACGAATAAGATTGGACCACAGCCATCAACATGCGTCCCTCGCTTACCTGCAGGTGAAACGGTCTAATAGTGTGACCGGTATTGGGACGAAGGCAATAGGACACGTACCGTGCATTGTTTATTTAACAGGTAAAAATTGTTGTGAGCAATATTTCAACAGACATTATCTCTGTCGCACGAATCTACCCTGAACTATGAAACATATGGGTTTGTCACAGAAAATTACATAATTTATGAAAATTTATTCTAAACAACCCGATGCAAGCCAAGTGCTTATCGAATATCGTAAGATATCCAAAGATACAGGGATTATACACAAAATTTGTCAATCACCAGCGTTGATTACGTAGCAGAAGGGAATAGTGTTAGTCTAACGCAACCATTCTTTTTTTTTTCGAAAAATCTGTTGTGATTACGACGTTAGTTTAACCAGCTGACCCTTTTCAGAATGCAATATATTCATAGAATCGTGGTTATACGGATAAAGTAACATGGTTGTTAAATTAGGGATGAGCGTGTATAACAAGTACGAGGTTCGTATGAAGCTATCTTTTATTAAGAGGGTACTCCCGTTTATTGCGATGGAGCAATCTAATATCAAAGGATAACAACTTTTAGTTCAGCGCCTGGCACTTAGGCAGCCTATACAACACATGTGCATGACAGTGCGGAAGGCTGAGAAGAGGCAGGAGGACAGTCGTGCCTTGCGATTTAAGGAAGTACGGAAATAATTTCATTTGATTTTTAGGCCATTCTTTGGCTTTCTTAGATCTCTCAGTTATACCTTCCTCAAGTTCTACTAACGGTTTTTCAGTTTGTCCAGGAGGTTAGCTACTGAATGTATGATAAAAGGTCCATTATCACTCAAATTAATTTACTATATACATAAGTGCCACATAAATTCTAGAAATTGTTTTCATTTCTTTCTTCCACTGTGAAGTATAGTAACCTTTACATTTTTCGTTTTTGCCGAGCTTTCTCTATTATTGTCCTCCGGTGGGTCTGCATAATTTCGTCACTGCATTCTTCTTCGAACTCTGATGTTTCGCTTCTGAGACAGGTTTTGTTAACAGATTAACGAATAGTAACAAATATTTGTGTATGGAACATCACACAGATATTAAATGTTATTAGTTAACTATCTAATTATATTTAGGCCATTCTCACTCAATTTTTTATTCTAATGGTATAAAAAAATTTATAGTAAAAAGTTTCCTATAAGTCCTGTGAGTAATTCGAGAAATGAAAAATTTAATGAAACAGCTCCATAATATGTAAGACACAAATGAAAAATTCCTGTTAGATTTAATAATAGATAATGATAACTGTTTGGGAGTATAATAAATTGAATAATAAATATTCAGCTGTGATATTTAAAATTTCTTAGTATTTATCCATCTTTGTCGTGAACTGATAGATTTTTAAGACTAACACTATTCAAACCTCTAATTTCGTTTCTTTAATTAGTGTTTCTTATGAATTTTCGGACATTTTCGACGGGAATTATTCAAAGATACAATTCTGAAATACATCTAAATAAAAATAATAGAGTTTTTGTTCATATCCATCCAACTAGCAAAACTCAGGTTTTAACATTGTATGTACTAATTATTTTGATGAAAGAGTCGGTTTTTACCCTTCTGTTCAAAAGTGGAAAACCAGGTTGAATATCGAGACGAAAGACGGACACAGAAGTCTAAAAAATCAATTTTCCCCTTGTTCATTTCAACCAGTTTAGCTTAGATTGTATTACTTCACAATGTTTAATATATATTAACATCTTTTAACCGCTCAATCCATCAAAAAAATCATCAAAGTACCAGCATGTAAAGATTAACTTCGGATTCTACCGATTAATACGTACTAAGCTAGTATATAAGATGCAGGGTTTTTATTTGCTTTCCTCCGGGAATTACAGTGCAATCCAGCGTGCTGTCAAAGCTTATATGAACAAAACAAAGGCCCGTAAAAAATAGTAACTGCGCACGAGTAGAACGTGTGCATTGAAATTTTGAAGGCGAGCGCCATTTTCATTAAGCTCCAACCGTTGATTTGTTGATTACTTGTATGTTTGTAAACACCTTGCTATTAGTGGTCTGAAAAGAGTGGCCTCCATTTTTAATGGACTATGCGTCAGCGAGTCTCAAAGTAATTAACCTGTTGAGTGTAATTATCTGCGTGGCTGCTTTTTGTTATTGTTTTACTTCAGTCTGATTTTATCAGCATTTCTATGATTTGCAGAGCTATATCAAATGTGTCACTAATATTGCGTTTGGTGTCTAAATATTTTAAATATATAAAACATAACAAACACATGGAGTCTAAAACTCATGTGTGAGGGTATGTGTATCTGTGTAAATAAGATGGCACAGGTCATCAAGGGATATGCAACGATATCAAGAAAAATGCGAAAAATTCTTTTAATGTTAGAAAGATAGTCATAACTTTAAGCAAAAAACAACTAATAAGTCTTATATAGGAACGAAGTCTTTCTCGGCGTTGAGAATGGATGTAGTCTTCTCGGGAGACTAGCCGAGTAAGTAAGAGAAGATGGCGACGGACTCTCAGATCGCCGAAATATCGTGTGGAAACATTTTACTTACTCGGCTAGTCTCCCGAGAAGACTACATCCAATATAAGTCTTGTCAATAGTTTAACTGCTAAAAATGTTAGAAGTTTACCGACAATTTAATCGAAGACATTGAGGGAGAAATGAGAGAAGCTTAAAATGAGTTGCAAGTTGGTAATTAAATAATTTTATCTGATACAATGACCTTATCGTCAATTTTCGCTGTAGCTTACTATTTTAAGTGATGAGTTCCATAGTATTTGAAAGTTTCTGTAATAATTGTATCTTCAAATCACAATTCCTGAATATTCATTATTTATTTCTAATTTTGTCCCCTCTTTACATGTTGACCTGGATGTGATGACTAACGTACAGTTTCTTTTGCCAAATCCGGAAGGTTCCAATTGAGGAGATTACAATTAACGTTACTTTTAGTGTGGAAAAGAATAAGGGACAGCTAGTTTAGACCAATTATGACTATGCATCCAGTTACCGGTAACATAGTTCAGACAAACGGTTAATGATGTTTATCCAATTTTTATTAAAAGTAACTTTGATTTTGTACGAAATCCCGTGTACTGTTATGTTACATGTACATATTTTTCACTCTCTGTAACAGCCATAAGTGATATTAATTAAATTAAAACAATTAGTTCATAAAATTTTGTCACTGTTTCTCCACTTTATATTACAAAGAAAATGTTTTATATAAGACGAATAAATTATAATAAACGTTATTAAAGGAAATATTTAAGAAAGGTCTTAATCATTATAACCCGGCTATCTTTTATTCAACCTCACCAGGAAAACCAGGTTATAACCTGCCGATGATACCTTTTATTTGTTTTGGTAGGTTGTGCATATTAAAGTAAGGAATTTAGTTCGATACGATGTTTAATAAACAAAAAAACCACACATATATACCAACAACATGAAACATTTTATCAAAAACAAGATGGTTAAGCATTCTCGCAATCTTATTACACTCCGTGCTCTTTTTTTTCTCAACGATCACACACATCTCTCTGACTATATATAATTTTCTTTGGCCGCGCCCACGGACAAAGATTATTGTCACTTAAAGTCAATACTTACAAACTAGTCTTAGCGCATATGTTACAACATCTACGTGTTATTTCTCTTTATAGGCAATAAATTGAAAACTTCAGTTTGTGGGATTAGTACTCTCCTTTTCTTGATAATGAAAGAAGAAACTGATACCAAAAAATCAGTATTATTTCAGTTCTTCTTGTTTACGAAATCGAAAGTTATATAGTACTGTGGTGAATACTGAAATGATTAACATTCATAAATGAATAAATGTACGATCTACATAAAAATTACTTCGTTTTTAGTCACCCCACAAGAAGTTACATAATACTAAATGAGAGAATGAAGTGTTAACTGAATTAAAGTGAATTCCTGGTGAACATTCGTAATAACTTTGAACAACCAGTCATGGACTACCACAAGGATCAATCCTCTCCCCGCTATTATTCAACATTTCCACCATAGACCTACATGAGCTGATACCACAACATATCCGGCTACTCCAATACGCGGACGACCTGTGCTTTTACGTGGTCGATAAGCTACTGAACAACTGCATCGCAATACTTAACCAAACTATATGAAAACTTCAGCATTGGTTAATAAGCAATGGCCTACAAATATCCGTACAAAAAACAGTAGTGACAGTATACACGAGGCACAGACAGCCCTACGGGACCGATGTGACGCTAGGACCCTACAAAGTCCCAATAAGAAAGGTGGTTAAATACCTGGGCATGTCTATAGACAGTAAGTTGGCATGGCGGGAGCAAATAAAACATATAGTGAATAAATGTGAAGCAGCTATAAACGTCATAAGAGCAGTCTGTGGTACGTCTTGGGGTTCAGATCCTACTGTTACACTGAACATGTACCGAGCCTTGGTACGCTCTCAGCTGGACTACGGATGTATCTGCTATGGATCGGCGAGTAGAAATAATCTAATTAAACTGGATAGAGTACAATACAAAGCCTTGAGGGTATGCATAGGAGCGATGAAGACGACACCAACAAATGTTCTGTTGGTGGAGACATTGGAGGCACCATTAGATTTACGAAGACGCTATTTAGCAGCAAAATTTATGCTCAAGCAAACACAGTACAGCCATACATCAATTATGGTAAACATTAGGAAAATTGCTATAGCATATCACATGGAAAGGTATTGGAAACGGAAACAGGCACCTCCTCTGGCAATGGAATACTCCAAAGTCAGAGACCTACAAAAAGAGATACGGGTGTCAGGAAAACTACCCATCTATGAAAACAGATACAAGCTTTCGCTCATAGTAGCTAAAATAAAAGACGATTCATGCCAGTATAAAAATGCCATCGATCACATCGTACAAGTTCAAGAGTTTCTGCAAGAAACGTCGCCAACGAAAGCTATATACACGGACGGAGCGAAGAACGAAATGGGGACAGGCTGCGCTTTCATAGACCCCAAAACAGGAGACTTCGGATACTACAATCTCAACCACCAAGCATCCGTAATGAGAGCTGAACTTACAGCAATCCTGGAAGCCTTAAAATATGCGGGAGGAAGTAGGGAAGATAAGATTATTATATTAACCGACTCTCGTTCAGCAGTAATGATACTGAAGAACCACATAGCCCAGCGTCACAACAACCAACTAGTCTATGATATAATGAAGGAAGTAGATAAGCTACAAAGCAGGGAGAAAGAAGTAACAATAGCATGGGTTAAAGGCCACTGTGGTATGCGAGGAAACGAAATGGCAGACAACCTAGCCAAGAAAGCTATCACGGACGGAGTAAGACGCTCACACAAGATACCTGCGTCGGACCACCTGAAGAAATTCAAAGAAGCATTGAGATCTAGATGGGAAGACGAGTGGGCACGTACAGCAGAGTACAAAGGAAGTCATTACAGGGAAATCCACCCGCATATACCTAAATCACATTGGTACAAAAAATGGAGGGTAACCAGAAAATTTTATGTAACAATTATGCTTCTGAAAGCCAACCATGGAGCCTTTAAGAAACACTTACACCGCATCGGAGCCCAAGAGACGCCTTACTGTGAGTGTGGAGAGGTGGAGGACACCAACCATCTGTTATTAGGATGCCCGATGAGAAGAGCAGCAACAGAGAAGCTCCTCAAGAAACTACGCGACCTGGGTTACGTGGGCCCAACCAGGGTCACCACACTTCTGGCCACTGAGGACGTCAGAACGTATAAAATAATATATGAATTTTTTATAACGATGGGAATTACAATATAGATATGTTTCTGAGATTATGTTGTATATTGTTCTTTCTTGTATTAATTTTAAAATGGGACAGGGAAATTGGGAAAGCATGTAATTGTATATGCTATACTGTAAATTAAAGTCTGTTTAGTATTAGTGTAATATACGAAAACATAAAAAATTTATAATGTAATTGTATATGTCATGTTAACTCTGCTTAGTATTAGTATCTGCAAATACATAATGTAAAATTGTATACATAGGATGGCTGTATGGTCATGAAACCAAAAGCCAATAAATAAAATAATAACTTTGACTATGAAAAACAGAAATTTTTATATATTAAATATATAAGGCAGAAATGACTTATTTATCGGAAAGATATTAAAAACTTAACGTTTGAAACTACTTCTATGTGACTAACTTACAGAAAGTGATTTGTTAAAAATTTCTTTGCTAGTAAATTCTTATGTCTTCCTGTCACCTACTAACAATTTTTAGTTTGTACTCATTCTGCTTCAGTCATCACTTAACGCAATAAAATGACACAAAACAAAACAATTATTTGATACAATGCTGCACAGAATGAAAAATCTTCAGAGGTGGAAAGTGACTGGATGAAAATGATGAATAATATTTCGTTACTTAGAAAACGTATTCTTAATTTTTTTTGCGTAAGAATGAAAGTTTTTTTCGCTGACTACGAAACTAATTTTGTAGCGAAAGTTACTTGTCGCGTGCAGAGGGTTGCCCTCAAAGGGCTAATTAGTTCTGAACATTTGGTTGTGAGACGGGGTTCGTTCCTTTAGGGAGTATCTGTAGATGCCATCCGCCGGGTCTGCCTTCGGGGTTTGCTCTTAAGAGGAGAGGTCTGGGCCAGACATTCGGCATATTATACGTTGCCAGCTCTCAGAAGTCCAGCGTACCGGAAACAACCTTCTTACGTGCAAGGATACGTTTCCTAGAGCTTTCAGTGCATAATTTTTTTTAACTGCTTAACGTTTCGTAACAGCGAGGTCTTTAGAGACGGGAAAGGATGGGGGGCAAGGAATGGAAAGGAATTCGGCCATGGCATTTTTGAAGGAAGCATCCCGGCATTTGTCTGGAGTGATTTGGGAAACTACGGAAAACCAAATCTGGATGCCGGGACGGGGATTCGAACCGGCGTCCTCCCGAATGCGAGCAGTGCATATTAAACTACGATAAAAGCAGGGTTTTTTTCCCTCTAAAAAGGATATATACGACCTTCATGTAAAACCAAGGACCCGTACGTGTTGAATATCTTTGGAATAGTTAATTCTAAAGCTAAATAATGTTTCAGATTAGTTACACCACGTTTTAGAGTTAATATTGGATCGAGTATCTTAGCTTTGGTAGCATATGACAACCATCTCCGACATGAGGAATAATGCATATGTTTCTTGAAATCAATAATATTATTAAACAAAAGGTAGAGTGAAAAAAAGCCTTCAGTCACTAGAATACAAATTTATTGTATTACACGATGCATTTCGGACCCTGTGGATCCATCTTCAGGTGACTGTGGTATTTACATTGGTTTAAATTTTCCTCAAGCGAGATTCGTGCCTAGTAAAGTTTGTTCCTTTGCTGAAAGGCACGAATCTCGCTTAAGGTAAATTTAAACCAATGTAAATACCATAGAAACCTGAAGATGGATCCACAGGGTCCGAAATGCATCGTGTAATACAATAAAATTTGTATTCTAGTGACTGAAGGCTGTTTTTCATTCTACCTTTTGCCTGATTAATACAGTCACGTCAATACAGTGAATTATGGTTAATATTAATAATATTATCGACTACTACATGTAATTGCAGGTAGCTACAAACACATAACAACCCGCATTAATTGCTAAATTTGAAAATAATTTATAAATGTGTGTACATTATTTGTAAAAGAAATCCACGTTTCACAATAGCTACCACCGAGCGTGGTGGGTGAGCGATTAACATTCTGGCCTTGCATTCGGGAGGACGGCGGTTCGAATCCCCGTCCGGGCATCCAGATTTGGGTTTTCCATGGTTTCACCAAATCACTCCAGGCGAATGCAGGGATGCTTCCTTCAAAAAGGTCATGGCCGAATTCCTTCCGGTTCCTTGTCCCCAGTCCCATTCCGCCTCTAATGACCTCGACGTCGACTAGGCGTAAAGCTAAAAAAAAAAAAAAAAAAAAAAATAACTACTGTGAATACGTTGTCACCTTCCTTTTCCCCACCCGAAACATACATACGCTGTCAGTCGTCTTCGCTATCAAATTACAAGACTAAAATTGCTTCGAAGAAAAATGTAATATCTAATAGAACCTCTTCAGTGTGAATAGGAAGTTGGAAGGTTTTTGTAGACGGCATCTTGTTGCTTGTAACAGAACACTATATAAGGAAGCTGCAGAGAATGTTGTATATGTTTCTGTAATTAACAACTGAACTGCATTGATCTGAAGTGTGATGGAGCGCACGCCCCGGTCTCGATTTCCCTAGTCATCTCTTAGTATTTTATTATTATTATAATCTGGTATGCTTTCAGCATTAAATTCCTTCCCCGTCTACTTTTGCGATTAACGAATTTTATTTTTAAATTCCTTCAGCGTTTTTGGTAAATTATTAATCGCTTCCTTTGGAACCTATTCGAATTCCTGACGCCCTTACCCACAAAAGAAAGTTTTCCCACTCCCTTATGCATAAAATCGAATTCCAGCTTGTGTCTATGATGATATTTTCTCCTCCAAGCACTACTCCCAATTCTTTGACCAATGTCCTTTCAAACCCCATCACCAGCTTGTACTATCTCTTCACCCTCCTCCTATCTTCCGATAACTCCAAATCCAGCTCCTTTGTCATATTGGTTACTGAGTGGTTCCTGCGGTAATTTCCACAATCAAATCTAGCCGCCTTTCTTTGCACGCCCTCCAACTTCTGTATTTGATACTCAAAATGTTGTGATTTTTATTGATATTATATTTATTGCTATTGTTACAGCTGTGCATGTCATTTATGAAGCAGAGATATTCTAGAGTTTTTAACGTAAGTTACAGAATGCTGATGTAATAATGGATTAAATGTGACATTATGCGTATTTACTCACAAAAAAACTTCTCGTGGAAGGACAGAAACAATATTTGGGCACTACAGTGACGAATTATTTATTATGACGACATCAGTTCCGAAATATTTTAACGATCTGTTGCTGAAATAACTTATTTTCGTGATACATGCGTTATAAAACGATTTATTTAGTGTGAAAATACCGGATTTAAATTATTTATGATATCAATATTACTGTTAGCAAGAATTAAATAAGCCAAACAGGAGAAAATCTAACTATTTGATGATTTTTTTTAACTATGGTTTTATGGCTTGTTGACGGCTATGGTCATTAGAGGTGGGATGGGACTGGGGACAAGGAACGGGACGGAATTCAGCCATGGTCTTTTTGAAGGAAGCATCCCGGCATTCGCCTGGAGTGATTTGGGGAAACCATGGAAATCCCCAAACCTGGATGCCCAGACGGGTATTCGAACCCACGTCCTCCCGAATGCGAGGCCAGACCGTTAACTGCTCACCCACCACGCTCTTTTTTTTTGATGATTAATAGGTTTCGAGACAATATTACCTTAAGTGCTGAGAGTGCGTCTGATCTATAAGAAGTTTTAGAAAATTTGATAGCGAGATCAGAGGAAACTTGCAATAAGAAGATTACATACTGGAGAAATCTTGTTGAAGTTTAAGAGGAGGAAAGATGAAAAGTTGGAAAGTTAAATTAGATGAAGAAAACAAAACTTTAATCTGTTTGTTCTCTATAAATCTATTGACATTGCACTCAAGATAATAGAGACAGAAACGACCGAAATAGTGTTTTATAAAAGGGTTTCCACTTTATTTTCAATGTCTTCTAGTTGATGCTCCTAATTGTAACTAGATGAAGAAAGCAAACCCTTCATCTGTTTGTTCCCTATAGAGTCTGTTGACATTGCGCTGAAGATACGCGAGGAAAAACCAAGCTCGAAAAATATTTTATAAAAGGTTGTTTCCATTTCATTTTTCATGTCTTCTAGTTGATGCTCCCAATTGTAATTAAGTTGATATTGATATCAATAAGAGCTCATTCTTACTCTGCGGTCACTGATATTTATTAACACACTCGAATTTAGAAACTGAAATATGCAGCAAACATGTAATTCTTTCTCTCGCGAAAGCACAGACTTTCTTGGTAGTATATCATAGGTTGTACTAAAGAATTTCGCTGACCATGGGAACTGATAATAAAAGTACACGTGCTTCCAACATGTGCATTAACCTCGTTATATTTCTCACGTCCGTTGAATAAATGATTTCAACATCCTTTTTTAGCATTTTACTTCATGTTAGCATCGCAAGTAATCATTAAATAAAATGCCATAGAGAAATGGTAGTGAATATTGCGATGTGTCTATGAGTGTTTCAACTATTGTTTGCTTGTTATTGTTTGTGGAAGTTTAATTTTACGGCGGAAAGAGCGAGGATTACCAGAATTTCTTTATTTATTTATAAAAAACATTAAAATCATAATCAGAAACCGTTTCACCCATAACCGAGATCATAATCCAGTTTTAGAAGTTTAACAGCGCCCCTTAACTTATTCGGTTAGTCTGTAGGCAGGCTTCACCCGTTTGGGATTTGGTAAATTCTATATTCGAAACTCGTACACTATTTCGAAGATTTTTAGTGACTAATTATGCTATAATTTTAAAAGCACATACAGTTCTTACATGGCTTTAAATCCAGCGGGTAACAAATTTCTTGCAGTTAGCTCGCGGTTGCCAATCCATAAATTTTGGAAATTTGTATTCCTTCAAATTTAGTCGCGTCAGTTTTTTTCCTATAGGTACAGTCGACAACGCTCTGCATTTTAAATGTATTTAGTTTCGTTTTGACGATGTAGAACGCTGTGACGTTTGAATTTTGTACAATTTCCCCAGAAATTTTTTTTCAGGGAAATTTTTCAACGCCAATTTTTTTCTTAGTCCGTAGTTCTTATGTTGTTGCAGTCGACATGCATTTTCGTTTGGTTTTGCTCAGATTATTGGACGATTTAGGTACTTATCGTTTCGCACGTTGAGATTAATTTAGGCAAAAATTTGAGAGAGAATCTAATTTTGTATTATATTCTAAATTACAAAGTTTATCCTCTAATTTCAATTGTTCAGTTATTATAACACGACAGAACACTGTTACCAAGTCAACAAAATTCTATCGCTGAACGTTCGGCACATACTGCAGTG
The DNA here is from genome assembly GCA_031002005.1 of Vandiemenella viatica. Classification (NCBI taxonomy): domain Eukaryota; kingdom Metazoa; phylum Arthropoda; class Insecta; order Orthoptera; family Morabidae; genus Vandiemenella; species Vandiemenella viatica. The sequence continues at coordinate 124,426,328 of JARYHS010012519.1, read as the reverse complement.
GTCAATTGAGACCTCGATACATGATGATAATAGTAATGAACGAAAGTAATGGGGAGACGGCTGAATGTTCCGATTTCTTCAGTTAGTTTACGAGTTACTACAATCTGAATGTACACCGGTTACGTAACGGTCGTTTATGCTAATTTGTGGAAGAAGCTTACAGAAAGAAGAGACAGTCTGGTACGTCATATTTTGAGACATGCTGGATTGGTTAATTTGCTGGTGGAGGAAACAGTCGAAGGTAAGAACTGTAGAGGAAGACAGATTAAAATATGTGAAGCAGATAATGGAGGACATGGGTTTTAAGGCATATGTAGAGATGAAGAAGAGGTTAGCACAAGATAGGAAGGGGTGGAGAATTGCAGCAAGTCAGTCGAGTAGAAATACTGATGACAGCAAAAAAAAAAAGCAAAAAAAAAGCTAGAACGCACCAAGACGTTTATTGTTTCACGTCAAAATTTCAGAGTAAGCTTTTTACGAGGCAGACTTTCAGCCTGCACTGAAAGTTGTCAGTTTTACCTCATGTTTGTGTTTATTTGTAAAAACGTACGATCGAAACTACTCCACTGTGCATTAATAAATTAGGGTGTATAAACGACATACATCAAGTCATCTTGCAAGTGTGAATGTATATTTTATTATGTGCATGAATTGTCATAAATACCAATAATAGTACTGTTTTCGAGCATCTTTGACAGAAAGGAATAAAAAAGGCCACAGGAGATCCAATGACAAGATGGAATTTTATACAACAACAGAGGAGTAGAACAAGAGATGAGGTATTGGAAGCAGCAAGAGCTGAGAAGAAAAAGATGTATAGTTGGACTCCAAGTTGAAGCTGCATCCAAGAAGAGAGATATAGTTTCGTTTAAAAAAAAGATGAGTTGAGTGCAGTATAATGTACGTGAGGTTGCAGAATGAATGTGTATTCAAGTGTATTCAAGTAAAACTAAAAAACATTAATATTGGTAAAAAACAATGACGAATCTCTAAAGAGAGAAAGAAAGGTGGATTATAATTTACCTTTTCAGGTAATGGAATTACTATTGATATAAAATATGATGGGATGTCGTCTAATGCATAACAGAACACGTAAAATATACTCTCTTAGCTAGGAGGATCTAAAGAAATATGTAAGAGGTAAAGTAAATTACGATACATGTAACAAGAGAAGGAATGGAATAGAAATTTATGTGTGATACCTTTATAGCCAGTAAGTAAAAGCTGAGAAAGGTAGAGGTTGGCCTTGATAGGTGGGATGTGTGAGACCCATCAGATAGATACTCGTTCACTTAGATTTCCAACCGGTAGGACGATTTGCCAGTTACAGCTATGTGAAACATCTAAGATTACTCACTCTGCTCTGATTGTATCTACACATTATCCACAAGAAAGGACAGAAGAACTGATCAATGTGAAATTCAAGTAGTTTCCATCGTCTGAAATGTATTCTGATAGTCTTGGACAGTCAAAAGTACGGGTAAATTCTCGATATGAATGCCGCTCGGAGTTTACAATAGTTTGGTCGGAGTTCATTGGGGAAGGCGAAAAGATTGCTAAAGTGCGAGGTTTTAAAATTATTAATAATAACTAAAGTTACAAATGTATGAAACTGTTTTCTACTCAAGATTGAATACAATGTCATTTATACTGAAATGAAATTCTTAAGTAATTTGTATAATACCAATGTTGTGAAAAACAGTACGTTCAAATTTCTGTTGCGTGCGCGGCTACTTTCATGTTGGGCGATTCCTTGATCTACCATTCAGATTTCTGTTTCCATGGTTTCCATAAATATCCACAGGCCAGCCCTTCCACGTACTTGTTAACAGTATAATACCGGCTGGAATTAGCCTATATTAGTGAGCAATAAAGAATGAATTCATTAAGAAATACGTAGTTTGTTAATGTGGGCCATTACTATTTTTCTGTTCTTTTCGTTTTTCCCATTCCTAATGAGCAGGCTACCAAGAGGCTAAAATATCTCAGAATACAAAGAACTGTGCCGTGTTCGCTTTGGACACGCTAGATACACGTCAACCTGCGTTGCCTCACACCTGCTACTAATACATCACTTTCGTCTCGCCCGCATACACTCGACTGTATGTCAAAGCACGCGTCTCGTGTAATGTATTATGGTCTTTGTACTCTGTGGTGCAAAGCGAATTCCCGACCAACACGTGCCATTCACTTCTTTCTAACGTGAATAGGGTTGTCGGTTCAGTTCTGAAGTCTTACATACGTTGCATACTATTCAGAAAAACAGTTTCTCTTTCTGAACATTGTTTACCTTGCATCGTAGTAAATATTTGTGCCTTACTACGCCAACTTCATTAATCTCATTTCTCCAGCAAAGCCAGTCATCTCAACGGCCTTTCAAAATACACTCTCTTTCTCGCCATCTTGATTTATTTTCTTTACACACAGTCTCTTACTTACCAGTGTTACCAACCTTTTCAATTATTATCGCATACTTGGACACTGACAACCACGTGGAGTATACTGTTTACCTCACAGTGACCTGTTGAGTCCAGTCAGTAGTCTACATTCTCTAGTTTCAGTCTGAAACGCAGTGACGGATCTACGAATTTTCTCAGCCGGGGAAAAAACTTTAAGATTACCGCCCCTCCAAACATTATTTTGTCGCCCTCATTGTCACTGACAGGGCAATACTGGAGTTAAATGAAAGGTCGCCGCACATAAATTTGCGATTTGCCGCTGCTTCATACATGATTTTGCCGCCCCCCTGAAGTTGCCGCCCGGGGCAAGTGCTCCCGTTCGACACCCCCCTTTCCTCTCCCTTCCCCGGTAGATCTGGCACTGTTGAAACGAGTGAAAGGATAGCAACAAACATTTAAAATTACTTTGTGAAAATTTTATGGGACAAATTTCTTACGATATGATATAATTAGGGTTCGGATCTTTTGGACCAAAAAAAAAATAGAGAAATATGCAGGCAAATATGACCTTAGAAACAGGTAAATATGACCCAAACATTTAAAAATATGATCAAACATTTAAATTTATCATACATGAAAACATGCTCAATTACACATAATTTATTTTATCTAGTAGTGTCGCTTTCACGTAGACAGCATAATTTACTACCATGCACTCACTGCACCATTGGGAAATTAAATTTTAAATCATTTTGTTGAAGTCACTTTAATTGCACATAATTTACAGGAAAGAACTCTTTCATCTGTACCAAAATACTCCTCTCCAAATTCCCTTACATAGCTCTGTAACTTCGCACTTTCAGAAAATTTTGTTTTTGGCATGTCGATACTCACTGGCCCACTGCAGATTTAACGCTGACCGAATATTATTTTCAAAAGTTTTTCATTTCGCACTTTCAGAAAATTTTGTTTTCGGCATGTCGATACTCACTGGCCCACTGCAGATTTAACGCTGACCGAATATTATTTTCAAAAGTTTTTCATTGTGACATTGATTGAAATTCATCGACACAGGCATACTGCTGTTGCATTGTAGACATTAAAAGGCGGGCGAAACATTAACGTTTAGAGAATGACAATAAAGACCCATTCACACTAGCGGTCAGCTCAGCTCAGCTCAGATCAAAAATCGCTATACACGTAATCCAATGGTAGCATTCACACTACGCGGTCCGCTCAGGTCAGGGCAAGGCAGCTCAAACTGAAGATCGCGCCGCCACAGATCAACAACGGTCAAGACCTGAGCTGAGCTGAGCTGACCGCTAGTGTGAACGAGCAAGTCAGGTCAGGTCAGATCAAATGGGCGGTGAACGTCTGAAAACTATGCTCGTAAGCAATAAAAAAAGAGTAATAAATAAAAAAAATAATGTTTTAACGGTATGTTATTTCTGTTTATTATAAAGTCGGCAAACTTTAACATAAATTCAAATATTATTACACATTTTAGTACTGTCAAGATACAGATCCTGTTTCCGAATTTTTTAAAAAATATTGCGAATATATTTTTATAATCAAAACCAGCGTTAACACATAAACAAAGAATATTTGTAAAGTAGGATTTCTCTCGCTCATCCTGAAATTCACTTTGTACATGGCATGAAATTTTATCATTCCGTAAATAATTGTGCAAAATACATTTTGCTAAAATTATGTTATCAATTAATCCTGCAGCAGAATTAATTTTTCTAAAATAAATTTGAAATCTTTGAGCCCAAAAATATCAAAAGCATTCCCCATCACTCGTCTCTCACCGCATATCCTGTAGTTAGCATTCATTTTTCTCTTTACCTGTTTGCGCTTGAAACTCTGGATGCACCCAGAACCATCCTCTTTTTTTAACTTGACGAATTTTTAGGCTCTTGATCCAAAATCATTGCAATTTAATTGACGTTGGGGTAGAAAACGGCATTTTTCACTATGAGCAACGGAAATGAAATGGCCTCGTCTACTACTTGATCTGGCCTGACATGACCTGAGCTGACCGCTAGTGTGAATGCTACCCTGGATTGTGAGCTGAGCTGAGCTTAGCTGAGCTGACCTGACCTCTAGTGTGAATGGGCCTTAACGCATAACTTTAACTCTTGTCTGATGAATTCTGACCTATTCAGCGAAAATTAGTTTGATTTTTCCTCCACTGTATAATTGGAGTACAGTTCACGAATAATTATCTTAATTTCTTCTCATCTCTATCTAGTAAATTCCAGGTGCTTTTAAAAAAATTGGTAGATTTTTCGTCAAAATATGACCATAAATACTATCGTAATATGACCAAAACTAGGAAAATGGCCCAAATATACAATTATATGCTATATAAAATACATCTAAATACAATCAGAAACGTTCAATAAGTGTTTAATTCAGCATTACAGCACAAAAAGAAGGAAGGAAAAAAATATGACTTGTCATAAAGATCCGAACCGTAGTTATAATAAATCATTGTGATTCACCAAGGCGCTACCACACTGAATTGGGAAGGTACTTGTGACGTCTACCTTGGGGACGGTTATATTTGGGTCACACTGTTTTATCATTAACAAAATTATCAACTTGGAATATCAAAAGTCATACTTAATCTTCAGCTTATCACATGAAATATTATTGTAATGAATAGGAAAACTGAAAATTGGGTGTACAATTTATTATTGTGAAATTAGGCAAACATGAATTTTGTTTTTATTCTGAGGTTAACAATTACATATCATTGAATATCAAACAGCTAGAGCAAAATTTCAGGGTCATTACTGGGTGGAACGATTGCATGAGTTTCCGTCCGGGTCGTAGCTTTTACCATTGTTCACAGCCCAGGTCAGCGACCAGGCAAGACCAGCGCCACATGGGGTCGTCCAGCTTTCTCGACCGCACCGCGTGTCCCCAGCTCCGGCGTCTTTGAAGGTCACTTCGGCTGTACTAGATGAAGACCTGAACCAGAGTGTTTCGTCGTCCGTTCTGTCTCCTCCGAGCAAGACTCTGTACTTCTCGTAATGCGATGTCGCGTCCGGCTCTTGGCGAATCACCGCAATCCGCGCCAAAGGACCAGCACCACATTGGCCCCAGAACAGACAAGAAAAAACACCAACACGGCAATAAATTGAGGCGGCTTCTCTATTGGCTGGATCGTCTTCCCCTACTCTCATAAAGCACTTTACTAGGAAACGTCACTAAGGTTTATTTTTGCTAGTCTGTACCAGTTTTCGGCGGGAACTTTCCGAAACGTGCGAAAATAGAAAGCGGGTCTCAGTTATTTATGGGGGTTATAAATCCGCTTAAAGTTGAGTAGGACGTTGTCAGCACCTCCCAAGGTGCGTGTAAATCTGGGCGCTTTAGTTCCGTCACGTTTCTGTTCGTTGACACGACGCATCGGCAATATTCACACATACCGTGGGATCACTTAGTGCCTAATGGCACTGTACTTTTTAATTCATTACATACTGTACAACGGGCAGGATTCCGTCTCTGCCTTCCCTGAAATGAATTCTGTTAAGTATTGCTAAATGTGTTCAACTTCCTTCTCTGTCATAGGTTTGCGGGATTTGCTTATGAGGAATCGAGTTTTATTTCTTGCGCGGAAAGTGACAATAATAAAGAGGCAGCACTGTTTACGTCTGTTATTAGTTTTGCCTCACAACAAGCATAGTGGGATTAGACTTTTATTTTATGAACAACTGTTTTCAGAATCTTCTCTCGAACAGCTCACATAAAGCACGGCAGCAGACAAGCAGAGCATCATCTTAAACATCGCCGCCCCTCTCCTTTTGAACCGGTGGCTCTTGCAGCGCGAGACATAGGCTTTAATTATAACGCTGTCGTGGCCTGGAGGCAGAAATCTAATCCTGCTGTCGTTGAAGCCTTCCCCTCCCAGGCCTTGTGCGTGTGTCAGCTTCACAGCGCGGTAACATTAAACTTTACTTCACTTGATAATAGTCACAATACTACTGATACCGCCTCCGCCTAACACGTGCGTACTTCACGACATACCGAGCATGACTCTGCTTATACTGACTGTGGAATTCTGCAATACAAACAAATTAAAATAAATAGTGGTAAGCAAGTACTGAATGACCATATAAATCTAAAACCAAACGCTATTCGAACTATGAAACAAACACTAATCCGACAGAAAGAAAAGTACAATAACCACAAAAATAAATAAATAATTAAAATATATACACCATATTTCTCAGTTTCACAAATAACTTGCTTCTACAACATTTCCTTTAAGAAGATATACGAAACAGCTAATCTGTAAACAAAACGTTGTTGTGTTTTATTTATTTTCATCATCTGTTATCATTCTCGAGTTATTACCTACAAGTATATTATATTTTTAGATCCTAAAAACTTCTCTTTGGAGTAAAGCTGCTGAAATGTTATAGAAATTAAAAGATACTTTCAACGCCAGAACAGTATTTTTACGAAGTGGAAGGCTTGTATCATAGCAGATTTGAGAGGGGAATATTAAGAGAAAGGACAGGACAGGGAAGAACTAATAAAGAAAGTAATTAACAGTGTGTTTCAGTTGAGGGATAATCAGATTGTCGTTTGTATGACAAAATTGGCGAACTGTCTGAACGCCGACACTTGTAGCTTCACTACGAATAAGTAAAAGGCTCACAAAGTGATAGCAAAATGAAGAGAGAGGAATAAAATATTACGCAATTTCTCTGTTGATTGGGTATAAGTACATTTGCCATAGTGGTTATAACCCGGCTATATTATTTTCAACCTCACCAGGAAAGCCAGGTTATAACCTGCCGATGATGCCTTTTATTTGTTTTGGTAGGTTGTGCATATTAATGTAAGGCATTTAGTTGGATATGATGTTTAATAAACAAAAAAACAAAAAACATACATATACACCAACAACATGAAACGTTTTATCAAAACCAGATAGTTAAACACATTCGCAATCTTAATACAATCCGTGCTCTTTCTTCTTTTTTCAGCGAACACACACATCTCTCTCTTACTATATATAATTTTCTTTGGCCGCGCCCGCGGACCAAAGATTATTGTCACTTAAAGTTAATACTTACAAACTAGTCTTAGCGTATATGTTACATGGTGTCTAATTAATTACCTAATCGCTTCGCTTCGTAGTTGTTTACCCCGACACATTTCTTGTCACCGAATCCGTGAAGAACTTACGAACTACTTTTGCTAATTCTGCTTGTAGTATTCTCCATTTGGTGGTACAGTAATTTATTATTTGCTTACATAGTGATAAGAATACCGTGAAAATCCCGCTGAAACTCGTTTATTACCACCATAAATCCTTAAGTTACGACCAAGCTTGGTGGATGAGCGGTAACGATCTGGCCTCACATTCGGGAGGACGCGGATTCGAATCCCCGTCCGGGCATCCAGGTTTGGGGTTTTCCATAGTTTCCCTAAAGCCCTCCAGATGAATTCCGGGATGCTTCCTTCAAAAGCCCAAGGCTGAATTACTTCCCGTTCCTTGTCACCAGTCCTATTTCACTTCTAATGACCTCGACGTCGACGAGGCGTGAAGCCATAAGCACAAAAAAAAGTTACGTATCATACACTGCTAAATTAAAACGCTGCAAACAAGGGAAGAGCAGACGACTAATTATAGACGATATTAATAATTCCATATGAACTAAACAGATTTTTTGAACTCGTTTGTTGCTTCTGCTGTGGATAGAGCACGATAAGCAAGGTAGATCAGAAGGTATCGCAAGATTAAAATAGACCAATTATATTATTCTTGCCATTCAGTATTCTAGAATTTTACATAATGCTGAAAATACCTGGGATTTGCGATACAGATATTATTTCTTGTCTTATAGCATATGAACACAGAAATAATTATAAAATTCACTTGAAACTACGCGGAAAGTAATCATTCATAAAACAGGCTATACACATTTTATAACAGTAATCTGAAAGGTAAAGAAATATAAAAAAAGCACGACATCTATAAAATCTATTTGTGACATCTGGCAACTAGGCTTGTCAACTTTTTAGATTTCATGACCCGACAAATGTCGAATTTTCATGTATCCACGACTGGGCAATCTGACATTTTGCAGCGGTGGTGGTTGGAGGGGGGGGGGGGGCAGTAAATGTTACAAAAGTAAAATTTATAGGGCAATTCTTTTTTTATTTTTGCAAATAATTCTTATGACATTAACAAATACTTCTGCGGAAGAAACCGTTATTTCACTGCCTTTCTGCGATCAAATTTCACACTGCAAGTAATTTTACATATTTTACAACATGCAGTGCAATCGTTTTCCTTATGCAGCCAAGCTTTAAATCCTGCATTTACCTAGTCTCTGGAGCGACAACAACGTTTATTTCCTTCGGTAACTCACTCATTATTTATTAGTAACGTACAAATGAATAACACTGTTCATTTAATTCTCCGCGAGCAAAACGAGTTCGACGTTCCGTCTTCGCCTAATAATCCACGATAATCGGATATGCGACTAACTGTCGTAAACGTTTGAACACAGAGAGAAACAGTTGAATTACGTTTATCGAATCGAGGAGTAAGGAGGGAGACGCTGCGACCTTGTTTACTTCCTACACTTCTGAGAAACCATCTACCCGTAATTTTTAAAATTTCTTAATAACTGGACATATTGTGTCCGGTCGCATGTAGTGAACCGGACACGGACAAATCGCTTTAGAACCTGACAGTCCGGCCGAAAACCATGGAGGAAGGAATCCTTCCTCCATGCCGAAAACCGGACAGTTGGCAACACTATTACCAACTTGAGTTAAATTACTTGAAATAACATTTAAATAGTTTAGAGGCACTGTTATTTTAGGATTTACTTCGCAGAAAAATAAATACTACAGTAGCCAATATTGACATGCTTAGTTACTATTGAATGACTTTATTATTTAATTTACTCTACAAAATATCTAATTTCTCTGTCTTTGGAAGATGATTGAGAAAGTAGTAATTCATGTTCGCTGTGACAAGCGAAAGCTAATGAATGGACGGATGGTTCTTTCCTGATAATCAACGTAATGCAATAATTAACGATGCTATTTAAACGTGTATCAGTTCAATGCGTTCATGAATGAGTTGTTTAGTTTATAAATTATTATTCAATTTTTAATTTTTACGATGAATAAATAAAAGGCAGTTGCGCTGGCATCATTGAATAATTAATTTCGTGATTAACCGTAGCGAGAAACGGCTTTCAACAACACTGTATGCATACTCATTGACCTTTAATCAACTAATGTTACTCTCATTATTTATAGAGCACTTTGTTAGACAGTTTTCATCTGGAATCAAACACTTCTGGAGGGCGTTGTCTGAAAATTCTGGTACATTACTGCCATGAAACATAGTGTTTCATAAAAAAATACGATTATTTCTTTTCATAAACAAATGTTAGTCTATTACAATAGTCTGGATTTTTTTTAACAGCATGGGAATTCTACAAAAATTAAAAACTAATCAGATCACACTGTACGTAAACAATCATTTTCTTTTCGCATCATTATACTACTTACCTAAGTGCAAAATCGTGATAAGTCAAGTTTTGAAGTAGCATTCTCAGTTCTTCAACTATATTTTTATTCCTGTAGTATCAGTGCGGCACTGGATGATGTATATTTATTCCTTGCAGTCGCGAATATTTCCTTAGCAACTGTGTTAAACGAAGTTCTTATATTTTTGAACACTGAGATTCTTATGAGGTAGTGTCTTCTTTCAATCTCCACTTCTCTTTTGACGGCAAAATGTAAAAAAAAAAAAAAAAAATGTACATCTGGCAGTACCATTGTTCATACGAAATACTCTCTTTCTGGTTTTGTCATCTCTGCTAACAAACTTCTAACTATTTATTTACTCTTTTTTTTTTTTTTTTTTTTTTTTTTTTTTTTTTTTTTTTTTTTTTTTTTTTTTTTTTTTTTTTTTTTCAACGAAATATTCCTTATATAATTGACCATCCTGGCATCGAGTACAAACCTATGGTTTATACGTTCTAGATACTTCTGCAAAATAGTTTTTTAGTGCAGATTCTATTCTGAAGGAAACGTCATCTCACAGACTTGTATGCATGTTCGTTTGGGCCAACTAGGACCACGTTAAGCATTTGTTTAGCTTGAATTTTGCTGTAGATGTGGACACATCGCATTACAACTAGAGGGGACCTACAGTTTAATGTGGAATCGGAACCACGGAACGTCCTGGGGTAGCTCATATTATCTAACACAAATCTCAAAGTTTCTGCGTCTACCGGGATTCGAACCCGTGACCGGAGCAGTGACCGTTTTAAAAATAAATAAATAAAAGGAAGCATTTTAACCACTGAACTACCAGATCGCTCTGGATTCACATCAAATTGGCTCCCAACCGTCTCTTCGAATATACGACGATTCACAGATGTTACATCTCTTCAAATACGGTACCATGGAGAAGCGCAGTAGCTTTGGATACTTGCAAGCTATAAAAGATCTTTGACAAAGATCTTTTAGTGTGCAATGTATCATCTTTTACAAAAGATCTCTTTTATAAAATTTGTTTTATAAAAGTTAATAAGTTGGTCTTACATTTTAACAAAGCTTTCATCTTGTTAAAATAAATAGAGAAAATGGCGCACGTGAAATTAAGAAAGTTTGAGTGGACAGTTGAAACCACGAGATTACTTATTTCTGAATATGAACAAAATGAAATACTGTTCAACAAAAAACATGTAGATTATAAAAACAGAAATAAAACGTTCAATACCTACTCGAAGATAGCGGAGCTAATTTCTTCGATAAAACAAGGCTGTACTGTCGACGATGTAAAGAAGAAAATTAACGGTTTAAGAAGCCAGTACTTAACAGAAAAAAAGAAGGTAAGCAAAACTGTTGCTTTAAAAGTAATTTTATTTAAAAATGTAACATAGTTTTGCATCATAACATTTCCCATTAAGATGTAACACAACCTTACGTAGCAAACTAAACATATATGTAAATTGGTGTATCCAAAGTGATGAGTTATTGTTTATGTTGTTTCAGGTAATGACTAGTATGAAAAGTGGCTCACCAGCTGGAGATGTTTATACACCTAAAGTTTATTGGTTCCCATTATTAAAATTTTTAGATTCGTCAACGGATGCAGACGAATCCCAACGTAACACTGACGTCTATTCGCAGAGTGACACATACGATGGTCCAGCTATTGATGTAAGTTATTTTCCACTTGCTTGCTTTAAGAAATGTATTTATCTTGCCAGGGCACTTTCCCTGATCCATTATATTCCCTTTTAAATATATCTCTAATTTCTTTCTATACAATGACAATTTTGACCGACATGAATTTGTGTGGCAAATGTATGTATCTCTTCTATTTCCTCATTACCGTGTGATATTGTGTACTGATACTGGCCTTCTGTAATAGATGTAATTCTAGTCTTGTATAAAAGTACTTTCTCGTTTCAACTAATAAATAATGAAGAGTGGATGTTACAAGAGTTGATTCTTAGGAGAAAGATTAATAGTTTTTAAGAGAACACGAAATTGACTTTCTAAAATTCCAAAGCTGCTTTCAACTATCCGTCTTCCTATTGATAATCTGTAATAGAACACTTCCTCTTCCTTTGTAGTGGTCTTAAATGGATATGGTTTCATGACATTGTAGTTCAGTGAAATTGCAACTAGTACAACTAATGGAGCTACAGTGTCCGCATGTGGAAGTTTCTTACCATCTTGTATATTAAGTAACGACCTGTTAACCAAACACTTAATTAGTGCACTTTTTGTACATACTCCTGCATCACCAGTTCGGCCATTTGTTCCGATGTCTACACACAGAAATTTGGAATTAACATTTACAAGAGCAAGTATTATATTGCTTTTGTACACCTTCTAGTTAAAAAAACGGGGGCCACCAAATTGTGGACATCTGATGCGTATATGTTTACCATCCGGTAGCTTATGTGGTATTAAACACATTCCATTGTGTTCCATTTGCTATCTTTGCCATTCCTCTGCAGTTTTAGGCACCTGTAAACCAACAGACATCATAAGTAAGTAACATAAAAAGTAATATATTCTTTGTTTCAGATTATTCCATCAATTGAAATTGAAGAAATTTGCGATGAGAGTACTGAATGTAACGCATCGCAACATTCGAAAAAACAAAAAAGAATTGGACTGCACGATTCTTTGCTGGTGCAGGTTGCAGAAACAATGCCTGAGATGTCGGCATTGACAAAAGGAAACAAATCTTCCAAAGAAAAGGAAGACTCATTCGATACCTTTGGAAAATTTATAGTCAGTGAGCTAAGAGGTATCCACGAAGCCACTAAAAACCCAAATTTAGTCAGGCAAGCAAAGAAAAAAATTCAGAAGGTCTTGATGGATACCTGGGACAGTATTGATTTGGAGTCTTCGCAATCAACCACACAAACAAGTCAATGTCCCTCCACATCCGAATGACTCAAGTTTCATTTGGCAAGTCTGCCATTTTAAATAGTGCCTTAATAACTGTAGGTGTTATGGACATTGATTGCAAAGATATTTTGATAATGTATGTGAAGTAATGTATTATGATGTAAAGTGTTTATAGGTTATTGTTAAGGTTAAAAAACATATTTTTGTATTAAGTGTTGTATTTAATTTAATTTTTACTGACAGGGTAATATAAAAATATATTATGTCCTATTGTATCATAGCGTTATGTATCATTGGTAGATTACTATAAAAATTTTTGTCTTGTGTTATTGTATTATAATGTAATGCTTTAGTGAGAAATTATTTTAAAAATAATAAAAATTCATATTAAAAATTTATTTACCTTCGAATAAATTTCTATCAATGTTTTGTATATACCCTCACATTTCTGAAATAATAGCAGAGAAGGTGCACTGAGGTATACAGCTGATGTACTGTAGACTTAAGTAGCTTCCACCTGTTGCTAAAAATCTCAGAGTAATCGTAAGACAATGTTCAGCACTTATTGAGTTTCTTAAATAAGTGCTCTGTTTGGAAATTAAACCAGACAGTTTTAATATAGGGGAGAGTAGGGATACTTGCGCAACTTTTCAGAAAACGTATTTGTATCTAGCAATTTTTGAAGTTTTTAACTATTTGTATTTGAATAGTTAATATCCCACATAGCTGGAACGCTCTTATTACTTGCAGCAGCAAATTATAAGCTAATTTACTTACATCTTTGTGAAAAACAATAGCGAAGTTAGGAAGCTTTCACAAGCTAGTCTGTAAGTATGTTTTCTTCCCGACTAGTTAAAATTTGTCTCTCTCTCGTTGAGGTTTTTTTTTTTTTTTTTTTTTTTTTTTTTTTTTTTTTTTTTTTTTTTTTTTTTTTTAAATCGGCTCATAACAAATATTCATATCCTGGCGTGAGTGATATTTGACTATGTTGACTATGTACTTTGAAAGCATTGTTTTCTCTATGTTATACTTTTTTGACTACTGCATTGAGTGTTGTACTTCTCTCAGCTACTCCACTGTACGCTTCCTGCATTACTTTTGTGGCCACTGTGTGTTTTTGCACCGTCCTTCCTTCCTCTTGGCATTTTTAAAATAAAAAACCAATTTTTCTAATTTAATAAATATATTTTTACAAGTAGGCCTATCTTTCTTAATGATATAAGTAATGGGCTATATTACCTGTAGTTTAATCAAATTACGTAGAAAATAAATCAAAAGAAAACTATAAAACTGTTGCTATTTTTAGTACAGGGTTACTCGAGACATGTCTCATTTTAGGCAAGGATATTAAAGTGAATCTTAGATGATGGGCTATATGCAAGATATTTCAGATGAATTGAACACAGGAGGCCAAGTTGCTAGCGTGGCGCTAGATGTTTATAAGGCATCTGATAAAGTGAGCCATAAAATGGTTTTAAATCAACTGAAAACTATTCGATTGGATGATAAATTTACTTGCTAGATTGAGGAATTCTTAATGACCAGAAAGCAAAGGGTTAGAGCAGGAAAAACATTATCGAAAGAGGTGGAAGTAAATATGGGAGTGGCAGAGGGTGGTGTATTGGGACCGTTGCTGTTCATTCATCTAATGAATGAGTGTGTTGATGGTTTACACCAAAAATTTAGATTGTTTGCAGACAATGGTATACAATAGGATCAGACCACGAGAAGATTGTGAACAGCTGCAGGGTAACCTGGATAGAATATCTAAATGGGTAGGTAAGCATGGAATACCAAGAAGAGTCTGCTTATTAGGTACAAAGAAAAAAAACTAAATATTTTTTATGATTATAGGGTGGGGTCAGAATTGCTTGTTGAAGGCTTGAAGTGTAAATATCTTGGCATAAAGTTTGATAATAAACTCAAATAAGCAGGTAGTAGGAAAAGGTTATAAAATTTTACATTTACTGCAAAAGGTGCAATTAAAATTAAATTTAATAAATATATATATATTTTTTTTACGCCTCGTCGACGGTTAAGGTCATTAGAGGCGGGATGGAACTGGGACAAGGAACGGGAAGGAATTAGGCCAAGGCCTTTTTGAAGGAAGCATCCCGGCATTCGCCTGGAGTGATTTGGGGAAACCATGGAAAACCCAAATCAGGATGCCCGGACGGGGATTCGAACCCACGTCCTCCTGAATGCGAGGCCAGAACGTTAACCGTTCACCCACCACCAGTGCTGGATTTCCCATTAGGCTGTATAGGTTCCAGCCTAGGGGCGGCAGCGTTTTAGGGGCGGCAAATTCCCTAGGGTGCCCGCTTTAGTAAGCCGTCAAATTTGTGTGTGGTTATAAACATAATAGAAAAACGTCAACTAAAAATTTTCATTTGGTGATATCTCATAGTGAAGTGACAAACTCGGAACAATTAATAGAAAAGAAAAATAGTAAAATACGTTTACTATCAATTTTCGTTTAGGTAAGTGGTGACAGTGACAATTAGCTAAATTATTAATTTAATTCTTCATTAGCTTCCTGACTTTCTATCTTGTACAACGCAGTCTGTAGCCCGTCGTATAATTCCGAAGGAAGACTCTATAGACAGAGGTAAGTTTCTGCTGACTGACTTACATTTCTTGATTTCTATAATAAAAATACTTAAGTATGTCTAAGATTTCATTAATTGTGTTTCTGGATGTTGAAAGTCCCCGAGAGCTCGAAAGTCCTAATTTTATTGAAAAAATAATTAAAAAGTCAATTAGTTTTGAAACTTAACTCGTCATTTGTCAGCTAATAATGAATTAAAATCTTTGAAATTTTTAAGGAACATGCATTGAACTATGCCGAAACCGAGCTAGAAAGAAGGCGAAATGCATATCTCAACTTCCAAGTAAAATTTTCGTGTTTGACTAGAATGAGTGAATTTTCAACACAAAATGTCACAAGAAAAGCTCTGTCTCCCGTGCAACATTATTCTAATGATTTAGAGGACGATCTGGTTCAGGAATGTATACATTCTCACAGTCACGTTTCATCTGATAAGATTGCAGATAAACCTCAGTCAAATTCGTTACTTGATCTCTCCAGATTTTTGAGGAAGCAATCTCTGTGTAACATTTACCCGAACTTGGATATATCGTAGCTCTCCGCATAGCACTTTGCACTCCCGCTTAAAACGAGTGAAGAATTACCAGAAGTCTTCATTGTCTCAAGAAAAAAACTTAACTCTTTGGCTCTTTTGTATATAGAAGCTGAGATAATGAACACCATAAACTATGATGATCTTATAGATGACTTCGCCAATCAAAAATCCCGTAGAAAACTATAATTATGTATTACAATTCATTATTTGTTTGTATTCTTGTTTCATAATAAACATTCATTTTTCTTGTTTCAATTTTGTGACTAAATCTGAATACTTTCAAGTAATGAAGTCACTCTTAATCTATATCCATTCACATATACATATAATCATTTGCTACCTAATAAAGGTAATACAAATTAGTGATTAGTATAAGTATGAAGGAGAAAAGGCCGGCACAAAATTATCAGCCTACACTAAAAAAAAAAGTTTAGATCCGGCCCTGCCCACCACGCTCGGTAATTTAATTAAAGATGGTGAGAGGATGCACCAGAGAAGTTAGGGATTGGGGTTACAAAACTTTGATCAGACCATTGGTTGAATATTGTGGTGTGGTTTGGGATGCACATTTTTGGTATCTAAAACAAGAGATGGAGAGCGTGCAAAGAAGAGCAGCTGGATTGTTTTGTGGAAATTATCGCAGGACGCAGTCAGTATTTGATATGATAAAGGAGCTGGATACGGAGTCATTGGAGGATAGGAGGAGGGTGAAGGAGGTGAATGTCCAAGGCATATGCAGGTGATGAAGCTTGGAGGGATAATGGTCGAAGAATTCGGAATAATGCATGGAAGGGGCACTCTATTTCATGCATAATGGAGTGGGAACGTTTCCTTTAGTGGGTAAGGTGACATAGATTGGAACAAATTACCAAGCGAAGTGTTGAATAATTTACCAAAAATGCCGAGGAATATAAGATTAAAATTTGTAATAATAATATTTAATAAAATTGCGATGGAGCGCAAGCTCCAGTGGCAATTTCCCTACACACCCATCTTCTCCCTTTCCTGCACCCATCTACATTTGCACTCTGCAAATTTTAACATTAAATTCTTTCAACGTTTTTGGTAAATTATTTATCATTTCTCTTGGTAACTTATTCCAATCCCTGACATCTATCGCAAAAGTAGATGGGCGAAGAATTTTACACTCAAATTATGCAAGATAATAGAAAGGGTAATTAAATGTTTAAGGGAATTTCTTCCTAAGCTTTTGGTTGCATGAAATATGAAATAACTGCTACAAAGATTCACTTTCGACTTTTTTTATTTTCCCTTGTGCTCTATAATAAGATTACACACAGAATAGGCATCAGTTCGACCAAAGATACTAAACACAATCATACAACTAATCCAGCGATTCTAACTCTCAATTAACTTGCAACTCTGCTCAACTTACTAACTCGTCTCTGTCGATTGTTTATATAGACGCTACAGAAAGATCCAGAATAATTCAAAGACTTCCGACCGACGTTTTTCAAATTCTAGAAATACTTTAAAAAATTAAATCCATACAAAAATAATTACAAATTGTACAAAATCACTCACAATTATTAGTAAACATCTTGAAATGAAGCTTAATACTGTTTAATACTTAATACACACAAAATTATCAACATACACCTGTCCCAACCAGCGGAAATTGTTCTCCAAACATCCTAGCTCACATCAATACTTACAATTACAAACTTTTAATTAATGTTTCATACATAGTACTGTCGTTGAACACTTTACACAGCGTTTACATAGTTTCTCTCCAAAACAATGTTTATTTACATGATAAATACTTGTATACACAAATTCACAATTAATCACAAGAAAATTATACAAATCCCCAATTAATCAACCCCCATCTTGTTATAAATAATTCTTTAAATAACATTTCATACAAGATCTAGGTCTGAGGGCTGTTATGGTGTGCTCCATCGCAATTAAATTAAATTATTAATAATAACATTCCTAGGTTTTCTGTCTCAAGTGTCCCCACACATACCAATAACATTTTTTATTCGACCTGTATGCAAAAGATTTTAGTCTGTTAGTACCAAATAAGAACTAATATAGTAGGTTTTCTAGCAATAACATTGGGTTAGTGACGAGTAGTTGAAGAAAAATAATTGTGAACTCATATACCTAAATATTTATTTGTGACCACAAAAAATTAAAATCCAGAAAATCTGTAAGTGAACGTCTAGCCAGCAGGTTTCTTCTGACTAGCTGATGCATGGATCAAGTTTTAACAGGGTTATTGGATTGAGAAGCCAATTGAAAAAAAACTGATGGAAAGTAAAAATATTGCTTTAAATGTAATTTTATTTTAAAAATAATGTTACATAGCTTTGAATCATAACATTTTCCATTAAGATGTTACATAACCTATCATAGAAAAATGAACATACGTATAAATTGGTATAAACCAATTGATGAGTTATCATTTATGTTGTTTCAGATAGTGAATAGCATGAAAAGTTGATCACCAACCGGAGATGTATATACGTTAAGAAATGTATTTATCTTACCTGGGCACTTTTCCTGGTCCATTATAGTTTTCTTTTAAATATCTTGCTAATTTCTTTACCATGACGATTTTAACCAACATGGATTTGTGTGGCAAGTGGATGCATTTCTACCATTTCTTCGTTACCGTGTGATATTGTGTACTGATTCTCGCCTTCTATGATGAATGTTATTCCTGTCTTGTGTAAAAATGCTTTCTCTTCTCAACTAATAAATTATGAAGAGTGCATGCTGCTAGAGTCATTAGTGTAACTTTTTCAGGAGAACGATTAATAGTTGTTAAGAGAATACGAAATCGACTTGCTAAAATTCCAAAGCTGCTTTCAACCATCCGTCATCCTCTTGATAATCTGTAATTGAACACTTTTGTAGTGGTCTTAAATGGATATGGTTTCATGACATTGCAGCTCAGTACAACTAACGGAGCTACAGTGTCAGTATGTGGAAGTTTCTTACCTTTCGGTATATTCAGTATTGATCTGTCAATCAAACACTTCCTTACCATACTTTTTGCGTATACTCCAGCATCAACAGTTCGCCCATTTATTCCAATATCTACATATTTGTAGTTAGGATCTGTAAGAGCAAGTATTATAATGCTGTTGTACACCTCGTAATTGAAAAAAAATGGTAGCCACCAATTTCTGGACATTTGATGCGTATATGTTTATCATCTATGGTTCCAATGGTATTATATACGTTCCATTGTGTTTAAAAATCATTTTCTATCTGTTCCCATTCCTTTACAATTGTAGGTACCTGTAATCCAACAGACTTCATAAGTAGATAAACATATTAAGAAATATATTATTTGTTTCAGATTACTCTATCTATTGAGATTGAAGAAGTACATGATAAGAAATTATTGTTAAAATTATACAAATGTATTTTTATTACAATTTATTGTTTTATTGATAGGTTATTATAAAAATGTGTTATTGTATTATGTTATTGTATTATAATGTATCATTGATAGGTTATTATAAAAATAAATTTTTATATTATAATGTAATGTTTTAGTGACAAGTTATTGTAAAAATTATAAAAATGCACATTTAAAAAATTTATTTACATTCAGAAAGTTGTCTTTCAATGTTTTCTATGTTCTGGAATAATTGCAGAGAGAGTGCACTGAGATATAAGGGCATCGTTCTGCAAATTGGTGTAGCTTTCGCCTGTTGCTGAAATCACAGAGTAACTATCAGACGATGTTCCGGGTGTATGAGGTCTCTTAATTGGGTGTTCTGTTTCGAAATTAAACCTGACACTTTTGAAAGTACAAATTGAAATGTATTCTCATACATGCCTAAATAATTTTTGTAATGTGTACTTTCTTCACATTGCAGCTCTTTCACTAAATTCTGATGAATGCCTTTCTTATGTTTCTAGCAATCCTCTGGCTAACCCAAACATGTTTACTTCTCTTCTCTTTCCTTTTCTTCAATAAAATACATATTGTGAGAGCTGCACTTTCTACGGCTGCATAAGAATACATGTTTACTTCATCCATTTCAGAGAACTATGATGAAAAATTTTATTTAGGGTATTGGTCTTGATAAAATATCGTAATATATCTTTGATAAAATAAATATGATAAAATCTTCTATAAAAAATCTTTTACAGTGTAATGCCGGACTAAGGGAAGGGAATGGTTGTGTGCCAACTATCAATGCATTAATTTGTTAGGTAAATGCGTTGTCCTTATGCTGAAGGGAACTAATCAAGCAGTATAATTACGATAAACCGTAGTGAAAATTGCCTGTACTCAGACTTCACCAGCATTTGGAACCAGTGGTATCGTTACCACTTCGAGTTCTCACCGCTTTCAGGAAAACTACTATTTTCAAATATGTGCTGCAAGAATTTAGGAATTTTCTGTTAAAATAGTTGTTGATGTAATATGGAAATAAACAAATACGCAGATAGTCATTAACATAAAGCCCAAACTAAAATTTACCAGTTTAAGGTTCAACTATTCAAAATTTAGCAACTTGCACAATGTTATCTCTGGTATTAAGGAAGTCTTTCAAAGCGCAGTTTGCCGGCCAATTATGCAGGTGCTGCGGAAGTCAGTTCTGCTCCACATCTACCTAAGGTTGATCGCTGCCTAAGATAGTTCCATCTAGCGAAATAATGCAAGAACTTTTACTTCCTCTCGTCTTTTAGATATAAGGATAATATTGATTCGTCGCCGTAGGTGACCGGAATTTCGGTCTTTGGTTTGACATTAAGAGCTTCGTCTATTTTGGGCCTTTTGTGTCTGCGAGAGCCCTGCCGCACCGTTGGGCAAGTGTGACATCACAAATAGCCAGGAATTAGTGACGTCAGTGGCGAGTTGTGACGTGTTTGCAGGCCAAACACAGTCGAGACATCGATTATCGATGTGGACTCGGCAAATGCGAGTGTGGCGGAACGGGTAAGGACCGAAACAAGCTGTTGTAAAACCTCATCGATCGCACTCTTATTGTAGTTCCATCCTGCTTTCAAATATATCCACAACGATTAAAGTAGATATTGTTTCAGAATTTGGTTATAACATAAATAAAAGCGAAAGACACGACGCGAATAACAGTAATAAAATTTTAAAACAATAGAAGTTGAAAATTTCTGTTATGTAGGAATTTCAACTACAGCTGATAGCCAAATAAGGATGACGTCAGTAGCAAATTTTACGAGAATGATCTAGTTCTCTAGTCGCTCATTATGATTTGAGAAATATTTTATAAGCAAATGCTGACTCAGGCATTGCAAAATTTTCTGTATAGATCACGATCTGGTTTTTTGAGAATACAAGTTGAAATGGACTGGATGCATCAAAAGTGTTTTAAAAATATGTTTCGTTAAAGTATCAAATGAAGATATCATAAAAACGACGTGGTAAGATAAAACTTTAAAAAATGGAAACTTTTAAGTAAGAGAGAGGTCGGTTTTAATCAAAATATGTTACCCGGGGCAGTAATTTTCTCCTCTGTATTCTAATAAATAACTAGTCTGTACGTTTCTGGTGACGTCTAATAACAGAAGTTGTTCGGCTGACTGCAAAGTGTACAGGAAAAGCTCATTGCGGTTTGGCAGAATGGGAAATGACGTAGAAATTGCTGAATTTTAAATTTCAAACTACGTGACAACAATGGATCAGATTGTACTGCACTACGGTAATAGTTTTCTGCACTGTCTTCACATGGAAGTTGTTTTCTACATTTAGTGCGTTTTGTGTTTTATGTTACTTGTGCCGTGGGTATTCCCCAGACCATTACTATTGGTAACAGAGTTTTGGCTCCAAGAAGACTCGCCTGTTCCTCTAACTCCATCCTAACTAATTTCACTCTACGTTTTGGTCCCTAAACTAAAATCAACTCTGAAATATTCACTAATATTAAGCAACTCTGTAACGTTTTAACGAGTAACGGCTAAATCGATCTAGATGAAATTTGACAAGGAGATATTAAGTATTACTAGGAAAGATTCATGAAACTTTTTTCTGGATAAATAGTATATTTTGTCATGAAATTTTAACCGAATGGCGACAGACAGACAAACGGATAGTGTGTATAAGTTTTCGTAATTTTATATCTGTCACTCGGGCTTTATTTCACTCGCAGTCAGTTTGTGTATGATCTGTTCATAAATTTCATGTACAGACACAACTTAATATGTAGTTTAGACGTAGATCTGCGCTGCTTGCGATGTCTATCAATAAAGTCCAGGGACAGACACTTAAAGTAACAGGAGTACACTTAAAGACGTGTTTACATATTGTTAGCTAACCTATTTTCATCTCAGAAAGGTTATATATCTTAGTAAAGGAAAGCCAAAAATGTTGTGTACAAAACGATATCAACATAATATATCCCCAGAAAGTGACATAATTTTAAAACACACACAATAATCTGCAGGAGGAACTGTCCCCTCCCGCCTCCTCCCTTTTAGTTTTTTACTATTTTTAAACATGTTGCAAACTGGTTCTCTATACCAGTGGTTACTAAATGGTGGTCCGCGGAACCCTGGGGTTCCGTGGAAGGGGCGCAAGGGTTAATGTTCCGTCCGAGAATTAAATAAAATGTTTGTTGAAAAGAGTCATAACCATGCCGTGAGCAGGCTATCATGGCTCTGCTTCCGTTTGTGATGGCTTGCCGATGCGAGACTGGTTTTTCAGCTTATGCTTATAAAAATGGGGATCCGCCAAAAAATGTATGATCAATTAGGGTTCCATAGCCAAAAAAATTTGGGAACCGCTGCTCTAAACTACAGTACTTGAAAAAAGTTATAGAACTTCGTCTTCAAACCTCGCACGAAGGAATTTATTACCAGTATCCAATTATGGCGGAAAAAAATCACAGTGAATAATATGACAGACTGAAGTTTTGTGACCCAGTCTTGGTTTTACGATCTGCCTCCTGTTCCAAGTTATGAGCTCTTTAAGCCCCGGCGGAAATGGTCTTCGAGCTCTCACGCCAGTGCAACTGGCTCTGGGAACTAGTTCGTTACGGACGCATTGTATCATCCAAATACCGGTTAGAAGGCTTAAAGCCATTAAAAACAGAATAAACACTCATCAGACGCCATGAAGCTCTCCACATGGAAATATAAACCAACAATAAATTAAATCGCGAAATATGCCTTAAATCTCAGCCTTCCTCAGCATTAAAGTCTCGCTTCTAATGTCGTAACTGGGTCGAGGAAAGTAGTGTAGAAGGTATTAGTGGAACCTAATTTAAGATTTGTATTTTCCAGTGGTAGCCGTTAAGTGATGAACCTGACTTTACTTATAGCTCTGGTAAACGATTCAGAGTATAGTGTATGATCTAGAACTGACTATCATTTCAGTGCATGTAATGAGCGAGGTAGTAAACCTGTATGAACGCTGGAGAATTGGAGCGAAGTTGTTTACGACTAAATAATAAAATTAATTGCTCCATGGTGGTGTTCATTATATGTTACGACACCGCTCTAAGACAATGGAAAGAGTGTGTTACAATAAAACAACTTAATTATTCCTGCGAGGTCACTGAACTAATTTCAGCGGTCAGAAGCGTCACGAACTTAAACCAGACATAGAAATAGGAAGATATGTCAGTTAATATTAACACAAACTTTAACGAATCGCACAGTTCTTGATAATCAAAACAGAAGTATCGATTTCCGGTGGAGCTAAGAGGGACTTGTAGTATACGACATCTACTAATTGAGCGCAACTACCAGCGGGAAGATTTACATAGACTCTGTGCAGTAAAAAGTAACGGAATGTGGATGAGACGACAGGTCAACATTCGGGCCTGGAATTTTGGAGATCGCGGATCCGATCCAAAGTCCATGGCCAAATTCCTTCACGTCCTTTGCTCCCAATTGTATTCTCGCTCAAATAACCTCGAGAAGCAATGAAACCCTGATGAATATTAGTTTACAGCGGGACGAGTGGATACAAATAAAATAGACGCTCGAAAAGAATATACGATGCCTATTAATCTGAGACTCGTTCTTGTTGTTGGTTACAGAAGAAACGTCAACATCAAAGTTATTACTGTCACTCCCTTGAACGGTATGATTCAATTAGGATCATTATGCTGTGTGTATCTTCTAATTTCTAGAAAATTTACTATGGAGATGTGAGATTAGAATGTTTTTTTTTGATATGCCAAATTTTGATCGATAAATAATCACGGGATATGTTTGGTTAGTGATAACGCTCGCTCGGGCCTGGCATTCTGGAGGATATGAGCTCGAATCCCTGTTTGACCATCCAGATTTAAGTTTTCAGTACAGACAAATACCCGAATGATTCCTTAAAAAGACCATTACCGAATTCCGAAACACTCAGAACATAGACTGACTGATTGCCTCATATGGTGCTAGCAGCTGTGACTGTCTGGAAGAGGAAAAGCTTCGAAAATTTAATGTTAAGAGATTCGTTGACAAAGCCGGTTGGAAATCACAACCAAGTCAGGAATGGTTTTCGTTGTGACAATTAAGTTTTTCCCGGCGTATGGTAGACAGGAATTCTTCACGGGTCTTCTGCCGGATAAGATCTTTTAAACACGACGTTTCGGAGGTGACTGCCGAAACGTCGTGTTTAAAAGATCTTATCCGGCAGAAGACCCGTGAAGAATTCCTGGTTTTCGTCGTAAGGTCGAATACATTGATTCTAAGACTCTGAGTAACATAGGTATTTTTTTGGAATCAGCAAAAAACTAAATGCAAAATGAAGTTATTATAAAAAGAAACCCT
Organism: Vandiemenella viatica; assembly: GCA_031002005.1. Classification (NCBI taxonomy): domain Eukaryota; kingdom Metazoa; phylum Arthropoda; class Insecta; order Orthoptera; family Morabidae; genus Vandiemenella; species Vandiemenella viatica. The sequence goes on along the minus strand of JARYHS010012519.1, from coordinate 124,401,622 downwards.
GATTTTATTTCGTTTAGCAAAGAAATTCCATCTACGAACCGATACTACCCACAAGGAAAAGCTTCATCTATGATCTACCAGAAGAGCAGTGCTTCATGCTAGCAATGACCGGAAACACAGTGACAAATTGCTCAGATAGTGACAAAAAATTGCCAGGTTAGTAGTGTTGACCAGAAAAAGTAAGTTAAATTTTGGTGCCATAACAACAGTGAATATTGTCATCATAGCCATTTTCCAGATTTGTCTCTTCTGAGTTACTATTGAAAATAAAGCTATTTGAAGATATAAATGGAGGTGGTATTTCGGTTCATTGCTATTTTAAGATTATAACCAGCCTATCAGTAATCACCAGTTATAACCTCCTTAATTACCTTAATAGAAGTCGTCAGATATAACCTTCCAATGAATATTAATTAACTGCTCCTGCAGTTAACTAATTGCTAAGCTTCGCGATTATTGACGACTTCCTACTACAATTCTTTGGACGATATTCAGGGCCTTCTTTACTCCGTCTCTCGACCGCGCAAGTAGTAGGGGATTATTATTTAAATACACTATTTCTAACGTGAGGTCAGGTGAATGCTTCTAAATAAAGATTAATACTCTGATGAAAATTCACTATGGTTGTATTTAATGTTAAACAAAACCACCAACATACACTCCAACAAGCAACAATAATTAACTACTCTTCGTTCTGAGATAAATGTCGCAATAATAAAGGGAATGATATCTAAACTCAAATGTAATACACATTTGAACTTGACGTTATTCAGAATGCAGTACAACATACACTGCAACAAACAAGAATAATTAATGAACAAGAATAAGTAATGCAGTAGCATTCATAATACACCGTGCGCGCTTTGGTATATCCTTCGCGATGATCACAACCCCACTCCTGGAGAGCGCGACTTAAATTTCACTCTTTGGCTGCGGCAGCCATGGAGGAAGGAAATATATGGAGACGACGCAAGAGACCTTCACCACGCATTGAAGTGAAGCAGGGCGGAGGAGGAGCGGGGGGGCATGGCCGGAGTGGAGGGGGCATAGCCGCTTCCATACAGACACGGGGAATATGTACAAAAACCTCAAGGAGACTCTAGGATAAACGTGACGCCGCAATCTGGTGATGGATTATTATGTAACTCGATATGACAAATAAAAAATGAAGAATAAAATGTTTTGATATCCTGCTTATTTTCGAGATATTCTGTCCCAAATGTGAAATGGTTTTGGTTGAAATTGAGAAGAAAAGATTGGTCAAAGTCAAATTTGATGATGGATTCTTATTTAAAAAGACGAGACAAATGAAAAATAAAGAATAAAAATTTTCGATATCTCACCTAGTTCTCGAGATATACTGTATCAAAAGTGAGGTGTCTTGAGTTGAAATGGAGAAGAAAAATTTCGCAAAAGTAAAATTTAATGATCGATTCTTATGTAAAACGACGAGACAAATCGAAAATAAAGAATAAAAATTTTCGATATCTTGCTTAGTTTTCGGGATATACTGGGATTGGGTTGATATGCAGCCTGGACCAAAAATCAATTCTGCCAAAGCTACTATGAATTACATGCAGAATGGATATTTCAGTTTTTTTTACTACCACTTGTGGTTAGGTTGAAATGCGGCCTAGACCAGAATAAAAATAGTTATCTTGTTAACATACAACGTAAGCTTAATTGGAAATGGCTGGAAGTAGTTTCCATCGCGATATACGTTTTGTCACTAACTTGGTTCTTATGAAATTACTAACAGTAATAGATAAATTCTTTGTCTCTCATGGAACAAAGAAACCATTCTGATACAGACTGCATTTAGACCTAACCACAATCTCCATTAAATTGTCGCTACAGAATCAAACTATGTAGACATACCCACACACGCGTATTTGAATCGCAAACTGTATTTGCGGTAACAACATCGTTTGCTTCATCAAGATTCCTAGATTGCATAGCATAATTTAACACATTTCATTTCATCATACAGTATAAACTGCAACGTGACGAAAGAAAGCGCAATACTAAATTCACTGAATCGCGATGTAAAACACACCCCGTTAAATCTCATTTTCAACACTCGTTAAAAAGTAATGCTAGTTTATTATGTGCAAAATAGCAAGGTATGCTGATTTTCTACAGTACACCAACAAAAATTTGAGAACTAATTCATACCATTGAGAGCTATGACTAAATATTTATAGACAGGCAGCGAAGTTTGCAACTTCTACCGTCCAATTCAACAATAATTAGAATTCAACTTACTTATGAAATGATATTCCAGGTACTTTCCTGTCTGGCCTATTTGTGCAACCGTACGCAACACAAGATGGCATTATAAAACACTTATACACATTACAAAATGAAATAATCACTGCATCTAATATCGCAATTGTTTGGAAGCACAATATCGCTTCTGCCACCACTGCGCATGCGCGAGAGTTTAGAGCCTGCTTCACCGATTTAACGTCACTTCTCCTCCATATATTCATGGAGGAAGGAAATATATGGAGACGACGCAAGAGACCTTCACCACGCATTGAAGTGAAGCAGGGCGGAGGAGGAGTGGGGGGCATGGCCGGAGTGGAGGGGGCATAGCCGCTTCCATACAGACACGGGGAATATGTACAAAAACCTCAAGGGGACTGTAGGATAAAGGTGACGCCGCAATATGGTGATGGATTATTATGTAACTCGATATGACAAATAAAAAATGAAGAATAAAATTTTTTGATATCCTGCTTAGTTTTCGAGATATTCTGTCCCAAATGTGAAATGGTTTTGGTTGAAATTCAGAAGAAAAAATTGGTCAAAGTCAAATTTGATGATGGTTTCTTATTTAACAAGACGAGACAAATGAAAAATAAAGAATAAAAATTTTCGATATCTCACCTAGTTCTAGAGATATACTTTATCAAAAGTGAGGTGTCTTGAGTTGAAATGGAGAAGAAAAATTTCGCAAAAGTAAAATTTAATGATCGATTCTTATGTAACACGACGAGACAAATCGAAAATAAAGAATAAAATTTTTCGATATCTTGCTTAGTTTTCGGGATATACTGGGAACATCGCAATTGTTTGGGATCGCAATATCGCCGCTGCCGCCACTGCGCATGCGCGAGCCTGCTTCACCAATTTAACGTCACTTCTCCTCCATATATTTCCTTCCTCCATGCATATATTTCCTTCCTCCATGGCGCCATCGGACCAGAGATCCTAGTAGCTTAAAACTACCCATTGACATTACAGTTATTAATAGTCTGTGGAATTCGTAAACAATTACATTATACAAATTATTTATTACATTTAATTCCTATAATACATTGACCATTGATTTAACAAGAATTAATACGTACAAAAACTATTTACTGTACAATTGGGATGGTAGCATAAATGTTACAAGATATAAAGGGAGGTGATTCTTAGGTTCATTTTGCAACATAATGTGCAAGGTTCGTGCAGCTCATACTGCAACCTGATAATGTGTATTTCAGTACAGGGAGGATGCACTGCTAAAAAAATACAAACTAACATCAGATCACTTCTTTTAAGGTGATTATATGAAACAAATCATATAATGTAAGTCTCTCGTTTAATATCAAATGAACACAATTACTGAGAATAAAATTAGGATTATATTTTCAGGTTTCTATGAAAGGGAGATTTCTGAATGCTAAGCGAAACAGTAAGGTGACTGATTTGAAAACTACGCTGTGTTCTGAGATAAAAGTCACAATAAGAAAGGGAATTATATCTTAACTCAAATCTAATACGCATTTGAACCTGAAGTAACTCAGAATGCAGTAAAAATACATCGGATTTGATGTCAAGTTTTGTTCAAATTCAGAAACATTGATACCCTACGAACAACCGGCGTCCGTCGGTTAACTCTTGTTCATCATTCTCGGGGACTTTAGAAGACCATAAGAAACATGTGAGCAATAATTTATTCCTGTAATGAGAGGAGGTAATTTTCAGAAATTAGTTTGTTTTGAAATTTTGCGCTGGGAACACTTTCTTTACAGCAGCACTTTTAAACCTTTACTAGTCTTTGTAAATGATGACTGCTCCAGCAACATAACAGTATATCCTATGGTAGGACAAGATGTAAGTGGTAAAATGCCAACTAGATGGTCGTACTCTTTAGATACTATTATTAGGAACTGTTTAGCACTTAACATCTGATAATAACTGATGGTTAAAATTCATCTAGATTTACGTTGTGCCTTAACTAGTCCATTAACCAATGTGACATTAATATATAGAAATGTAGGTAGTGTACCTCGTTCTGTATTGGGCGTTACAAAATTGCCAAATAATATGTGTAATAACTGCGTTGTTATTTAATTATCTGTTTAGAGAATTTTCAGTAGCTATGCCTTCCCCTAATTTGGTAACAGATAACTGGTGAAGGGGACTTACAGTATAATGCAAAACACGAACCTCAAGGAGAATCTGGATGATTCTCATACATATAATAATCTTGAGCAGACTTGAAGAGCTGTTTTGAGCCTACGATGTCTCGGCACGGATTAATTGGAATGAGACAAGCGAACAGAACCGGCTCACTTTTTTTTTTAACTGCTTTACGTCTCTCAACAGCGAGGTCTTTAGAGACGGGAAAGGATGGGGGCAAGGGATGGGAAGGAATTCGGCCATGGCCTTTTTAAGGAAGCACCCGGGCATTTGCCTGGAGTGATTTGGGAAACCATGGAAAACCCAAATATGGATGCCCGGACGGGGATGCGAACCGCCGTCCTCCCGAATGCGAGACCAGAACGCAATCCGTTACACCACCACGCTCGGTCCGGCCCACTTCGGCAAACAGAATGCAACACCAGAGTGAAATCGAGCTGTTTTTGGAAACTATTTCACCGTTCTTCATTTTCTAATTCTAACAGAATTGTTATATGATTTGCAATTAAAGGGCATACTTATAATTCGGTCGAGCCTTTTTTAAAAAATATTTGGCTCTACGCCTCGTCGATGTCGAGGTCTTTAGAGGCGGGATGGGACTGGGAATAAGGAATACGACCATGACCTCTTTGAAAGAAGCATCCGGGCATTCGGCTGGAGTGATTTGGGGAAACCATGGAAAACCCAAATCTGGATGCCCGGACGGAGATTCGAACCGACGTCCTCCCGAATGCGAGGCCAGAACGTTAACCACTCACCCACCACTCTCGCTACCAGTGGTGTAATTTCTGACGGATTGCGGGCACCGGGATGTACCACACACCATTACTCGTTGGATCCGAAGCGTTTGGAGTCAATCAGCTATCAAGTAACTTGTTTACTGATCTCTTAATCACCGGTGTCCACTACGGCAGATCCTGAAACACTGAATCGCAATCTTATATATACAGGATATTAAAAAAAGTGTAAAATATTTTATGGGGTGATATTATGCATCAAAATAAGACAAAAATGTCTGATAAACATTGGGTCGCAAACGCAGAGTTTCGAGGTGATAGCAGGTCCGCAATGTAACGCGTCTTCATTGCATGACATCACATACAAGCAGTGGCATAGGTTAACAAGGGCTCCGGTGCAAAAAAATATGTTGGGTTGAGCTTGGGCACCCCTGAGCTGAGCTTGGGGGCCTCGGGTCTCCCATTGGGCACTATCGTGGTTACATATCGGTAGCAGTGGGGATGTGGCGGATATGATGGTAAAAGTGGTTGCCCTTGGGCATTTTCATATTTCGACTGAAGTGTTCGAAACATTTAATGAACTCTTTTAGAAAGAACTAGAATGTTCTTCATTAAACTCAAATATTTTAGAATGTTCTTGAATAATGTTCTATAATATGACATATTTTTAATATTTTACAGCTATTAACAAAAATAAATAAATTATAAGCAACGTATTTAGTGTGTTAACCGATTTAGACGAGATTTTCACTGGCGGGTTGCTGAATAGGCTAGTTATTATCCTGGAAATATTTAAGGTTCAGTGCAAAAACAGAACCCTAGTAAGCTGATAAAAGTTACTTTTCTGACTACAGCGTGTCTGCCGTATTATCCACTTCCTGCACTACACAATATGAAACTTGCTGCTCTGTCCCCGGTAGGCGTTTGGCGCTGCGCCTACGTAAGCATGATTTAATTCTCCGCACTTGTCAAATTAATGTAGGCTTAGAATTTAAAATTCTACATTATGAAGTGCGGGCATGCTACACTGTTGTTATCCGCCCGTTGGATAATGTATAGTGTCATAAAACTCGGCGCCCCCATTGTATGAAAAGAAGGTATGAAAGGACGGGTACCAGTCTTCATCCCCACCCTTGTTTCATCTCTCATCAACAACAGAAACAAATTCCACACCGAACACACACACCACCACAATTATCGAAATTTACAATAGCACGGACACATTCACACTGAGAAAGTCAACAGCAATCTTCCACAGTTACACCTTCCCGGGGCGTTATGAGAATGGGACCATCCATTGTAACCGCCTACTCTCAGATACGGTTGGCCATACATTTTAAATTTGACTTGAACGAAATTGGGGGCTTCGCTATCCGTATTCGGTATAATAATATACAACCAGTTGCTTAAAATTTTAATTTACTGATCTTGAGTGCAATTTCGACAAATATAAGCTTGTCTTCTTCAGAACTACCTGGACAAAAATTAAAATAAATACATGTTATAAATTGTGAATTAATACACTCAAATATAAAACAACTATTGTCATTAGATCTACAAAACAATTACATACATTTATGCGTTCATAGAGGGATACAATATAAAACTTCTGTCATTTTAGTGCGAACCTGCACTATGTCAACAATTTCAAACAGGGTTACTACTTGCGTCATTACATCCACTGTCTGCATAGGGCGGGAGATTTCCGCCGACTGATTGAAATGCTGAGACCTAAGTAAACATGGTGGATGGCGCCACGCGGTAAATTCTTATAACCGCCTGAGCTACGAAACCTTAAGTTAGGGGGCATCCACAAATTACGTGAGGTGTTTTTCCGGATTTATGGACCCTCCCCTCCCCCCTGGTGAGATTTCGTGAGATCTGGCCGGAACCCCCCCCCCCTCACTCTGGTGAGATCTGGTCGCCCTAGAAACTTTTGTAGACCTTTTTTGACGAAATACACTCCTAAAATCGACTTTGGCGCAAACTGTAGACCTTTTTTTGGCTCCACTGTCCCCAAATTTTTCGAAAAATCTCACGTGAGATTTCCGTAGACCCCCCCCCCCCCTGGTGAGATCTGGTGAGATTTTGCCGGACCCCCCCCCTATTTCACCTCATGTAATTTATGGATGCCCCCTTACGATACAAACACCTTAGCGTGCAAAAATGGGGGCGGGGGGGGGGGGGAAGTAATGTAGGGATATGGGTGTAGGTTCGCACTATTAACATGATTGTAACATAACAGTGATCACTTAAATAAAAGCAACTGAATGTGAAGTAACTGCTAAAATAACATTTAAGGTATTCAAATTAAAATAAAATCTACTCTGAATACAAACAATTAACAGATGTATGAGAATTCTGAGGAGAACCGAACATCATACTAAAACGCATTTTACCATCTCATTCAGTTAAAATTATTGGCTTAAACGTTTCAAAAAATTATCTGTTGGCGAGCTGGCGTTGATCATTTACCATGTTGCCGTCGTCTTTCATTAGGTGTTTGAAGATTTCTAGTTCTTCTAACATATCTGGTTTGCGCCCTTTTACTTCTCTGTGTAAGATTATAGTATTTTCTAAATCTTTCGCGGAGTGATTTGGCATTTGAAAGTGTTAACCGAATGTAGAATTAGGTATATTACCGGTTTTCTTTTTTAGTGAGTGTTCTTTCAATCTAACTTTTATTTGCTTGCCTGTCTGTCCTATATATTACTGTGGGCAATCATTGCATATAATTTTATAAAACCCAGAATCAGAGAAGGGGTAGTTAGCCGTTTTAATGGTATGCTCTAAGTTTTTCTTTATACTGTTGTTTGTGGAAAATGTTACTTTACAGTTGTATTTCTAAACTAAAAGGCGCTTTACTCTGTAAGATATATTACCCAAAAAGGGAATCACAATAAGTTTGTCACCTTCTCTTTTATTTTGGGCGTCTACATTTCTTGTTAATGTTGAACAGTTTTTGCCACTGCCTCCATTTTTGCACGCTAAGGTGTTTGTATCGTAACTTAAGGTTTCGTAGCTCAGGCGGTTATGAGAATTTACCGCGTGGCGCCATCCACCATGTTTACTTAGGTCTCAGCATTTCAATCAGTCGGCGGAAATCTCCCGCCCTATGCAGACAGTGGATGTAATGACGCAAGTAGTAACCCTGTTTGAAATTGTTGACATAGTGCAGGTTCGCACTAAAAAGACAGAAGTTTTATATTGCATCCCTCTATGAACGCATAAATGTATGTAATTGTTTTGTAGATCTAATGACAATAGTTGTTTTATATTTGAGTATATTAATTCACAATTTATAACATGAATTTATCCGAATTTTTGTCCAGGTACTTCTGAAGAAGACAGGCTTATATTTGTCGAAACTGCAGTCAAGATCAATAAATTAAAATTTTAAGCAACTGGTTGGCTATAATTATACCGAATACGAGTTTTACCGTTGCTGTAACGCAAGATTCTAGTCTTCGCTATCTGTACTCCTGTCATCGGACAGTTCTCCTTATTACCAATACTAAGTGACGTATCCTGGAGGTTCCAGGTGCCCTTCGTTCGAATCAAATCCAAATGAAATATTCAAAAGTACTTAGCTTGATATGTGACTATGCGGAGTTAATGTTCTTGTTTATTTAGGGTTTTGGTATTTCCGAAATACAATGAGCTTTCACTCATAATATAATAATTCTTCTTTCATTTATGTCTAAGGAGATTTCACACTTTTATATTTCACACAAACTAATAAAGCTCACAATTTTCAGTATGTGCCAAGCTTTTAATTTCACTGTCAGTTCCTATTTCAAGGATATAACAACCAAGACGCAAATGTAGTAAATATGATGAGCGCCTGTGTTGATTCCAGTGGAAACATGCGTCATGTGGATAAAGCTTTGATAACGGTTGCATTAGTTGGAAATCAGCATGACTAATTATTAGGTATAAAATTATTTATTGGAATTAAATTCAAATTACAACTAATCCTGGAGTTTTACTCTATTTTACGAGCTAAAAGAATTTTATTAAGTAATATAATTATTGCTATGGCTTGTTTACAGCCGATCCTACTTATTTAAATAGTTTGTGATTAATTCCAGATATTTTTTGTACTAAACGACAGTGAGGAATATTGACTTGTATCTACAATGCTAGACCGTATGAATGCCGTAATTGTACACTTCCTATTGAGTGTACGTCTTAATTGTACTCTTCCTATTGAGCGTCGAATCTGATTGGCAGAAGGTTTCGCGTGCATTTTGATTGAAAGACGCCTTTTGCAGGACGACTCACGAATTCAAAGTTCCAGTGCACGCACAGAACATAATCCGTTTTATTTTGTTCAACCCGTAGTTAATTAGTTTTCATCTCTCACCTGACGTACGTTTGCAAGTGCTGGCTTAGGAAATTAAAGCAACATTAAAGAAGCTTTAAGCGGGCTTGCAAATGTGATATTACATGAATCCCTGAACTTTAATTAAAGTAATTACTCAGTGATCCTGATTGTAGAAACGTCTATATATCTTTCCAACTATTGTAATTCAATATAATAACTATTTTTGTATCCTTGAAACACACGAAATAAATAAACAAATAACTAGTGAGAGAATACTACTCGCAACTGGGTTCCGTTAACAGTTGCTACTTTGATAGCGAATGAGCAAACTGACGCTACTAAATTATACCAACAAATTATTGCAGCGCTGAAAGTTACAGTGTGTGTTTTTCTAGACGGTAAAAACATCAATGAATTACCAGTTGTATAGTGAAAATTGTTAAACAGAATAATGATTCTTAAGGAACATCCATATCCTTTAAGTGAATACAGCTTTTAATGAAACAATTTTTTGTCTCGATTTCAGTTTCATTACGTCATCTGAATACACGGAGGTTCAGTACGTCATCTGAATACACGTATACATACACACAACCCGCTGTTAGTTTTCCAGGCCATGATGAAAACTAAAAACTTTTGGATAGGACACCAGTAGGGAAGAAACAATTGTTCGCAAGGGAAAGGCATTAGTTATATCTGTTCAAAAAGTTTATACGGTCTATTACCTTGCTTCTGACTTAACAATCATAATTAAATTTAATAAATCATCGATATTACAAAAATCTACACTTTAGAATTGAATTTGGGTGGCTTGGTGCAGGTAGCAGCGTGAGTTTTTCTCTTCGTAGCATTCCTGATCTAGAAGAGACAAAAGCATGTCGACAGAAAAGTCATAATTTCGTAATTGGAAATGGCACGCAACGAAAAGTAAAGAAACTGTTTACTCTGACCGTGAAAGCATTCAACTGCATAATACATTAAACCTGCAGGACTCCTCCTTAATATGTAACAACTCGTCATAGTATACGGGGCTCACTTTTAAGATGTAATTTCTGAGTAGTTAAGCTATGCCAGGATAGCATCTAAGTTAAAGTTAATATTTCACGGTGCTATACCATATCTTTGGAGACAGATATCCGATGTACAGAAACGTATCGTCGAAGTTCTATATATTCGGCTAGTTATTTTTTGTCCTGAAGTTGCAACCTGAAATCTGTTGTTAGGTATCAAAGTGGATTGACTTATGAGTGGGCTGACTTTTTGTACTGCATGCGTGATAAATATCTATTTACATTGGGAAATTATTTAGCACCATTTCATTTAACAATCACCACAATGTCTGTACTATCGAAACTCAAAACATTATGGCGATTTCTTTTCATATAAAAAAATCCAAATGGTGTTTACTGAATGTATGTAGAATACTATGCCGTCACATAAATGTTCTTAAAGATGCGGTTACCGAATATTAAAAGCAGATCATCTACCGATATTTGAAATTCTTATTCACAGAGTTTCATGTATCACCTAAAAACACAATAAATGTTATAGAAACTGCAGCGGTTCTTGTAGAAATATACCCTGTCGTTTCTTACGCTTCTAACATGGCAGCTACATTGTTTTAGTCTGAAATACCATCTGATATACATGAAGAAACAATTTCAGCTAATCGGCATCAAAATTATTAGAGTCGAGGTCATAGACTCAAATTTACTGAGTTATTACGATGGAAAGGAAATTTGACATAGGAATATTAATAAACCATCTCGTCATTTCCCTGAATTGATTTGTTAAATGTTACTAAATACATAAATCTAAACGGCAGGATTGGTTTTTAAATTTGCATTCAACTTTAACATTTACGTTGTGTTCGTGAACGTGTTAAAAATAAAAGACAAGATTGGTTTCTGATTCTCTTTGAACCCAAACTCTTATTGCCAAATAAATTGGAGTTGACATTCGGATGTAAAAACATAAGGAAAACACTCAAGAATCGAAATAATATGGGAACTAATACTGATTCGTGTGAAACTTGCCTTATAATTTCGATATGATTAATTTTATCGTTCAGTTAAGGTCTTACTTAGAATAATAATAAAATTACTTCTTTACGGTTCGTCGATGGTGAGGTTATTAAACAAGGACAGTCTTAGTGAGCATTAATTGGAAAGGAAATCGACGATGGCCTTATCGGGAAACAGTTCCAGCATTCACTTGGAGAAATTTCTGGAAACTATGAAAAAACTGAAATCTGGGTGGTCAGACCGGGCTTAAACCGGCATCCACACGAATACCAAGACCGAAGATACCACTGACCAGCCAACTTCGGTCAAATCCAAAATTTTATAAGTATCTGACATAACACGGGACCCAGCACTGATCCTTGTGGAACTACATTTCTTAGCATCCTATGCACTTCTATGTTTTGGCTTTAATATATCAATAGTAACCACGGTACGGAAGCCCAGCTGCTGAAGCGCCCAAGAGCAATTTCTGATTTTATATTCTCAAGCAGTTTGGGCAAATGTTTTGTCACTGGACATTTCCTTCAGACTTTCAGGTTGGGTGTCTTTTGTTTTTGGTATGTCTTTAATTTTGCTCTTTAATTGTTTTAATTTCTTGTTAGGATGGACAATGGCCTTTCGTGTTTGTCATGTGCATTGTTATACTGTCCGAGATTTGAAATTAGTGGATTTGTAGACGTTCTTGCAGCTCTGTAGAAGGATTTGGTAATCGCCAATATTCTTCCTTGGAGCAGCGGGACACCTGCAGCTTCATGCAGGTCGGCTGTTGGGAACCGGTTCAGGACATGTAGTGCCCGCCGAAGTGCTCTGTTTTGCATTGTTTGCAGTCTGCCCAATCTGGTTTTTGATACGTAGCCCCACACCGGGCACGCATATTCAATTACCGGGCGAACTAGACTGCAATATATACTGACTCCGGTACTGGCTGATAATGAGCAGTCCCGATTGAGGATCGGGTACAGTTCTTTGAGCCTACCCAGCTGCAGAAGCGTCTGTCCCGCTGCTTTTGGCGCGGCGCGGTGCGGGCGACCAGAGTCGTACGCGAGGCTCGTGACCACTGCGCAGCGGGCGTTGCGCAACCGACCCGACCCCGTCTCGCGGCAGCGGCTCAGTCCGCCGCCGACCTCCGCCCGTGCAGCAACTGTTACTAGTAGTCACACAGTGTCCACCATGCGCTCTCCGCCCGCGGACCTGCCCGTGCCAGAGCCCGGCTGCTCCACCTCCGAGTCGGACCGTGGCGGCAGACTGAAAGTGGAGGACGCCCCGCCGCAGGTGGCAGAGGCGGCGGCACAATTCGTGGCAGAACTACTGCAGAGAGCCAAGCAGGAGGCCGAGCGGAGAGCTGGCGAGCGCGCAGCGCAGGTGCGTACACACGGCATGCACCGCGCTGCTGCGCTCAGGCCTACCGCCCAACATAATCAAACCAACTCTATGACCACTGTAATTAGGCATTTTACTGGGCACGATGCTATATCAGATTTTAGTTTTTATGCCAACTTCACACTACTCCATAACAGTAAGCCTCGTAAACAGACTGACACGAGGTTCACGGCGCTGTCAGATGACTTCAAAGCGCCAAGGTCATGAAGATAATAAGCCACCGACATATACCTCTTCAAAAATTTTCGTTGCGCGGTTTTTTTCCCCTATTTTTACTAAAAATTAATTTACAATTTGGTATTCAATCAAAACGCAGCATAAGTACGTAAAAGTTTTTTTTGTTATTATTACGTTGAAAAGCATAGGGGAGAGCACTGATCCTTGTGGAATCCCACTATTTTAGTTGAACTCATGCTTATTGTGCCATATTTTTATCGCACTTTTAGAAACAATTATTCTATACATAGAATATGATTAAAATCAAATATAGTTTTTCGGAAGAGTGGTTAATATACGATTTAATCTGGTAATGGCTATATGTCATATTGTTTTGTTTCTCCCCTTTTAGTAATATCTTTTATATATAAAATGTTATGATCTTGCCGGGTGAAATTTTGCAAGGAAGTGCACTAATTTTCTTTTCCGCCACCAGCTTCTTCAATAATTTCATTTAGACCTTCATCTCTTGCTGTCCTGAAGTAATCTCTTGATCTATGTCACCATTTTATGGTTCATAAAATCTTGAATTTTAATCTCTGTCTATATTTCTACCCTTAATCTTCCTGAAGAAGAAACTTATCTCTCAAACACTGTATTGCTCCATAGATACAGTTTCAAAAATATCCTCATAATCCTTGGTCAATTTCTGATAATAAGAGAAGACTGTTATCCCTTTTATTATATTGCATTCCCTTGTTTGTTCTGTTACGTCTACTCCAATTATGACTGATATATTTTGTTGTCATACCTATTACACTTCGTGACGTTTATATTTGAATTGTTTAAATTCAGTCTACAAATCTCCCCAACAATTTTTTCATCTCTTTCTGTCTTTACTCTTACCTGCAACTAGGATAACAAAGTCAACACATCGTTATATCGAATAACATTGTGACGTAAAAGTAAGAAACAAGAAAACCATCTTGAGAAAAAGAAAAAAAAATACTCAGCTATTAGACAATACCAAAGGATTTCAACTATATACGGCAGAGACTTTATTACAATCTGTACAGAAGACCGCTAGATGAGAGGAGAAATGAGGAGTTACTGAATGTAATTAATGGGAGAGTAGCTCTGTAGTGACATTGACGAATAGAAGAAACATGTTAGCTGGACTCATCTTGATTCTCTCGGAGATTGATAGTTTAAAATTACATGGAAATGAATGAGCTTCAAATTTTACAGGAATACGATGAAACGATATAAATCAGAATCAGGACGATGCTCTTTTCAGCAAACCTAATCTACCACATGCTGGGTCGGTATGAAGAATTGTATCCAACCAATCCACATACTGAACTTCCCAACAAATAATCGTTCCATTCTGTTGCAGATATTGCATTTTCTACAATTTATATGGGGAGCCACACATTACCGAATCACATGTACAGTCAAATTTACCACTGGTTATCAGAGACTAATGACGTTGACATACATCATTATTTCGCTTCCACGAAATGAAAAACGTTGTATGATGATTTCAGAAATAACGATATAGAGTTAAATTTAACTTGATTATCGCCATCCGTGTTAACAGAAGATGAGCTAATTATCTGATTCACTTTGCAGGGTTTATTTTGGAGTAATGCAAAGTAGGCGGAAAGGAATTTTGCCTGGAATTCTTTGCCATCGATCTCACTAAGCATCATCATGAATCCATTCGGAAAAAAGAAGATAGTTTAGTGATTTAATAACTTACTGGCGAAATGAATAACAAAAACAAAAAGTTGTAATATTTTCTGACTAATTCTGATCATAGTATTGAATGAGAATGAATCAAGCAGGTAATTTTTCTAAACGAAAAATACTTGTTTACAGACACTTTGTAGAATGGAAGTTTCGCTGCCGGAATGGAAATCAAATCCGCGTACTCCTACAGAACAAGGCCCGTATGTGCAGAATGATAATTCACAACTCGTGTTGTGGATTATGTATGCACTATCATTACGTCGCTTACATTTCACGGTCCACTGATTTAGCAAGCCGCTAACACCCCATGTGGGCTGAAACAAGCATCGAATTTTGTCTCGGTTTGCACCTGTTCAGCTTCCTACGTAATTACTCTTTTATGCAGGTGAATAACACTATTAACATATTCTACAGTATCACGAAGGCAGACATGAATAACTGCGGTTTGACATCAACTGTATTATCAAAAAACTACACGTTATCTGTGATTGTAGACGATGTTTGACTATACTGTTAATCCGACACATCTCTCGTGCGGTCCAAAACAAGTATCCATTGTCACTCATAACAAGTGTTTGGGTACAGAATTCGTGTTGCATAATAGATAAATGGTTATACCTGTCACATGATGACGTACTCATTGTAAATACATAAGAAGATTTGTTTGTCAGAGAGAGATTAATATGATTTATTAAATACATGCGACTGCTGCAACGTGTGAAGATTATTTAGACCTACCTGCTCCACAAACACACCTTCAGAGACAAGTGAGCAAAACCAAACATTACAGAACTTTAGTCAGATAACTGAGGAAACCTGCTACAGTCTTAATATGGAGATTAAGAGAGTTATTCAGAATGGAAAACAATGGATTGTACATTAAAGTAACCAAGAATCTGACATCGAAATTATATCTACCGAAGTTATCATTTAGATTAGCTAGTATGGATTGTAGTACAGTAAACTGTTTTTGAGAAAGGTGGGAAAGTTATTGAATAAGTTTTTTTTTTCAGTTCTATGAACTACTTTCAGCTTAAATTAACTGAATAAGTCTTGAATGAAAGGAACTTGTTTAATCTGTGCCATTAAAGTCATCTCAGTATAACATCCCTTGTTATTAAAGTGTATAGGTGCTTATAAAAAATGTTATTCTTATTCTTGAATATCAAAAGATAACATTTTATAGAATGTGACGCATGATCAAAAATAAAGTTCCATTATCCAGTTCAACCTTGTGAACATTAGTTCTACGTCTTTTCGATCTTACTTTATGTTTTGTTGTTTCTGGTGTAATTATAACAAAAGCAGTAACGAAAAATATTGTAATTTTGAATCTTGTCATCCTTAAAATGAAACCACTAAAATATTTTTCTGTTTACGTATCACTCAAAGAGATTAATTGTTAATAAATTTTAAGATTGAAATCTCACTCAGATTTATAGGAACTCTTACAATCTTGTCGTACAGTGCTTTGTCATTCATGGCGTATCATATAAATTACATTTTTATAGAAAAACAGACACTGACCATTGAATTACAGACCTTTTTGACTTATGACCTAAGAATTACTCGTCTTCCATAACAGACTATGTGTTACTTCTCACCTTGTTAAGAAATCTTACCTACGGTATTACTTATGCATTTACTTTTTTAATTTTGAATATGACATAATGAGTTGTTAGGGAGTGAAATTTGCCATTAAATAAATTAGGAAATCTGTAGGGAGCAATTTAACCATTGTAATGGGATATTTTTATTCTGTGCGTGGAACGTACATTTAAGTGGAGAAAATGAGGGTCTTCTTCAAGTAAAATTGATGGGTACGTTGAAGCCGTCGCAATTTGAAGAAAGCGATCGTTGTACCTCCTTCCTAGACGAAACATACTAATCAACATAGAAGTTTGTTACTAGAGTAATTCAAAACATGTTTGGAAATTCGACATAAAGTTCATTCATTATAGGTCTCTTTGCCACGTGCATAGTGAATGCTCTTTTTTCAATTTAATTCCATCCTCGCCATAGCTATACTTAATTTGATTTCTAATATGTGGAAATAAGATGACAAAAAATTTGAATCACTGAGGAAACATTGAAATTTTTAGTCAAAGCAGAAAGAATCTAAATTCTCAAATTTAAGTACGAAAACAGAAGTACTTATAATCTTTGAGGGGAATTTAATGTAATTTTTATTTAAAAAGCAACAAAATAAATAATTTAAATACTGAATTAAGACTTCAGGGACGTACCACCAGATCGTATCCCGAAAACACGATATCTGGAAGGTTGCCATTCCAATGCTCTGGTGTCATTTTTCTGGTAGCTTACATATTCATTGAGAAATAATTTTATGTCTGCAAATAGTTTTGGATTATAAAAGTGCAGCTCATTCTCAAGATAAGCTTTGAAGAATTTATCCCATTTAGACTTTTATATTTGATAAAATTTCCTCATGAAACTGTGTTACAAGTCTTTCACAAATTTCCGAAGGATTTCCATTCGCTTTTTTTGTATATAAAAAAAGATATCTACTATTTCTATGTTCCATGTTTGAGTGAATTTCTACTTAACTCTTACTTATGAAAATTGTAACATCGCGTGCTAAATAAAATAGTTTAGTGCTTGTTCCGCACATCAGCTAATATTATCAACTTCATTTGTTTGGTATACTAGACGCATCATACAATTTAAAGTTTACAAATTAAACACAGATTGTAAAACGAAGTAAAGTTAAAGAAATAGAGTAAAAGACACAAGTGATGAAACAGAAAAAATAATTTTAGTAAATTAACAGGATAATAAAGTCTGCTTTTCAATATTTGAAAACTGTAGCACACAAGAAATATAATTGCATAAAGACAATACATTGGTTTCCGATAATGTTGATTTTAGGCCTGTACTAGAGCATGGAGGAAAGAAATATATGGAGGAGAAATGACCTTAAATCTGTGACGCCGGGTTCCTACTGCGCATGCGCGGCGGTTATAGCAGACCAAGCCCAAAACATTGCATTCCCACATTGTGCTCCATGTAGTAAAAATTTAATTTTGTAATAGTTCTAAGTTTTTTTATAATGCCAGCTTGTGTTGCATACGGGTGCACAAATAGGACATATAGGAAAAAACCTGGAATATCATTTCATTTGTAAATTGCATTATAATTATTGTTACTGAAATGTTCAATAGTTTTCAGTCAGACTTGCTACTACCATTATAGATTTATTCACAACTCTCAAATGGATGACTTTGTTTTCAAATATTTGTTAGTTTAGTGCAGCCAATCGGCATACCTTACTATTTTGCACATAATAGAGTACCATTACTTTATACGAGTGTTGTAAAGTCTAATTTAAGTGGGTGATGTTTACATCGTGATTGAGTTGTGCATTCTTTCGTTACGTTTGCAGTTTCTACTGAAAGTGTGGGATGAAATTAATTGTGATAAATTGTGCTTTGTGAAATAGGAATCGTGATGAAGGAAACAATGTCGTTATACGAAATGTAGTTCGCGTTGCAAAGTTATGAGTGTCTACAAAGTTTGTTTTTGTACCAAATTATGCCCTGTATGCTCCAAGCATCACTGTAATCACCAGGCTGTCGCAGTTTGATGCTTGATTCTTATGTAGCTCGAAGAGACAAGTTGAAAATCAAGAGAACCATTTTTTGATATCTCCCTTAGTTCTCGGGATATCGACTAACAAAAATTTCTTATAGGTATGGTGTGGTTATAATTCCTTGTGCTTTTGGTGACATTTTTATTCTGTTCTATGCCCCATTTCAATGTAACAACAAGCGGCAGTAAAAAAGGAAAACACACACTCTGCATGTGCAGCATGTAATTCATTGTGGTTAGGACGGAATTATTTTTTGGTCCAGGCCGCATCTCTACCTCACGTCCACAATTTGGAGACACTATATCCCAAACAGTAAGCGAGATATTGAAAAATGTTTACTCTTTATTTTCGATTTGTTTTCGTCATGTTACATTAGAATCCATCACCAAATTTTTTCTGCATTTCATTCAAAAACACCTCACATTTGAGACGGTATATCACGATAAATAAGCGAAATACCGAAAATTTGTATTATTCGTTATCTTTTCTGCTCATTGTGTTACGTAAGAATCCATTACCAAATTTGATTTTGGTCAATTTTTTTCTGAATTTTAACCAAGAACACCTCACCTTTGAGAATGTATATCTCGAGAATTAAGCGAGATTTCAAAAAAGATTATTCTTCATTTTTTATTTGTTTCGTCGACTTACATAATAATCCATCATCAAATTGTGGCTCCACGGTTATGGTAGAGTTCCCTGGATATATTTGGGCATGTGCCCGGTGATAATTGGGTAGGGTAATATGGCGTCCACCCGGCTTCACTTCAGTGCGTGGTAAAGGTCCCTTGCGTCGCCTCCATATATTCCTTTTCCTTCCTCCATGTACTAGAGTAGTCAATTCGACTAACTTCTCTGGTGTCTGTTCTTCCATCCTATTCGATGTACTGTCGGTAACTGTTAAAACGACTAAAACAACATGGCCGTCAAAGAATCATGAAACATATCTCCAATGCCGTCTGCCCTTACCGATCACACTGCAAATCCAACAAACAGTTCAGTAGTGACCCTTAAGGCCGTACCAGTTCACTGTTTTCTTGAATGTAATTGACGATGTATTTTTGTAAACTATATAGTTATTTGTAATATTCACAGCTCATTGCTTTCTCATAACTATTTTATCTACGTCTTCCTGTACACAGTATCGTGATTTTTTCAGTTAAATTCACTAAAGAATTAAACAAATAGTGCTAGCAATTTAGCTACTCATTTCTCGTTATTTTTCAATTAAGAAACAATTCGGCGACAATTTATCAAACTTTCTGAGTAATACCAAAAGGTCTTTCGAACGTAACCACTAAGAATGTACGAATGATTAAAATTTGATAAAACATTCGTTGTCATCGTCTCTACAAGTATTTTCCGTAATTATGTAAGCAGCTATATATGCTTAAGGGAAGAGAATTTAATAGCCCACTCCCATACATTTCTTCTCTGACATTTATTACATTAGCCAAGTATTGAACTATAACTTAAATGTCAGAGAGAGGTACGAAAAATTAAAATTTCACAAAACATTCGTTGTCATCGTCTCTACAAGCATTGGTATCTTCAGTAATTATGTAAACAGCTATCTATGCTGAACGGGAGAGAATTTAAGTGCCCACTGTCGTACATTTCTTCTATGACAGTTATTGCGTTAGCCTAGTATTGAAATGCGATATAAATGTCAGAGAGAAATTCCGTTGGTATGACTGGTTATATATCAAAGTTTTAAGAATGCTGCTTGTAGGCTCCCAATTTATACCTATAGTGTAGTGAACTAGGAGAATCGCTGCCAAATGTAATCTAAATTCCTTCCTGACGCAACTGGTCATCCAATTACTACGGGTTGTTCGCAGCGTTTCCTCATTATTGGAGTGGGTAGACCCTACTCCAACAAACAGTTAGTTCCTTTTGCTTTAAAAATACGCCTACACATAATGTAAAGAATAAGCACACTACGACAAATATTCAGGATTCTTGGAGTTAAAGAAACTATCACTTCCTCCGCCTAAATAATGACATTATTTTTTAAATGTTTTTAAGTGTTGGAGGGGTGTGAAGGATATCATTAAAAAGTTAATGTGTCGTATGATGTTTACTATATAACTCAAACCAAACGTATTTTAAACACGCGCTGAACAAGTTTTTCTTTTTCTACCCATAAAACTGGGGCCGAATATATGAATGCATATCAAATCATTCAACAATATGCCTTATGACAGACCACATAAAGCTCAGGGCTTTGTTATCGTGAAATAATATAATATTATACTGTATAACAGCATAAATTGATTTTCAACAAGGCCTTTATAGCTACCTACGTAAAACGTGGATCTACATAGTTATTCCCTCTACCCTATTATCAATTATATTAAGGATGCGTAATACACCGCCTATGACATCTGAAGACGCAAAGGACGAGAAACAGACTGAGCTCAGTAGACACTGACATAATATTCACGAGGACGCAAGTTCAAATTCCCGTACAAAAAAAAAAAAAAAAAGACACAATACATTACGATACAAAAATTAAAATTTTTTGGACAAGGAGGTTCAACTATCATTAGGTTGTTGACATTGATGAAGTGTTCTAACTGATAAATCTTACTTTGCCGGAATGCTCTGTGTTTGCGTCTCCGTCGCAAGATCTTCAGCTAAGGTGATGGTTTTTGTCCCTATCCTATACATAATTACGGTAACGAGCACTATTTCCTTGCTATGTTGCATAAACAAAGGCCTACGACTCTAATTCAGAACGTTTTCGTGAAGTAATAGGGAACAAAGTTATCACACACATTTTTCAGGAAGAAAAAGCCTGTATTATTTTAAAAAAACTCAGCAAGTGCCAAAACATTTAGTCGTGCCGTCAGCACGGTAAGAATCTGGAAAATAAGTACAAAGAGCGTTTGTCAGAGTGTAACTTGCAGTGTGCAACGAAAATGACCAGAGAAACAGTAAGTGATCTTTGAATTGCTGCGAGTTTATGCCTACAAATATTATATAAATCGTTACTCATAAATTGATGTTAAAGTTCGCTTTAATTTTCAAATTTTAGAAGGGTTATTATAAAATATCGTACAAACTATTTTTAAGGTATTAAGTTATCGATAAGATATATCGGTACTGTGTAAATAATTAATCTGCTCACACAACAGAATAATTATCACGGTTTAGGACCATGGAGGAAGGAAATATATGGAGACGACGCAAGAGACCTTCACCACGCATTGAAGTGAAGCAGGGTGGAGGAGGAGTGGGGGGGGGGGGGGGGCACTGCCGGAGTGGAGGGGGCATGGCCGCTTCCGTACAGACACGGGGAATATGTACAAAAACCTCAAGGGGACTCTAGGATAAACGTGACGCCGCAATCTGGTGATGGATTATTATGTAACTCGATATGACAAATAAAAAATGAAGAATAAATTTTTTTGATATCCTGCTTAGTTTTCGAGATATTCTGTCCCAAATGTGAAATGGTTTTGGTTGAAATTCAGAAGAAACAATTGGTCAAAGTCAAATTTGATGATGGATTCTTATTTAAAAAGACGAGACAAATGAAAAATAAAGAATAAAATTTTTCGATATCTTGCTTAGTTTTCGGGATATACTGGGAACATCGCAATTGTTTGGAAGCCCAATATCGCCGCTGCCGCCACTGCGCATGCGCGAGCCTGCTTCACCAATTTAACGTCACTTCTCCTCCATATATTTCCTTCCTCCATGTTTAGGACTATTAACAAATAGCAGTAATAGCATCGCAGCAGTAGCAGAGATCATCCACATCAGTTTGTAAACCAGCACAAATTTAAGGCGTTAGATGTGGAGTATTTGAAATACAGATGGCAATGTTCTCTGCAGAACGTATTTACCAAATCGATAACCACACGGGGATTGACATCGACCAAAGTGATAAAGCAAGAAAATCTAGGATTGGAAATAACGGTTTTCGGCACTATTTTTATATCTTTGCAATTTTACTCGTAAGCAATACCGTCATTTTGAAATTCTAAGTGTGTCGATCTAGTCATTTTACCTTATAACTCTCCATTAGTGTTGTTGAAATGTTTGTGGCGAGCAGGTGGTCACCCTTCGCTAGTTGCCCTACAGAGATATCGATTCAGAGAAGCGCATAAACAGTAATCGACGATTCCCATCTTTACAGCGCAGTGAAATACAATAACAGCGATAAGACAACGTACTGCAGTAATTGACGCCTGATAATCTGGTTTGATACGTTACATGAGGCTTATCTCTCTTTGTCGGTATCTACCGCATGTGTTGGGCGATGCAAATGTGAGCCTGGTAAAATCCTCAGACCGCGGTAAATGTGAGAAAAACGTGAGCTGAATTACTCGAAAAACCAGTTTATGTGGTTCACCTCTGAGTTGTTATTTTTCTTTTGGTTTTTCCATTCTCACAGTATTTGAAATGTTTCTAATTTACTGACGTATATCAGTTTTGTCGACGATTTGTCCATTTTTTTATTGAGACAGTCTATTCTGTAGACCAAAAACAGATCTTATTTTGCTTACTGCAGTGCTTTATGAAAATCATATCACAAAGGATCGATCAACAGCGTCGAGAAATTACAGAGGAGAGCAACGCGTTTTGCAACTCGTTTCCACAGTCCATAGTGAGCAAGAAAACAATGGATGCTGAAATCCGTGTAATTGTATCCACAAAAATTTATCACAGTCAACTAATTACGGGTAAAATAAATTTGATAAGTTTACAATAATTTTGCTTACATTTCATTTTATTTAAGTTGTAGAGATCTGAACGCCTACTCACTTCAAAAAGCAGATGGGCATATAACCACCTTATACTAAAATTTGAAATACAATTGACCGGGATAGCCATGAATGTTTTAGCCGCAGATTGACAGAATTTCGATTTGCAGGCGCTTCTGTCTTGGCTACATTGATCTAACTCGGTGATCCTACCGGGTAAAATGGATCTCCATTTAAACGTGGGATGTCAACCATGAAATTGCTCTGGCGTACTTGACACTGCACTGCAGGTTGCGCCAATGCTGAAAGTCCGCGCCGAGACAGGGATTCGAACCGGGATTCTTTGGATCTGCAGTCAGATGCTTTAAAACTTAGCTACCGGACCACTTGTGGCGGTATGCGCCGTTGGGGTGTAAAGGGTGAAAACCTTTTTCTTCTTTTTATAATTAAAAGAAACCCTAGGATGCTAATTTATTGGGTACTCATAATGGCGTACAGGCGAGGCTTATTTATCGTTAACATTGACACATTGAAATATGATAAAAAGAACTATGGAAAGCCTCTTCTTACAATTGCCAACACATATTAACAAATAAACAAAGCATTAAAACACAACCACTTTTAAAATTAATCTTGAAACAAACTCCCAATATTAATTGGCAAGCAAGAAAGCTACACACTTGATTTTTTTAAAAAATGTAAAGTTCCCTTCACAATGATCGGGAACCATAAATCAAACACAGTATTGACATTAACTGTATCCGATCTCAAATGCCGGGTGCCAGGATAATTTAAATTATCCACCAAGTGTGGCTTTAAGAAGGTGTGCCACAGCTAGCTCAATATTTGGGGGTGCGAGAACTCCTAATCATTCAGTGGTCGTTACAGAGCTGTACTCAATGACCGAATAAAAGCACCACACTGCACTGTAGAATTATTACCGTGACGGCGATGTATTTCCCGCGACGGCGGAATTACTATAGCCCCTTGGCTATAGCGGATAATGCACCGCGTCCGTCAGCAAGCGTACTGGATGCGTGCACAGCGACCTCACTGTACAAGACACGCTTATCGACCCTCAGGTTCGATGCCAAGACGGAGCGATCTCCAGCTTCGGAAGATCCGCTCCTTCCAGTCTGAAGGCTCGGAGTCAAGTCCTCTCCAGCGTCCGCCGGAAAAAGCCTCCTTCCGTCGCTAGTGGTTTACATAGAGAAAAAAAATACACCGGCATCACAAAATGCAAAGGATAGTCTCTCGCGATTGGTTCTGCCATTTTTAAGCTCCTCCTTCCGGCTGTCTCGATTCGTGCGAACTCGGGATAGCCTCGGACTTATTCGTCACCTGTGACCTCCAAACTGCCCGTCCGTAGACCTGGGGCTTGGATAGTTTATTCACCCCAGCGTACGGTTTCCCCGGAGCCAAGGGATTATACGCTTGACCAAATGCGTGAGAAAGGGTAGCTGGTGTCTATTGTCCCTGGCAGCCGCCGGCCTGTCGCGACAATCTGGAGCGTCTAGTTGGGAGGTCCCAAACACACTGACAATCCTCTCCGATAATTCCTGTCTTATTCTTTTTATATATAAAAATATACAAAATATTATATATAAAAATGTACGGAATGACCCATATTTGGTCATTCTGCTACACACTCAATGGAATATAATGATTCATCGGTGTCAACCATAGAAGATAGGGTTTTAAACGGCACAGATATTACAATTAAAGATCAGAATTTGCAGAATTGTATTTTGTAAGAGCAAACATCTTGTCTATGTTTACTTTGAATGGGGGAACGGAGAGAGAGGAACTTAGACGGCAGTCGATAGCGCTATATTTTTTTAATCGTATTTGAGAAATAGAGAATTGAATCGTTGTAAATGAAGGTTGACGATTAATTACAACAAGAAATCAGGAAAATTATAACGCAAGAATGTTGAAGTGGAAAGAATTTCTAGTTGTAGTTGTGGCATCGTGTAGGAATTAAGGCCCAGAATATGTGAAAAAGTCAAATTAACGTTTGTGTCATCCGCTTAAATTGCTTTGTCAGGAACGAAACAAATATGTTGATAGTCCATTTAAAAGAACATGTGAAAACGTTTTTCTTCTTAAATTTCGCAATTTCTATTTGTTGCAGTACAATTAACCAAGCGCCAAAATGCTACAGTGGTATTTCGAGAATAAAAGTATTAAAGAGATTCTATTCGTCTGGTCCTCCAAAACCTCCATATTTAAACAGAACTAGTATAACTTCATCACTGAGCTTTTGTTAATTCTTAACAAAATACTTTGTTATTGACCTGTCGGCTTGTGGCAGTAGTCTGACCTGACAGAAAGCATAGTGTCGTCGTAAGTTTTCGAATCCTGTAAATTGTTTTCAGTGTGTTACGCAGTTATCTGTTTCTACAGCTTCTAGCTTTTTAGGTGAGAAGTTGGCCCACAGAAATATTCACCTCTGACATTGTGGAAATGTTCGTAAGTCAGCAATCAGCATGGACGGAACGCCATGCTCTAGGATTAAGCACGGGGCTGTTGTATAAACGCGCACTGGGGCGTGTATCTGCGTTTCATTTGAAGTACCTCTACTTTTTGTACCTGTCGTTCATCATGTCCGTAAATTTACAAAGGGAACTTACGGTCTCGGAAATTAAGTTCGGGATAAAACTTCGCAGGTTGAAGGGTGTCCATCCAGTAAAATAGTAAAGCGCACTCGCCAGAAGATTCCGAGAAATAGGGCTCTAAAGTTTTACGCGCAACTCATATACCGGTCGATTTGTACGCCATATTATCACAGCGAAAGTGGCTGAGTCTGTAGCAAACTCGCTTACCACCCGGGCAATCTGGGTTCGATACTGCCTCGAGTAGGTTTTTAAAAAAAAATGTTTTAAAAATTATAATAACTTTTAAAAAATTACATAAAATGTTATCAATTAAATCAAAAAATTACGATAGTTATCATTCTGGTGCTTGTATGTAAAATAAAAAGTTGACAAATAAAAATGATATTGTAATTTTTTTTGCGTAAATAAAACCCTACCCGAAATTTTATTATAGTAGTAATTAAAGTTTTAATTTACTTCTATTAAAATGCATTTGAAATTATTCAACGTTTTCAAAATAAAATTATCATTAATTTACATTTTAATTAGCTGCAATTCGTAAATAAAAAATATTTATGATTTAATTTAATTGATAATATTTTAGGCCATCAGATTTTTTTTTAAATTGTTATAATTTTAAAACAATTTAAAAAAAGTTTTCGAGGAAGCATTGAACCCGGATCGTCCGCGTGGCAAGCTAGTTAGCTACAGACTCAGCCACTCCGCTTTGGTGGTACGGCGTACAAATCGACCAGTATATGAGCTGCGCGTAAAATTTTAGAGCCCTTTTGCTCGGAATCTTCTGCCTAGTGCGCTTTACTACTTCACTGGATGGACTCCTTTAAGGTATACTACTAACCTGCGAAGTCTCATCCCAAACTGAATTTCCGAGACCGTAAGGTCTCCTTGTTAGTCTGTTAACACTCATAACAGAGTTTCCGGTAGAAATCCTTACAACACTAGTCTCACCAAATCATCTGCGACATAGTTATTTTTGATCTCACTAATTACCCCAGAGTCCGTCGTTTTGAATTCACTGATGATATGGCGGAAAATTCGTTTAAGGACAAGCGCTGCAGTGAAAACGCAAATTTCTTGGAATGTTTCTTTTCCCTGTATCCTCTTTAATAAAATTCGTTGTGCCTGGAGAATGGGCTCACCTCTAGAGCTCGGCAATCTTCGGCGAGTTTCGATAATTCCCGAAGTGTTAGTTACACTGACTGCCACCACAGCGCTGCTTCGCTCACCAGGAACTTTCAAATGATTAACTGCATTTACTTTATTTGCGTTGTTAAAAGGAAGTGTAAAATTGAAATTAATAATCGACTTTGGTTTTATTTGCACATACACTGCGAAAAGAAAGTGTAATTACGGTTCCTGCTGAAATGCAAATTTCTGTTGTGTGGTACAGATAGAAATTATTTTTTATACCTCTATTTTAGGCAGAGATATAAAAAATTATATTGTGACGTTCGTTTAAATTTATATGTTCCTTTTTGTTTGTGTACGATGACTAAATGCAGAAATTCATGTAAGGAGAAGAGCATCCGATTTCCACGCTGTAATCTTTGCAGCAGTTACTGGAACCAAGTGACAAAATATCATAAGATTTTTTTGACCGAAGATAACAGTGAAGCTTATTAAAACTCAGTTTAGACAAAACGCAGGTAGTCACGAAATAAATCAATCAAATAAATAATAGTAATTCGTTTTAAAAAATACTTCTCTTAGAAAGTTTTTCGTAACGTTAAAATGTTCTGTCATCAATAAAAAAGATAATGGTCTATCGTTTTGCCATAAAAACTTCTCCAGAACAAATTCCTACCACCATAGGTGATATTACCTTCATTTCTCGCGGGCGTTTAAACTAGTAAATGTTATATTCTGTGTAGGTTTTCCGAAAAAGACTAGCTGGATGCTTAGACGATTCGTTAGGTGAGTGCTTATTGCCTGGGCTTCGCAGTCAGGAAGACGCGAGCTCAATTTCTGGTTTTCCAAGGTTTCCCGAAATCACTCCAGAAGACTGTTCCTTCAGACGACGCGTGGCTTAACTTTATCAAAATCAATAAGGACCAAGCTTCTGGATGACAGAAAGTAAGTCCTACAACTAAAGCCCACCTACTTTCAGGTGCTAATCTATCTCCTAGTTGAATTTCCTATTTATGTCAAAAGGAGAATGTCACTCGCGCATTTTTTTTTTCTTTTCGAGCTTAAACCTCGTCGACGTCGATGTTATTAGAGGCGTTGTGGGCGGAAACAAGGAACGGTAAGGAATTCGGCCATGGCATTTTAAAAGATTCGTCCCAGCATTCGCTTGGAACTAATCGGGAAACCATGGAAAACCGAAATCTGGTTGGCCGGACGGATTTGAGCCCGCGTTTTCACGAATGTCTGGTCCGTTCGTCAAGATGGACATATATTGAATGGATTTGAATTGTTTTAAGTCATTCTCCAACGGTGAAAAAAAAAAAATAATCTCTAGAACCAGATAACTAGGTACGACATGTTCTGTGAAAAAAAAAAAATGTTTTCCAAATTGAAAATTGCGCTCAGTTCTCTAGTACCTAGAACGCAGCACCTGCTGTGACCAGTATTCATTAGAACAATTCGGTAAGGCGCTTGGTTACAAAATGTAATGTCCCGGTTTCGTTCCCCGGCAGTATCATTTTTCAAAAATGTTTTGAAGAAATTAAAGCAGATACTTTTTTCCATATGCGTTGTTACTATCGAAACGTAAATTGTAGAAACAGTTTTTGGTACCATTAATTTTTGTACAATTTATTATAAATATTTCTCTGATTCATTGCTTTCGGATCATCGCATAGCACAGATTACTTCTGTGTGCGAAAAAGGTTACTGCAAAATGATACATCGTTTTTATCGGTAAGACACATAATTCGTTTGCATAACAGAATTCTTAACTGCTTCATCGAAAACGGAATGCGAACCTAGGATACTCTGGTTTGGACTACTTGCTATACCAATTGCACTAACAGACACTTCTTGCTGCAGTTACTGCGTTACTTGATCGGAAATTGTATTCACAGGAGTTATTTTTTTGTGTTGGAGTGATCTTTATT
Source organism: Vandiemenella viatica (assembly GCA_031002005.1). NCBI lineage: Eukaryota > Metazoa > Arthropoda > Insecta > Orthoptera > Morabidae > Vandiemenella > Vandiemenella viatica. The sequence continues at coordinate 124,372,828 of JARYHS010012519.1, read as the reverse complement.
AAAACAACTACACACCTTTAAACACGAGTCTTATACTTCCTATCGTGTTCCCGGTTTTCCGTAGGGTACTTTTACTATATAACTGTAACAACTCTGTTTACCAGCCTGCTAGAGGCAATTGTCCGTAAACTGTGTTCTGTGCGAGTAACTTTGTTAGCGAATAGTGTAGTATAGTTACTAAAGCAGACATTTTGGATCGACTCAGCATTCGCCTAAAAGATTACTGAAAACACCCTATTAACTGTAATCAAGAGGACAGGATACGTCAAGCTCGATGTTTTGAACCAGTTCCATTATGCCTCTGCAGTTCAGCATGGAGGCGCCTTAATACACACGAGCCAATATTTATTTTGTTGACGCCAATCTCCAGACCTTTCTACATAGTCAATATTTCCCTAAATTTCTTTTGAAAGGTATGAATCAGTTGACACTCTTTCACCGTGCTATGTAGGTGAGCGTTTATGTTCGGTCCTACCATACATCCCCCCCCCCCCCCATTGTTTCTCCAAAACACTTCTGGTGAATTCTGGGATTCTTTGTTCCAGTTCCTTCTCCTTAATCCCTTCCTGTCTCTAGCCATATTGTTGTCAAGGAGCTGAAAGCTCTAAAGATAAATGTACTTTCTCCTAACCACAGACGCTCAGCTCCATCTGCTGGAAATATTTGCTTTTTTTTTTTTTTTTTTTTTTTTTTTTTTTTGTTATGGCATTTGGCTTCCTTAGGCCATACAGCCAGCTCAAGTATGAGTTTAGTTCATCTATTGTATTCAGTTTCTCCAAGTGTATATATATCTTTCAAGTAATTCTAGACAAACCACAGGACGGACACGACAAGCACACTCACATACAACACTTAAACACCCATGCCCTCGGCCGGACTCGAACCGGCGACCTGGCACGTGGGGCCAGCACTCTAGCCCCTACGCTACCGAGGCCGGCTGAAATATTTGCTTGTTTGACAGTCTTCCTCTTAAATCACTGTACTGTTACCTAGACTTTATGTATGAAAGGCACCTTGCAGTATATTGTAGACACTCACTCCATTCATAGCGGAGTCCTTTGTTGCCTGAGGCATTGCCTATCTGTCACAGCATCCCCAGCTGTTGGATACACCCCCGAGTCGCTGCTATTAACTACAATGAGTCTGCTCACAGCTTCACGCTATAGCCACTTGGAGCGGTGTAAATTACCCGTGGCCCAGCCCACCGGCTGTTTCACGAATAATTGACTCGCAGCTACTGCTGACGAGAAAATAAGCCACAGAAAATCCTACACCACTCCACGGTCTTATAGAGACGAAATACTGCCACCACTAACAAAACACGCACAATTTTTTTTATTACAATTATCTGAACATATACTGAACAATTCATGTCTTGAGTCGCGGCAAACATTTTGTACTCGTTGTTGTTTTATTACCTGTAACTTTAATATTAGTTAGATTAATGCAAGAAAAGGCAACTTTCACATTTTTATTTAATAGTTCACATTTCAGGTTATACATTTCCTTTAGTTGTAGCCAATTTATAAACCAATGTAAAGTAGATGTTGCATATAGAAAGATCAAACCGAATTTTGGAGAAATGAAGAAAAGTAGTGTGAACATTAAAGCTGCCAATAGGAAACCTCTTTTAAGCTCAGACGATAGAGCTAACCGATGGAAGGAATACATTGAGAAACTGTATGATTGAGATGACTTGAACAATAGTGTAATGGAAAAGGAAGGCGATGTCGACATTGATGACTTAGGAGATCCTGTTTTCAGGACATAATTTAATAAAGCTCTGACTGACTTGAAAGCAAATAAGGCAGTTGGAATTGATGAGATCCCTGCAGAGCTTCTTAAATCCCTTGGAGAAGAAGCAATCGAAAGATTATTCAAGCTGATATCAAAAAGTTATGAAACAGTAGAAATTCCAACTGATTTTAATAAAAATATCATCTTCACACTTCCGAAGAAAGCACAAGCCGACAAATGTGAGAATTATCGCACCATTAGTCTAACATCACATGCTTCAAAATTATTGACCAGAATTATATACAGAAGGATGGAAATGGTAGTAGAAGAGACAGTAGGTGAATATCAGTTTGGGTTTAGGAAAAATCGCACTATAAGGGAAGCAATTCTGGCCTTAAAATTAATACTCGAAGGGCAGATCAAGAAAAACAAAGATTCATTTATGGCATTTGTTGATTTAGAAAAAGCTTTTGATAATGTTAGGTGGGACAAGATGTTCAAAATTTTAAAGAAGTCGGGTCTAAAGTATTGAGATAGAAAAATACTAGCAATCTCTTCCGTTTAATATCCGGTGCCTTACTCAAATATCAAAATAATCTACACCCATTGAAAAGGATCTAATTTTGAGTGTGTCTGGTCTTCACCTTAAGAATTGCTAGCAGAAGCGCAGGTATCCCATTGATGTATGTTTAACAACCTACCGATGCTTACAGTGTCAACCCAATAACGTAATGCCTAATATCTTCTGTAGTGGAAGATTCAGAGCACCTCGCTTTCAACGCTGTCTTAACCAATATACCACGAACAAATATAAAAACAAAAAAATTACTAATAATAATAAAGCATTATTGGTGGGATATCCCCGAATGGTTTAGTCGTCGACTGAAAGTTTTGATATGCCACGCATACTCCTCTGCCGTGGCTACCCTAACCTAACCCGGTAATACTACCGGCTAACGGGGACCTACAATTTAACTTGGAATTCGACTTCACATTGCACAGCTGTTTAATAACTCCAGAGCGATAGTTGAACATTAAACTTTCCTCCTTGTAGGTACTTGTACGGAGTCTCTGGAAAAAATAGATGTCTCAATAATGATTTAATTGCCATCATTGAAATCCTTACCTACTTAAAGTGATATTTCATTTAACGATTTCGAAATTTCAAAATTATGAACCCGTCTATTTTAATAAGTAGTGCTTATCCTAAATGACGCATGAGACAATTCTTTGGAGTGACATATTTATGAGGACATTTGTCTCCGAGTCATATTAAGTCTAGAAATTTTTTTCTTCGTCTTGTGTTATTACATTTGGCAGCTTATTTTATGAAAGTATTTTATTTCTGTTAATGGTTCAACAAGCATACATTTTTTCAGATTCAAAATTTTGGTTGATTATTTTTATAAGTGTATATTTTACTCCTAGTAAGTGGTTCTATGACACCTTACGCTATGCATATCAACAAAGAACTGAGCGCACCAGGGCGCCCGACTCTATGCTATGGACGTTGGGTGCGACCACTCTCCCGCATGCGTTAAGGAATTTCTCAGGCAACAGGAGACGGGGCACCCAGCTGCTTTCGTAACTGGACTGGGAAATTTGATACGGGGGGCCAACAGCCTCCTTCGATCTCACCAGCCGGTACGGAACACACTGTGCTCATTGCTGGAAACAATTTAGGAAAATGTTGGACTGAAGTATTTCACCGCTTTATACACTAACTAAAAAAAAAAAAAATAACGATCGAGCTTCCAACCGCTTCAAATGTAACACATTTTCAGAGTTTGTTATATCAGTTCTCATTTTCAAGTATGTTAATCTTTGACCCAAGTGGAAGCCCCATATTTTTTAACAATAAAAATGTACGAATACATGTGTAAAATTCAATTCTGATTTAGGAGAACTGCTGTTGAATACATGTTTTGTTGTATCGACAACGAAATTCATTAGTGTAAAGCACAATGTATGTACTCTGTCATGTGTAGTGTAAATGCAGAAACCTGTAACGAATAATGTTTCAGAAAAAGATTGACACTATAAACACAAATCCCGCAAAATACCTCCTAAAAGCTCGCCAGAATAGCGGAAAGTATGTAGAAATACAAGCAGATTGATTAGAACAAATAGACCTTTTGTTATAAAAATACCACCGACCGACGAAGCAAGGATGGTGCAAAAACTAAAAACCACTGTTTAATTCGAAAGGACTCAATTAATGTAAAACTAAAAACAAAGTTTTAAAAGTTTATTTACAGAACGTTTAAAGTATTTTAAGCCTAACATAACATTTCAAAAAAGTTAAGATTGGACTGTTGGAAAAATCGAAGTACTTATTTGAGATGTGGAACTGGAGTAGCATGTTGAAAATGTAGCAGCTGGATAAAGTATTAAATGAACATTTTTTTCTCATAAAGATTGCTGAAAAATGTTATAGATATGTGAATCACGTTTCGGGACAATTCAGTTGATTTATTTTGTTGATGGAAGGAGCGCATGAAGCAAAGGACTGAAGAAAGACAGTGATTAGATGTAAACAAAAAATTAATCTAGCATCTTCAAACATTCAATTTTTTGTGTACTGATATAATTTTTTTACGTTATTGCTGTTGCTGATGTTATTTCTCTCTGATCCCTCTGAAAAACATTTAAATGATCTAGTACCGTATAGAAACTAGATAAAACTGTCATTTATTGCCAAATGATTCAAAATTTTGGCACGAATAATATCCGTTTTTGGGGTCATACAAACTCAATAATTAGAAGAATTCTTCTTCGGTTAACAGATTGTTGGTGGCCACTACATTTTTCCGTTCTTAATTATTTGAGTGGTACTCAGCGCGTGCAGAACCAACAAAAAAAAAAAGAAAGAAAAGAATCTCTGGATTTTGGTTTCTTTATTTACTTTCATAGTGACCATATCAGCAATAAATTGAAGCAGAGTTCTTTGGTTTAATCTCCATATGATCCGTTAGATCCATTTTATATGCAGAACCTTCATAAAGTGTGCGCCATAAGAGAAACGAATATCGTAGAAAGAAAAGGGCTTTCCCCATAACTAATGGTGCGCGCGCCGTAAATATGTGTGATTTTATGGCGGGACACAAAGAAGGTATAGCAGACAGTCAAACTACATTTATTCGTCGTTGTGTGAGTTTATAGTCGAAAAGCCTACCGCATGTGAAACGCCGTCTTTATTCTTTCCCTGAAAGATAGAGACATAAATTCAGCCTTTTCAAGTGTATTGAGAACGTGTGGTGAATGCGAATGTATTGCTTCAGTCTTTTGATGAAGGACTTTGAAATAAGCGGAGCTACGATTGATGAAAATATTGTTACGTGAAGCGAAAAAGAAGTTTGAGAGAACAGATGATTCATAGTTTCCTCTCTTTCCCAGCTTTGTAGATAAATTTCGTAGTAACTTCTAGGGCAAATTATGTGTTCAGAAATTGCTTTCACGCTCGATGTTGACAATATTGGTATTGCCGTAATACTTCCATGAGTTTCAGCCGCCAGAGTTTTGATTGTTCACTTCTTATACGAGCATTACACCAAAAGAGGAGTTGAACTTTCGCCACCGGCATATGTTTGTTTGTGAAATGTATAATATCTGAGGCGGAGATTGGGGCAGGTCTTAACATTTACCTAGGCGATTACGGCAAAACGTTTAAAAGTCGTAATCAAGACGATCGGTAAACCAGGCCAGGTACTCAAACCTGAGCCTGTTAAACCTCAAAGATCCAGAGTGGGGATGTTACAACGCTTACACCCACACTAGTAGGTAAGTTCAACAATAGTACCATCACTACCGCCTATACAGTGGCAAGTGGTTTAACGAATTCCTGTTTCTGTCGCCATTGCAACCACAAAGGTATTTTTGTTCCATGACCACAAGGTAAAAAAACTTGTTCCTGGTTACATATGCCTAAAAACTGATGGCAATTACGGGCATTACACTACGTTTAATCTGTAAACTACGATCTTATGTAATATCTGTTTCGTCTCGATTGTACGGAGTAGAACGTTTTAACATTTCCAATATTACTCGTATAATCAGGAACGAATGAGTAAAAGTTGATTTATTGCAACCAAAAAAAAAATCTGTATATTTTTATATGTGTTATTTCTCAAGTAAATTATTAAATCTTTTTTAAGTTGTTTATGTCCTCATATTAAAATATGTTATCAGTCAGTTATATTGTCAAACACATCTTTCTTTACGCAGTGAAATTTTATTAGGCAGAAATTGTTGTGTCTTAAAACTGTCAGGATTTTTTTTTTTAAAAAATAACAATCGTTATTTGTGACAATATGTCGAATTTAGGAATAAAAAATATTTTTTCTGCTACAAGAATATAATTTTATAAAAGTTTAAATGCTGCATTAGGGTTTGAGTCAATGAAACACATAATATGAGCAAATTTAAAGCCCCTAACTATTATATAACTGTGACAGATAGATAGTCAGCGGAACTATAGCAATAGGACTCTGACAGCGATGGCTTGCATTCTTTGAGGAGTCATTAGTTTCATCTATAACTAAGCCTAGAATGTAAATGTCTTAGAAATAATTTTTAGTTTGGTTGCATGCTCGAAACTTATTCAGTGGATGATCATCGTACTTCAGAACGAACAATAAGGCCTATAAAGATGCTGTGTACGATTCGTATCGTTAACTGTGCGGCCGAGTCATTACGAGCGACACAGGCAGTGCGGAAATATACTGGTCGCGGACCCAAATAGATGCCGGAGGGCTGAGAGTGCCAAGGTAGCTGCTGCGAGTACATCTGCCGCAGCTGAGGTGTAGTATTATCTCCACGAGGTAGCGTCAGCGTCATTACACAATGGACCGCACGCACCGTCAGCGCCGGAGATGAGTTAGTGACTGCCATTGTCCGTGAGCCGCGCTGCGGTTTCATTTCTGCTGCGTACAGCCCTCGTCGCTACGACGGTATATTACTATCCAGCAACCTGGCGCACTCAGCTACAAAGTGCTCCTGTGGTAGCCTCGAAGAGTCGGACTGAAATACTGCCAATGGAGGACAGGTCATTTGAATGGTTTTAATAATAATTTACTTGAATGATAGGTATTCCCGCGGAGTTTATATGCCCTAAGTAGAGGAACTTCATAGATATAACGAAAGTAGATGCCAGATTCAAAGAGGCATGTTGAATAGTTAAAATATTTTGCGATATTTCAAACTGGTTGTATCATTCCGAAGCCAGGGTGTCAGAGGTTTGACGAATGGTTCCTCGTTCCGGAACCACAGTTTAATAGGAAATCAATTAGTAGCTACTTAATATGCAATTATACAGGTTTATTCAAAAATTATGAGCAGATTTTGCATTTTTATGTATCATAAACTACATAAAATACAAATACGTGCTCTTTACTCACTCATGGCCTTAACATCGACGAGGTATAAGGCCATAAAAAATATTCTACTTATAGAATAATACAACTTATTGTTTAACGAATCATATATCTAGACAACATTTTTCAAATAAGATCACGCTTCATGTTTAGAAGTTCAATTCATTTCCTTCTCCCTTTTGACTTAACCTACGAGAATTTTTTAAAACATGTTTTAGAAGAAATCCTTTAGAGGCTGTATTATAAAATACTACAGTCTCTGAGGAATGTATTTTTCCCAACACAAAAAAAAGACTTGAAGCTTGTTTTGAGATATTTGTTAACGATACACTTTTTTTGTTTGTTGTTTTTTTTTGCTGTCGTCAGTCTTTCGACTGGTTTGATGCAATCCTCCATCCTTTCCTATCTTGTGCTAACCTCTGCATTTCTACATTTCACGTCCTCAATTATCTGCTTCATATATTCTAATCTCTGTCTTCCTCTACAGTTCTTACCTTCTACCGTTCCCTCCACCAGCAAATTAACCAATCCAGCATGTCTCAAAATATGACCTACCAGCCTGTCTCTTCTTTCTGTAAGCTTCTTCCACAAACTTCTTTCCTCGCCCATGATTTCCAAAACTCGTTCATTTCTTACTTTGTCTGTCCACTTAATTTTCAGCATTTTCTGTAGCAAATGTTTCAAATTTCCTTCTTTCAGGTGCATGTTTCGCTACCATAAAGTGCTGTGCTCCAAACATAGAGTTTTAAAAAGATTTTTTCTAATTCCTAGATCAATATTTGAAACTAAAACTCATGAAGGCTCTTTTTGCTAGTGCTATTCTGCTTTTAACATCATTCCTGCTTCGGCCATCGGTTGTAATTTTGCTTCCCAAATAACAGAATTCACTTACTTCTCCAATTCCATTCTATCCTATTTTTATATTTAATCTGCTATTATTTGTATCATTTCTCCTACACTTTAGTCTTGCTTTGATTTATATTCAGGCCAAAATCTTCCTTCATTATTTTGTTCATGGCATTCAGTAATTTCTCAGTATCTTCAGCCCTTTCTGTTAACAAGACAATGTCATCAGCAAATCGTACTGATTTTTTTCTCCCTTGAACACTTAACACAACACGTGTTTGAAAACTTTGAAGCACGAGTAGGGAGACGGCTTGGAATGAGCATTGCTAATTACACTAATGGCCACCAGATTGCTCTGCCATGCTGAGGCATAAAGCATTAAAGCTTCAGCACATTCGTCCGGCACCACCTGTTTTCTCGGTGGTGCCGATTCGTCTTAGTGCGTGGCAAAGTTCACGCTAGCTCATAAATCTTCCGTAGGGTGGCTCCACTGACAGCGTGTTATTTCGCACGAAAGATCCATTCTTCTTCCAGCATTTATAGTCCCGTCGCTCACCTGAAATCCTTAGGGTTCCGGTCATCATTCCTGACCTCGAGAATGGGAACCTCTCCGTGCCAATCTGCAGAACGAGTGATAAATTACTTCCACCTGCGAAGATAGAACAGAAATAGCAAAGAAATGCGTAAGAACTGTGTCAATCTGTTGACTTGCACAACAAAGAAGTATCAATTCTGAAATAGTTTCTATAGTCTCTTAAAACTTTTACAGGGGAAATTAGTGCAATATTTTAATTTTAAATCATTGTTTGAAGACTTTTGAAACTGACATCGGCCATACAAATCAACAACAAATAAGAGATTTCTTGTGTGTAGAATGAATTGTTTTATCAGCCATGAACATAACGAGAATTAGAAATATTGTTTTACTATCGCTGCAAATTTGTTGTTTGTAGTTTTGAGTTGGCCGGCCTCGGTAACGTATGGACTAGAGTACTAGTTCCGCGTGCCGAATGTTGCCGGTTCGAGTCCGGCCGCGGGCATGGGGTTTTAAGTGTTGTGTCTGTGAATCTCATGTCCGTTCTATAGTGTGTAACTGGTTGGAAAAATACCAACTGTAAGCAGCGGATCGCTTATAAACACTGTTGAGTTGGCTCTATGTCCTCAGATGCCTAAATCCAATTTACTATTAAATAAAAAAGTAAAAAATTTTGAGTTCTTGTTTTTGACACACGTATACAGATGAAATATCATAAATGCACACACAACGCTTAAAGTCATAAGCAACCAACGAACAACTTAATGATGTATACAGGAAAAGTTTTCGATGTACCATAATTTAACCCCAGTGCCATAGCTTAGAAAAGCTCGGGCTGCAACATCAGGTAAATTCCTTTAAACACCAAAGTTTAGTGCGTTATTAAATTCGATAGATGAAGAGCGAAGGAAGTGAATGTCTGTTTGTCAACGGCGTAAGACCCGAGACGAAAATTGGGAATCATTGCAGATTTTATTTCTGACTGCGGAGAAGCATATAATTAGCATAGTAATCCCGTCCAGTATGACTGGTTGAGTGCAGGCAAGTTGTTACAACAGCTAAACGTAGTACCTTGTTTCTCTGTCCAAGGCAACGCACAGATACACCGAGGGCCGGTAAATGATAGTTGCCTATTTTTTGCCGTTAATCTATTTGCGCCAACACAGTTATTTTGGATTTATCTCTGATAATTTGGATTTTAAATTCTCGAATCACAAAAATCTGTAAAACTTTTTAAAGCTAATTATTGCTCTCCTGTAAATTCCTGTGTTCCAACTATTTGTTTTAAAGCATAATTCGGTTCTGTTTAGACTTGAAAAACTGCTATCCCTGCTCGTGAGAAGCCAGATGTTGCAGAACCAAGTTTGCTGATAACGTTTTTTGCTGCTTTTCTACACTGATTCAGACGAAAGTGCTATATTTTATGACCTCAGGTGTCGACTCTACATTAAGACTTACTTAAAGAATTAAGCTGATTGCACCAAATGCGGTTGACCTCACCACTGATTCATTCCTACGAAATATTTTAATATCTTTGTCTCTCTTTGATTATCAAACAGAGCGTAAGTATCAAAATTGTCACCTGTACTGCAATACACTGATATATATCTGAACGCTAGCGTATTGGTCTAGGAATTCCTGATGCTGTAGAAGGATCAGTGAAGGAGATGTGCCTAACGAGCACCTCCGTTTTTTATCTTTGTTTGAAGGTTGGTCCCAATTTATAGCATGTGTACTTTTAAAATGATTTACAACCACTCAAACAGTTTTTTTTTAGTTCACGTAAGCTTGAAATAGAAAGTCCGCCCCGCTTGCAAGAGGCATTTTTATGTTCGGACGTTTATTTTGAGAACGATGGAAAACTTGCAATAAACGCACACTGCATACAACAAGCAGTAGTTATTACAAACATCAGCGATATTACTGGTAGCATGCTAATTCGGGTCAACGAACCTAAACGGACGCAATAATTTAGATAGAGACGTGTAGTTTCCGCAATAATTATCATCCATAAACAGACCATGCCATTTCTAACTGCAGGATATTCCTTCACTAAGAGTGTATTGCTGTTTTGTACTTAGAATATGCTTATCTTATGCCTCTGTTACGACATTCACTTTTGCGGAAATTCTTGATAAGTGTGGGAACCTTCTAAATCAGTAAATATGCTCTAAGAGTAATACACGGATTAAAACAGTACACACCGTGCAGATGTCGCTTGAAAGATATTATTTGAACTATCTATTACCTTTTATTACGCATAATTATGAACACATGTTTCTCTTTGTCGATGTCCATAACCACAATAATAGGAGTAAACGGTTTAAAGGTTAACTTATTTCACAACCCAAAGGTTTGTTAGTTTTTCGTAAAGAAGGCAGACTAATATAGTGTGTCAGAGGTAATAAATAAAATTAATTTTCTCCTGGTATAACACGGATTCCGAACAAGGACTGTTAACTGCGTGTTTCACATGCACAAAAAAAATTTGCCAGAGGTGAAGGAAGTTTTAAGGGCCTTTAAAAGCTTCTATTGCACGCGAATACATCCGTTTTCTAAATCAGTTAATACCTCTGAAACATCGTGTGGAAAGAATAAAATTAACAATTGTATGGAGAAGAATACTATTAATATATTGTTCTCAGAAAACTAGACGACTAATCATCAACGCGCGGACTAGGCAAGCTTTGACGTTGGGGTCTTCCGGTCTGGTTGGCACATCATCTGAAAATGACGACTGAGTTTTGTTCGCAGAAATATTGTGTGAAAAAACTATATGTACTCGATAAGTAGAACACTATATTAATATCCAGCGCCGAGAAAGACTTCGTTGTTGTATAGGATTAACACTGTCTGGAAGTTATATAGGCAGCTCTCTTAAACTAAAATAAAATGCTTCAACTACAAAGTGGCTGCTTTTTAAGTCATTTTAAAAAGGACAAAATTGTTGTTCTATAATTTTAAAGTAAATTGGTTGTAGGAAAACAGTTAATATCGAAATTATATTTCAATAAAACAAATAACGGTTTTGGATTGAGTAGTAACTTTATTAAATTTAAGAAAAATATAATATACCATTTCCGTGTAACCAATATTTCCTTTATCTTTCTGCCGGATGACGCTTCCTGTGGTTTTTCCCTTGCTTATTTATGGCTTTACACCTCGTCGACGTAGAGGTGATTAGAGGCGGGAAAGGAACGGGAAGGAATTCACCCATGGCCTTTTGGATGACCCATCCCGTCTTTCGCCTGATTTGGGGAAACCATGGAAACCCAAATCTGGATGGCGGAACGTAATTCGAACACGCGTCCTCCCGAAAGCAAGGCTAGAACGTTACCGCTCAGCCAACACATTCGGTCCCTGTGTATAGCATGAGATTCTATGTTTTCTGAACAGCTGTCGTATTCATTTACGTGTTTCTGAGAAATCAGCGTATTTAGAAACCTAAAGTTATGAAATTTCATGCCAATCACATCGCTATAATCTGCGTTATATTCTTTAAAAGAGTTAATTAATAGTTGCCAGCAACCGTTGCAGCAAACTTTACTGGTAGTCATACACATCTCACGAAACTAATATCTCATATTAGTGTGTATGTCTTATGAGTGAAGGTAAAAAGTTTTTGACGATTTGAGATACTTGCCTTCAATTATCATTGCCATGTTGTCAAATGAAACTACTGGAAGTATTAATTATCTAATCCTGATATGTGTGGGAATATTTAAATTCGTTTATTTTTTTTATCTGCTTAACGTCTCTCTAACAGCGAGGTCTTTAGAGACGGGAAAGGATGGTGAGTAAGGAATGGGAAGGAATTCGGCCATGGCCTTTTGAAGGAAGCATCTCGGCATTTGCCTAGAGTGATTTGGGAAACCATGGAATGCCCGGACGGGGATTCGAACCGCCATCCTCCCGAATGCGAGGCCACAACGCTAGCCGTTACACCACCACGCTCGGTTTTAAATTCGTATTTCAGTGACAACACACTTAAACAGTCCCTCCAATTTATTCTCCCATAATCCTTATACAGGGCGTTCGCCGGAAAACGCTACCCTCCCAGTCTGTTGCCGTCGGCAACTTGCTCGGACAGCGGGGCCAGCAGTTTCCGCCAAACGGCACCGTGAATCACCGCACTGTTTAACACCTCCGCTGCCCCAACAGTGCAGTGCAGTGACCCTTACATTGTTAAGAACGGTTTCTTTGCATTGTAGCTAGTTTGTGACTTCAGTCTCTTATTAATCAGTGTTGTGAATAAACGTTTCTTTGCGGTTTGGCTGGTTTGGGGCTTCATACTCTTACTAATCTGTACCGTGTTTGAGTGTGAGTAAAATTATGGTACGTTACAGTTTGCAACAAAGAATATTTCTCTACGATACATATGTGAAGAAGAAGTCGTTTAAAAAGTGTCGCAGTAAATTTCGTCGCGAATATCCTGGCGCTTTGCTGCCAGCTAAATGAATAATTCTGCGTCTAGTTAAAAAAGTAAGAGAAATGGGTTCATTTTTTAACAAAAAGAGACTGTCGGTCAACCGTATTCTCACAGAGGAGAAAATTGACGATATCGCTTTTCGACTAGAACAGTCACCCAAAAAATCATTAAGTCAGTTAGGGCAGCGTGTGTCTCGAAATATGTTCAGAAGATGTGGAATGTGCATTACACAAGAGTGTCAACACTTCCAGCATCTTTTATAAGGTAAGCTAATGAATTACGTCACATTTAAATGCTTAGCACATACAAGTTTATGAAATAGTCCGCGGCCGACGGTCGAACAATGCCGGGAGCTGACCTCTCGCTCGCCGCGAGCAGTTTCTTCCTTGTAGCGCTAACAGTGGGTTGCGTTTCCCGGCGAACGCCCTGTATTTATTCCATATGAACTAGATAAGTGTGGATTGCAGACAAAAAAAAAAAAAAAAAAAAAACTGGATGCTACGATTATTACGATGGAAATTGACTTACGCCACTGTCCGTCACAGTGTTAAGTTACTTGCTTCGTTTACTGTCTCACTCATGTCATCTGTTTAATTCGGAGTAATTAGAATAAGAAATAAGCAACGAAGTGAAGTCTCCAGTACAGTCATTATTTGCAGTGATATCTGACAACGTACTTATTTAGCGTTTTTTATATATGAAATGATTTGCAATGTAAACAGTAAAAAATGACAGTACACACATCAGAAACACAGGAAAACATTAATTAAACTAATTAAAAAAAGCACATTTAAATGAAAATTGGGTGCAAGGCAGCTGTTTATTTCATATTTGTCAGTGTGATATAAAAGACATTGTTGTCATAACTAGGGTTCATACATTGTGCCGAATGGTCTGTTTTTGTGATCTATAGTAACAGGATGTCTTGGATAGAAATCCCCATTTACGTAAACAGACCATACTTATATATAAAAAAAAGAGACATTCGTATTTAGAAAGGGTTTTCTTTTCTGGAGAATATTCACACCTTTTGGTATTGATGTTGAAGTTGTTAACCAAACGTCGTGTGAATTTAAGGATTTTAACGATTTCTTGCCGAGTAAGCAATATCATATCGAACTGACAGTTGAAGAATTATGCAGAGTTCTTGGTGCTAAATTATGTGGCTGCATTGGGAGCCAATTTAAATGTTTGAACTTGTTATAATTTTGGAAAAACTTGAAATTTAGATTCCCGAATCCTCGGTATGTTCTCAATAGCAGGCTGGCCCGTCATTGGGTTAGCAGCACACGAAAAGATCGAAGTTTTTCTCGGCATTGAGAGTTAATATAATGTTCTTGAATTACACGATATTTCGGCGATAGAAATCTCCATCGCCATCTTCTAGCGTGACCAGAAGCTGGGGAAGAGAATTCGATCGCCGAAATATCAGGTGAAAACACTTTGTTTACTCGGCTAGTCACCCGAGGACGCTGTATAAACGGTCTAAAGTAGTTCTCACAGGGCCGGCACTAGGATTCTCGGGCCCCGGGTAATCGTTCATAGCACTAACGTAAGCAGTTAACCGGTTAGGGGTTGGGGCCCTCCCTCAGCCCAGATGGGCGACATTTTTTTTCTTAAATTGGCCTCCCGCCCCCCCCCCCTCTTCCCAAAGCCAGCCTCACCGTAATTGGCAATTACATATTTACATGTACAGCCGGCTGTACTTTGACTACAGTACGACACGACGTTAAATTACAGAGCACTAAAAAACGGTTTTCCGTATACGAAACTCTGCTAGGAGCTTATACCCTGCTGGAGAATCACGTTGCTTGTTAATGAGCGTCACAACCTTGACCCCACTCCTGCAACTCATGCGGAATTAATTACACTGATCATTTTGTAGATACTTTAATGTCTCGCCGTAACCATGAAAACGAAAAACAAGTTTTTGTATGTTATTCTTCTCCTGTATAAACATTGACGTTATTTACGGTCAGACATTTCCATCGGCTTTTCTGTGCCACTGTCTACCCAGTCGTATGCCTATGCGCAGTCGAAAAGTTCTTCTGAGTTTGGTTTCAAACGACTGCATTCTCGTGGAAGCAGCCGTTATTTTCAAGGAAATATTAACACTAATCCAGCAAACGCAATTTCACATATATGCAGAGGATATAATCCCTCGCTCCCCAGGGTTCAAATCCCCGTCCGGCCCGTCCAGATTTTGGTTTCCATGGTTTCCCGAAATCCCTCCAGGCGAATTCTAGGATGGTTCCTATAGAAGGTCGAATTCCTTTCTGTTCCTTACCGTTATACTCTCCCGGCTCAAAAAATGTTGACTAATCGTAAAGACCGAAGTAAAAAATAATAAAAAAAGGAAACACAACTATATAAGTTAATTATTGAACTTTTTACATTATTCTAAAAAAGCACACAATATACGATTTGATATAACTAACTTACAGTCCATTACGTTTTTCATACTAGTTGAGCACTACATACTCACTTCTCATTAGTGTTTAAACTTTGATTTAAAATATGTTTTACAGTGTAAATTGATTTAAGAAGCATAAAATCTAAGTATGAAGAAGTCAGGCTTTTATAATCGACTTTTACGTGCAAGATAAGATATGGCGATGATCATACACTATTCATTGACCTCGGGCAAAAGTGATGGAAAATTTTATTTTGCAGGTAAGGAAGTCAGTGCAAAGGAATAAATTACTTGTGAAATCTAAAAACAGGTGCGAAGAGAAAATTGCCACTGGGATATGTGCTCAGTCGCATTTTGATTTTATGAATTATATTTTGCTGTTATTAATTTTTCTGGAAATTAAATAAAACATACGATTCTGCAGTGTTCTTTGTGAGTGGATAGCTGCTCTCCTGGCTACAACATGAGCGAAGTGTTTGAGATTACCTGCTATTAGAGAAAACAGATTCCACGTTTTGGGCTCGTTTTGTATCCGGTACACCAACGGCTAAAAATAGGTATCTAGACGACATCCCCAGTTTAATTCCCCACATAATTCTCAAGACACTTTTTATGCGCCAAAAGAATTTCTGTAACCAACGATAGAATGAAATTGTGTAAAACTCATCAGCTTTCTTGTTTTCAAATTATTTTTCGTAGTTATTACGAGGAATAAACTTTGAGACATTTATGACTGCAGGTTCTATTTATACAGCAGAAACATACAGCGTATAGTTAGATCGCTTTCACACCAAACATCGTATTGTCCCACCGTAATGATTTTTTGATAGCTGCCCGTTTTCCACATATAGAAGTAATTATTTGGAGAGGGATAACATTATTGTATACTTCTAAGTCTAGTTTGATATATGATATTTTATGTTTACTATCAACATGCACTGGGTTAGAGGAATCCTTAATTCAAGATTTTTTCCAGAATCCTTACTCACTTCGTATGCATACACTCGGTTCAGCACAATTTAACAGATGCTTGTCAGTAAAAATGGAAGAATGTGAATCCCTAAACGTTTTCATGGAAACATTTTGATCTTATTGACATTGGTGTATCGGAGATATGGAGGTGATGAAGTAATTAGAACTAGAAATGACTTATTTGGCATATTATGTTTTGGTGTAGTGATATACTGACATATAGTAAAAATGATGTCCCACAGTGTGTAGATGCTGGAACATTCGTGGTACTACGGTGATACTGATTTAGATTCCTCAGTTTTCGAAGATCACTCCTAGTGTATGTTCTGATAGATGCATAAAACTAGTGCATGTGTTACCAGATTCCACAATGCATGCAAAGTATTCCAGTTTTAAAGCCTACCGTAACAACCACATTCCCCTCTTTCGTGTACCTTTTTTGTTATTTCCTGCGATTCAGTTTCTTTGACTAGCAGGGTAACTGAGAACGATCTAATGGATGACTTGATCATTCTTGGTAAGTCTTGTGCGAAGGTGTGTTGTGTTATAGCGTTTAATTTTGAGAAGGTAATTGGAAACCATGCAGCTTAGCAATAACTGTGGCGCCGCAATTTGATGATGAATTCTTAAGTAACTCGACGAGGCAAATCGAAAATAAAGAATAATTTATGTATATATATATATATCGCTTAGTTTTCGAGATATCGAATGTCAAAAATTAGTTATAGGTATAGTTCCTTGTGCTTTTGGTGACGTTTTTCTTCTGGTCCAGGCAGTATTTCAAACTCACCACAACCGCTGAGAAGAAAACAAAACACCAATTGTGTATGTCCAGCTTGTAGTTCCTCGTGGCTTCGGTGAATTTTTTTTTTCTGGTCCAGGCCAATTTGAACCTAACCATTTCAATTTTGAGATACAGTACCATAACTCGAGAACTGTGATATATATATACAAGGTGTTACAAAATGGTACGGCCAAACTTTCAGGAAACATTCCTCACACACAAACAAAGAAAATATGTTATGTGGACATGTGTCTGGAAACGCTTACTTTCCATGTTAGAGCTCATTTTATTACTTCTCTTCAAATCACATTAAACATGGAATGGAAACACACAGCAACAGAACGTACCAGCGTGACTTCAAACACTTTGTTACAGGAAATGTTCAAAATGTCCTCCGTTAGCGAGGATACATACATCCACCCTCCGTCGCATGGAATCGCTGATGCAGCCCTGGAGAATGGCGTATTGTATCACAGCCGTCCACAATATGAGCTCTAACATGGAAAGTAAGCGTTTCCGGACACATGTCCACATAACATATTTTCTTTGTTTGTATGTGAGGAATGTTTCCTGAAAGTTTGGCCGTACCTTTTTGTAACACCCTGTATATATATATATATATATATATATATCTTATTTCACTTTAGATCTGTCTCGTCGAGTTAACATAAACGATTTAACAAATTGTGGCGCCACGTTTATCGCAGAATCCCCGAGAACCATTGCAGTGTTAGCCCAACTTGCTATGCAAAACTGTGCACAATCAACATGGAAGCCACGTTCATTGTGCATCCTGTATGGTATGGCATTAAGACGCAAGGCCAACCTGCCAAGTGCTAAATGCCATTATACGACTCCATAAAACAAATTAATAGTCCTAGACGGTGTTGTTAAATATCTGTTGACTGCTGAGATGTTTTGACCTTGGAAACAGAGGTGAGTCGTTATACAGAAGACAGTACCTCGCCAACTACTCTGCCATCCAAGTTTCTGCTCGAACTAACATACGCATTTCCATTCAGATGATCCGTTCGAAATACAGCTTTGCTTGTATATTCGTCATTAGTCGCATAATATAATTTGCTACAACTTAGCAGGGAAGCACGTCTTATAGCAAACCAAACGAACAAAAATATATGAATACTTGAAGTACTCCATATCCAGTAGTCTCAAGATGAGAAATTTGGACAAATGAAACTGGGAAACAAATATAAATTTTTATGCTAAGTTTACCTCTCTTTGTATACAATGGTAATATTCCTGTTTCACTAATTATTTTAATTTATTAATTAACGTTTGGAGTAGCGTCGATAGAGCAACTGGATGACAGGGGTTCGGATACAATTAACGAAGAGTATTTCTCGTCGAAGTTGAATGTCCGTAACACAACCCAAGACATATTCAGCGTGCTTTCAAATGAGTATCAAGAAAAGTAAAGTGATGAGCGTGTTGTACTGACCTTACCAGAACCATTCTAAGGTAGGGATTGTATACGGAAATCTTGATTCTAACCTCCGAAAAATACATCACTGGACTAGAATAAACATCATGACCATAAGCGATATCGAAAGACCAATAAAAAGGCTAAAAGACGAGTATACCTTTAAAAATGTTTATAAACACGATTTAAAGGTACCAAAACTTCACGTGAAACTGGTAACCATAGAAATTCGTTAAATAGCTTTCGTAGCAGTCTGGTTATTACGTTTGTTGTCGGCCAAAATAAATAAAGCTATTACACTTTACACAAAGAGAATCCCGCTTATTTTTTTTTTACTCTTCCTAGACGATTGAAAACAGCCTATAGTTGCATGATCTTTAATGTTCGCATTGTCCTTGCTGAGTCTATTAAAACATGTACGGCGACGACTCGGTAGTTGGGTACACCGCAAACTGTTGAGTAATGCATAGATAAAACCATCAAGATTTGTAGCTCTGTCACTCTGCCAGCGTTGCGAGATGTTGCAAGTGGTTCTGAACCTAACGCCAGACCGAGATGGTTGGTTGATATCATGATAGCTTCAGACATATAGCAGCCAAATTTAAATGGTGACACAACCACAGTGGCACCATTGATATACCGTATAAGTGCGAAGAAGAGCATGAATGGCAAGTAGAATTAGGTAAAACTTTACACTGCGAATTAGCAAAACTAATTGGGAACACCGAGATACAGTATCGCGAATTACTATCATTGTACCTCCATTACATGTGGTCATTATCGACACCGCAGCTTTTTTGGGTATTGTAAATTGGTTCCCTGACTCTCACGTATCGACTACATTGTTTCCAGGTGTCAGCCTAGGCTAGGGTCACATCTTATGCCCAGTGAAAGATGAGTCGTAGTCTCTTTACTGGTATAATTTAATCTCCAGATTCTTCTGATTGTATTACAGTTTCACATCGTTACTCTTTGATAGATTACGTGCATACTTACCTCCTGCCCTAGTGTAATATCTGCCTGTCCAGGAATTTTCATTGACGAATTTAAAAAAGAATGAGAGAGAACAGTTGTTGTATGGACAGAAGAAGAGGAAAAAGGTAAAGAATGAGAAACTATTCAAAAAAAAGAGGACATGGTTCATAGTTGTCGAAAATCGAGAAACAAGGCCAAAACAAATTTTGTGAAATGCACCAGAAATTACAATAAAATAATAATTGATATTTAAAGTGGAAAAAAGGTGTTAAAAGTTATAAAAATTATTTTATGATTAAAACATTTTCACTCTCTGGAAGATCTGAGTTCAGTTTCCGTTCAGACATTTTGATTGCGGCTGTCCTTGACTATGCGAAATGATGCTAGGTTCTTGCCACTATTGTTCCTTCATAAGGATAATTGCTGAATTCCTTCCCGTTTATTGTTGTCGACAGTGCTATCCCGCTTCTAATGGCCTGTACTGAGATGGGGAAGAAACGTCATGTTCAATTCAAATCGCACCTCCACCAGCATGCCAGCATTCATGATTACTATTGTCCGATAGTTTGTCGATGTCATATGGGCCATAACGGTTGCTGATTTACGCCAGAGGCGGGAAATGATTGGAAACGAGCCACGGAAGGGAATTCAGCCATAACCTTTTTGGGTAACCGTATTAGTATTTGATTGGAGTGATTTCGGGAAACCGAAATCTGTTTGGCTGGATGGAGATTTGAATTTGCGTCTCTGCGAATACTAGACCCGAGGATCGCTGCTTTCGCACCATACTCGGTCATTCAGTGGCCGAACAGAAGGTCACGGTCGTTTCCCTTCCTCATCACTGGTCGTTAACAGAAAACTAAATGCTGATAAAAGATGTCAATAATTATAGTATAGAAAGATAGGATGATATTACAAAGCCTTTATCAAGCTGTTTACAAAATATTCTTCAAAATCCATATAATTTTCAATCCGCGGAAACTATATAAGATCCGCTATTGATCAGTAGGATTGTTCCTCGCATTCACTGCCCACGTGCCTCCCACGTGGGTGCTCGCACAACAGTGGGAGGGAATTTCGGCAGCCGATTACCGCAGCGACAAGGTTCGTTAACCTAAGACCGTTGGACCGTTCCGAGAACTGTAAAGTTTGTTGCTGTAGCAGAAACCACTTCGCTTAGACTTTTTATTGTCCTTGATGAACTGGACCTGTATTATTTATCGCTGTTGATTATGAGTACAGCCTATCCATTTGAAAAATGAAATCCTAACAGCACCTTTTTTCAGAAACCACAAACAGAAATTTATAACGTGCGTCAATTTCAATGACTCTATTTTAATTATCGATATGTAGCCATACATATAGTATTGTACAACGAAAGAAATTTTCAGTATCGATGTCTCATCCGAACTTTTGTTCGCAGAATAATGTATGAATGTATTTCTCTGACAAGATACGTATACGAGCAAAGATATTTACTTAAAATTTTGTATAATTCGTGGGAACTGAGGATTGGGGTCGGGGATTGGGAATTGATTCAGCCATGGCGTTTTGAAGGAACCATCTCCTGGAGAGATGTCGGAAAATCATGGAAAACTGAGCTTTGGATGGTCAGACGTGGATCTGAAACCCGATTCCTCCCGAATGCGGGGCCAGAGCGCAGTTTAATTGGGCATCCACGACTTTGGTTGAGGCCGTTATTCTGGCACCATATTGGTTTAAAACAAATCGGTCACCGCTTTCGACTAACCATCCTAATACGTTATTTTTGGGAGTCTTGCCTCATCTTATGGCGAATGCTGGTACGATCTCTCCTCCTTAATTAACACATGAGAAAAACAGACCTGAAAAAAAGGTAACTCACATCATAGAAAGATTTAGGTATACTTAGCGTTAGTTATTTATCTCCCTTATCATACATAGTTTTCATTGATCCCAGACGTCTATAGGATGTCAAATATCGTTAAGGTTGTTTTAAGTTTGTTTCAGATTATCAGTTTTTATGTTGAGTTTCTTGTGAGAACTTACCAGATTTCCTAAGAAAGCCGGATGAGTTTATGTTATGCCCCTACTTTTAGCCACACCGTTGCTCACACTAAAGTTATTCTCAAAAAGAAACAGTACCAAAGGGAGATTCAGGCATGTGTGTTATCGTACTGGAACGTGCTGTGTATATAACACATGAACTTTATAACGCTTTGAAAGCAGAGTGTTACGAGTTTGAAACATTCCACCTGAACAATATTTTATACCGATCTCTGTGGCCAGTTTACTTTCCTCTACACCCGTTACTTATTTCAGGATGAGTTTCAAACAATACGCTGAGCGAATGCCCCTGGTTCGCGCGTTGGAAAACCAAATACGGATGTAAGAAATCTGATCTGATCTGTATATGCATTATTTTTAGTCATAGCATTTCTTGATTCAAGCGAGCGTTTGATAAGAATGTTTTGACGTTGGTATAGTGGACTTACGGCAAGAAAAGTTAATCTCGAGCTTTTAAACGTGTTAGCCGCTTACATAAAGAACTAATTAACAGTTTTTTTTTGAAAATAATTATTTTAAGAAAGGGGAATATTTGCTGCAAAACAAGTCATAACATAAAATATGGAGCCGATGAAGAATTAAACTTAGTTCAGTGATGAAAGATCAAAAAATAGAATAGTCAATGAATCAGTATAGAACTTACAGCGTGTTAAGACATAGGCCACAATTTCCTTTAGCCTACAAGATGTTTAATGATTTCTCATCCCCTCCCCCCCCCCCCCCGAGATGTTAAACATCTTAACTACTCTAATTTTAGCTAGTTTCTTCTTATACCGTTCGTAGTTAAAATTATGAATATTCTGCGCCCATGAAAAGCCAGTATTTCAATGAAAATTCTGATCTGGAACAATCGCAATCTTATTGCTGGAAATGGGTTTCCTTTGGGGACCTGCTATCACATCGTGAAAATTCAATAACCTCGCCGCCGAAATTCCGAAGCGAACATCCTCGCAGTTGAGTCAATTACTTCTTTCATCATCTTTTCGAATTATTTCCTAAAATGGCAAAAAAATTCTTCGTCGCTCATAAATTGTTTTGCTTACGTAATGTAGAATGATGAAAAGAAAATAAGGTATTGACGTAAACCACAACTTTTTCGAGGATGCGCAGTTCATTACAAATGCCAGCATGTTCATTTAACAAGTCAAAGCAACAGAAAGCATAAAACAGACTAATCCATCCTTGCTACTCTATCGACTTTGTTCCACGAGTGGATATAGAAATCTCTCCACCATGAAATATTTCAACTATAGAGTGAAATATGGTAAGCTTAACGTATACATTTACAAGCAATAACCACACAGATCGAATCATTTCTGGTGGTATTTCTTTCACTTCTGTAACTTACGTTTGTAGAAGTTTCCTCTCTCTAGAGAAACGCTGTTCCGCTTCCATTATGTTAACAACCCGAGATGCTAGCATCAATTCAGCAGATGAAAAAATTCGTCTGGTGAGAGATCATCACATAGAGGGGATGGATTAAAATGGCGTATGTACATATCGGGTTTGGCATGGCGGAATGGAATCCATTTATAATACAATAGCTTAGAGAAGTCTTTACAATACCGTTGAAGTTTTCGCTCACTGCATCACTACTTTTCCGCAGCACAGCGTAAACATATTATTAGAGATGATTATGCACAGAAATGATTTTCTGTGAAACCATCATAGGTCATGAGATAGTTTTTTGTCACCAATATGGCAAAATCTGAAGGAGACCCAAGAAGGCGATAGGAGTGACTAAGCATCGGAGAGCGGAAAAATGATTAAAAATTTAACTTTATTTTCAGTAGATTTCGCAGGTTTTATTAGCATAGCATTTACTTCCAGTGTGTTTCACCGGTCTGTTTGAAAACATAAAGCTACAAGATAATTTAGGTCAGTCAAAGCTGTGTGTTTATAATTGAAAATCGACCGTTTAATCCATCCCTGCTAAACGTTGCAATGTCAAAGGGCAAAGCTGAAAGCGAAATGTACCAATTAATTGGCTTGCTCTCTACTGGTGAAGCTGGATATGAAAAGTGAGGGGAAAATGTATTCGTCATTACCAGAGTAAATATAGAAACGCAACTGAGCGGTGAGTTCAAGAAGTAGTCTGAACTATCTTGACGAACTTGCAGTAAAGTATTTATAACAGGAATGTGAATATTTTCAGTTTCTATAAATACCACGGCGTAGATAAAATTTAATGAAATCACAAAATATCAATTTAGAAAATTACGTGTGCACACTTTGAGGAGCATAAGTCGTTTTCGCTAGTATCACTTTGAGATAATATCTACAAGGGATTCATTTTTTGAATTAAAGTGTCTCAAATACTTTCACATAATAATTCGTCAATCTCTGCCCATCCTGTGCAGTGATTATCGTATATCTTTTACAGAATTTTACATGCTCCTTTGATTGTTCTCTTCTTCTTCAGCTTTGTTCTGTATACTTCTCCATTTTTACCTCTTTCATAAAAATGATCAATCTAATCTTTTTGCTTCGTTCGGGACTCTAGACTTTAATTGCTGAAATTACTTCGGAAATTTTATGCTGTAGCATCCTGCGCCTATTCAGCGGCAATAAAGTTAGTTAGTCTTTTCCACGTAGCAATTCTACACAGTTACAGACTTTTGCCATTTTATCTTCATATTCTGCAACCCGTAATTACAAATGCCCTACAACTGTTGATAAACCATTGTCTCACTCAAAATTATGTTATGCATTGTCCAATCACGAATCAAGAAGTGGCTTCGTAATTGCAAGTGAGAAAGAAGAGATTTGTGTGGAAGGACAAGCGGATAAAGAGATAGTAACAAAATTTCTCTCCCATAAATGTTGGTTTTGTAGCGACTGGATCGTCTATACTTTGCTCCCTAATGCTTTCCCTTTTTCCTCAAACTGAAATGTGTGTCTACTGATAACGGATTGAAAATAATCGCAAGTGGACATCAAAGCAAACAGCTAGATGTGGAAGAAATAACGGCATTTTACCAAACCAATGTCAAAGATCTGATGTTAGTATTCCGCCACTGTTTCCATCAGAAATTTGACTGTCGACCATCTACTGCTATATAATTTCGTTGGGGCTCAATCTGTCCTAGATAGCCATTGGTCCGTCATGCTGTGACGTCATGAGATTGGCCAGAGATTTTTCTACAAGTACGAGATTATGGGCGCAATTTAATAGTTTAGTAACTACTAAGAAATGAATTGCCAGAATACTTTAATTACGTTTGCTTTTCAGAGCATTTCATTTTTCAATTAAATAAATCAATTTAGTCGGAAAAAAATATGGTAAAACTTTACGGCTGATAAAACGTTGAATAACGTGGGTGATTTTTTATTGCTCTGAATTTAATTGTAAAATTTAACTTCGCATGACAATTTAATTAAAAAACGTATGGTAAAACTTTACGACTGAAAAAACTTGGGCGACTTTTTTTATTACGGTAAATTTAATGGGAAGATTTAAGTTTGTATTTTAGCCAGATCAGATATAAGTGTCGTGAACCTAAAAACTGAAACTTACTTCGTAAATAAATACTACGTGGCCAGTGCGAAAATTTCGCGAATGATATACTATGAATTGCGAGTTTGCTGGTTTGTAGTAGTGGGACAGAAGAACCGGTTCATTCACAGCAATTGTTTATTTGTCAACTGAAATATGTACAGTCTTTGACATTATTTGTGGCCGCCGGTGAAAAATTCTATCACTCTTATTTTGCACAATCTGGCATCAATGTCATCCCAGGCAACAGGAACGCAATACTGGCTCCGCCTCCTCGCAATTTCATTGGTGGATATTTTATTCAGAGCCATCTATACTGCAGATTTTTCATTTCCTTAAGTCAATGCAGGAAACAATTGGCCAACAGGTAGGAATTAAGCTCCTCCCACTGACGATTCTTATTGGCTGAACAGTTCATCATCCTACCATTACATTTCTATAATACTTTACCAAAATTCAGATCTTGAAACGTTTGCCAAAAGTTCTAATTAACGGGATTGCATTAAAGTGAGGCAGGAAACAGGCTCAATGCTGTATATTACTACGGTTGATTAGCATAAAACTATAACGATAAGATTGTTATACTCATTTTGATAATTCCTTCGGATAATATTTCACTCATATATCTGGTCAGTCCACAAACCAAGGGATAATCATGTTCCATGAGGTAGAATTTTTAGTACTACGAAACTACAGAAACAAGAAATTATTTCGGAAGTGTCTCTCTCCAAGATGGATTGAATGAAACAGTCATCCTACGCTGCGTTGTATACGCCAATTCGAGGAAAGTAGCACTGAGATTGCAGTGGTCCTATGGTTAGCGTTCTGGGTTGCTGAGCGAGCGGTTCCGAGTTCAAATCCAAGTAGTTCTTATTTTTTTTTTTTTATTTAGAAATCTATCTTTACTTGTATTTTATTTTTAAGCGTACCGAAACTGCTTATTAGTATAAGGTATCCATGATTCTTTCCTAACTGCGTCAGGAAATAAGATAAACATCTGCGAAACTACCCAATGTTTCGTAACTAATAGCCGACGTAAGCATGAAAGATTTGCGGCAGCAGAACTGACGAAAATCTACACGGGTTTCAAGCCGCGCCGAAATCATATCATCTGTCCCTTTTCAAACGACACACATGTTTCCAATATATTTATTTCACAGTAGAACGATCATCGCGTTTCAGAAAGAAATAATTTACAAGAGGAATTATTGCTCTCTTTGTAGGTGGACGATAATGATTATGCACTATATAAATAAATGAGAGTTAATCGCGCAGAACTAAATATTAGCACCGCAACAAATTAAACGACCATTGTCACTAAAAAATTTACAACCAGATTATTATCGTAGGACAAAAATAAATTCTTTTATAACTGGTGTAAGTAATTAAAGTTA